>JAVALU010001679.1:0-526189 GCA_030770095.1 Gila robusta
GAACTAACCAATCTGAGCCCATTGCCTGTTTCTGAGGGAGTGGTTTCATAGAATCAGGAAGTCAACCGGTCGTTCAAATGACAGAGGAGAAAGCGGCTTACAACAAAGGTGAAATTTATGAAAAATAAGGCTTTAAAAAAAAAAAAAAAACACGAAGACATGTTATATTGCACCCCATAAACACAGTCATGCAAAGAAAAAAAGCAGTAAACCACCCCTTTAAATGAGGACTTTTTTAGGTGTTGTTTTTGAGTATGAAAACGAGATGTATTAGTGAATGTTTAATACCATAGGAAATGTTAGTCATGTGACAGCTGTTAACTAATCGTGTGACTTAAAGAATATTATTTTCACCTGTGGTAAGTTTGTTGTGTTACCCTCTCCTGAGGAAGGCCTGTGCTGAAACACGTAGGGGAATTCTTTTAACTTTTGTATGTAGTCATGAGACAAAGGCGCTTTACTGGAAAAGAGTGCCATGGTGAACCCAGTGATCTTTACTTCACATTTCCACTTTCAATAAATCTCTCTATCATGCGCGTCTTGTTGACTCTGATGAGTTTATGCTCTGGAAGCTTCAGCTGTTTCTCTGCTTTCAGAGTATGCAGGTATTTACATAATGACACTGCAATATTATCTTATAGATATGTTATTTATTTTTATGTAATAATTGAATGTGAATAATATATTACTTTATATTAATATTTTGTTATATTTATTATATTTTAGTTGATTGCATATAGTACAGCTTTGCTTATCATCATTCCTTTTTATATTTTTAAACATACTAACAAATACAATATTTCACTTCGATTGTATGAAATGACCTGTCAAGGAGAGGTATGGCTCGGGTGTTCTGCTGGACCATAAATCAGTTGTTGTGGCAAGATGTGAAACTTTCCACGGTTAATTCGCCAGAGACAGTGAATGCCATGAATCATACAATTTATGTAGAGCCGTTTGACTGAAAAATGTCTGTCCAGGCAGTGTGTTTCTGAGGTCTGAAGTATTCAAAAGATGCTTGAAACTCTCTCTCTCAACCTCTTGAATTGGAACCTTGTCTTTTGCGATGTAATTGGTGACAGCTTTATGTCGTAGGTTACTTTTTTGCCTAAGTTTGCTGTGTGTTTTTGTGAGGTTACCCTGGATGTACAGCTGACTCCCGAAGCTTTTCAAATTTGTCATATTGTGCAATTCGCAGCATTGATCATAATCTGCCTGATATGGAAGAGACTGAAGCATTGCTTCTCGCATCGCTGCATTATTGACATGGACTCGCTGAAGTTATACTCATGTGACTGACTCGAGAACAAGTTCAGATGATATCTGCACTCCAAGGATATCGAAAAGATCAAGCATCCACGCCACAGCTGGCCATAATATACTTCTGATTCATCTCTGAATGTCCTCACTTGGCTCTTTGTTCTCATTGTTTTAAAGCTATCAGGTTACTGGCAACATGCTTGTTGCTAAGGTTATCCGTGTTGCTTCTAGTCGTTTTCAGTAAAATGCTTGTGCTAGGCTTATGCGATCATATTGGCAATGTGCGTTATTTATCTGTTGTCATTGGCAACTTGCTTGTCGCTGAAACATACTGTGCCTTAAAGGGATAGTTCACCCATAATAACAATTCTGTCAGTAATTACTCTCATGTTGTTCAACCCCGTAAGACTTTCCTTCATCGTCGGAACACAAATGAAGATATTTTTGATGAAATCTGAGAGCTGGTGAGAATTGAGAAGATGACGCTCACGATCATTTGATGGGAAAGTGTGAAAGGTAAGCCATTCATTTTGCGGCATTGGTAAGGCACTTTTACGTTTTCTCGCTGGTTTCTCACGATTCGGACATCCAGGAAATGCTCACTTTAAAACCATTTTAAGCACAAGACCCATCGCGTCATCTTCTCAGTTCTCGCACATGCGTCGTGGCGCTCGTGAACTCACTCGAGGCCCACACCCAAGAACATGAATAGTTGAATAAAGGCATTATTTTTTGTGTTTTTTTGCCCACAAAAAGTATTCTTGTAGCTTGATAAACTTAAGGTTGAGCCACTGTAGTCACTTGGGCTATTTTAACAATGTCTTTACTAACTTTTCTGGACCAGCAGAATGAAATTGCCTAGAAGCCTATGGAGGAGTGATCCAGCTCTCAGATTTCATCAAAAATATCTTCATTTGTGTTCCGAAGATGAACGAAGGTCTTGCGGGGTTGAACAACATGAGGGAGAGTAATTACTGACAGAATTTTATATTTTTGGGTGAACTATCCCTTTAACTTGAGTCAGGTCGCCTTTATTTATACTTATAGCACATAAGGCACATATTCAAGCAGCTTCCAGTGATAGAAAGGAAATAACGTTTGTGGTGCAAATGGAATCATTTCTGCTGTGGCGCAGCTCTAAAGAGACACAGACTACGTTTACATGCAGCCAATAACCCGTTCAAAACCGGAATATTAGCAATAACCCGGTCGCGCACGGCCATGTAAACACCGGCAAAAACCCGAATATGCTCATATCCCGGATTTTAAAAACCCAGATATGATCCCGGGGGTACCCCTTTTCTAACCCGAATTTTTGGTCATGTAAACGCGTATCGGCATATCCCAATAGTGATTTGTGTTCTGCGCATGTTCTATTCGCAAGGAATCTTGGTCTTTTGAGTAGAGGAACTTCTCGGCGCATACAAAAACCCGCGTGCAGTATACCAGAAGTAAACATGGCGAGACACAGCACAGCATACTTTTGGAGCGAGGTCAGTACCAGCACCAAAGCGCAAACAAAGGCGATCGCTATCTGCCCCGAACTATTCATTATCCGCGTGCTGCTGCTGTTGTTGTTGTTGTCTTTGGATACAGGAAGAAGAATCGGAAATGACGCATATTGCGTCTTAAGGTTGTCCGTACGTCCAGACACTAACCGTGCGTCGCCGTTTACATCGGGATATTGCAATTCCATGTATACAGGAGTAACTCTCTCTGCTCACGCATGTAAACGGGTTATTCCTAATGTTTCAGAAACCAGAATAGTGACCTTAACCCGACCATAACCCGAATATTGGCTGCTTGTAAACGTAGTCACAGACTCAGAGCTACAGGGTGTATGCTTCCCCGACTGGACTACACCAGTTTTAGTACTAGTCTGTGATTATACAACATGCTTGTTGTATCAGATTTTGCACCCGGGTTGGAGTGATGCTTTACCCATAAGATTGGACCTATAGTGCTCAACATATGCCGCTAACATCAAGATGTATTAACCATTCTATCGGCATCAGTTGTGTTGGGGGTATTTGGTGAGAAAAAAAAAGAAAGAAAAAAAAAACCCTCCTGTATTTTCTTGGTTTCTAAGTCTGCATGAACCGGAAGTTGCCACCGGCATTACTTCAGTATCGTGATGTATGTCCTAATGAAGAGGATAATTGAGAGGAAATCTCCAGCTCACAGCAGTTGTCTGTTGCAGGGGAACAGTTAAGGATGTTTTTTCCCAAGTGGTCAACTGACACAATAGAGAAGGAACACCATTCCAGAAGGGAAGCATACCTATTTTGAGTAAAGATTATTGAAGACAACTTGCACGGATGAAGGTTTACCACAAGATTACATCCAACAAGCATGTTCATCTGCTCCTGCATGCTCGTATTATCAGCAGCTATGGCGTTTCTCAGGAGCTAATTACCCTCCTCCCTCCCCAACTCTAGTCCTCTTTGAATCAGACTTATTTCTCGAATTATGTTGTACATTAAAATATTAACATTAATGATATCGGCAATACATTTATGTTGGTTCTGTTCGGTTTACCCTATCACTGCTCTCCCTGCTCTTATCCACGCTAGGCTGCATGGATGCGCAGGGAGTTCTTGCCCAGAACAGAACCATACCGCCAATCCAATCCAATCCAAGTTCAAGAGAGCGAATCAGAGACAGAGAGAGAATGCCTTGGCTTTTGCCACCATTCAAATTTAAACACAGCACCCTTTTTTGTACCATGAGATTACAACAACCCGAATCACATAAATACATCACTGAATAAGTAAATAATATTTGTGTTTGACTGACGGCGTGTCTTAAGTGGGGTTTTCTCCAGCGCTAGCTGGGTTACATCGACGACACCTGCTGCTTATTTCCCTTTGGGCCTTTAAAAGAAGCAAGACGGATGGCAGAGAGGGCGGCCTATTTAATAAGTTTACTTTTGTGATTCGTTTGGTTGTTTCGTTTTGCACACACCACTATGCTACAGCACATTACATTCCCATGCATTCATTTAGCATTACAAAACTGATGCCTGTGTCTGGAATCTTGTTTCTAGAATTCGTTTCACCAGTCATATAATCTTCAATGTAAAGATTGTAAATACAATCGTCTCTTTTCTTCAGATTGCCAGCTTCTTCCTGGAAATAACTTTACGACAGAGTGCAACATTCCGGGAAGCTTTATGTGTGGGGATGGCGAATGTATTCCTGGAGGTTCTCAGTGCGACGGCTTCCCAGACTGTGTCGACAAGAGTGACGAGAAGGGTTGCCGTAAGTCTTACTGTCACCGCACACGGAGCTGGACAATTATGAATGTTTATGCCTGCCTTGGCTCACAAAATCATTGCTTATGCACCAATTATCTCAAAGGGAGTTATGTATAATTAATTGTGATAAATATTGGCATTAGCTGTATGAATTAACTATGTAGCAGAGTTAATATTACAAACAAGTAGTCTGCTTGTCCACAGAATGTTCAGTGTAATCGTATATAAAGACATGTTTTTTTCCTGGCCATGGTAATTAACTTTTCTTATTACACAGTGCTCGGAAATGCTTGATTCTGATTGGTCAGATGCAACATTATGAGGTCAGTTATTCCCCAATAATGACTGTCATCAATAGCAATGCTGTATAATGACCAATCATCCAGGTTTTTGAGGCCGGTGCTTCATTCATGTCTCGAATCACACCGCAGATGCGCTCTCTCGTTTCATTCAAACGCAGTTGCTGCCATCTGTCGCCTGGATTTTAAATTCATTTGGAGGACTTGGAGTAAAATGAAATAAAGATTTGGAGAAATAGTAGGTCTCTGGTAATATTGTTGTAGTGTTTGTCTTGTTGCCAGAATCATTGTTTTGTACACAATGGGAATTAATTAATACAACATGCTAATGATTGAACTAAAATGAAGAAAGGAATGAATAAAAAAAAAATATCAACCCTTTTTTTAATTCATGGACACAAAATCTTTATTCTGCATGTAGTGCAGGGCTTCAATTTATGGGAAAATATGTGTTAAAAGATAATGAAAGATAATATAGTATGTGAGTGACGTATTGAAATGTGTGTTAAGCAAATAATTAAATGTAAATTTCAGTTTGTATTTGTGACAAATATTATATAATGCAAATAAATCCATGTATTAGAAAACGTAAGTTTGAATATTAATGCAATATTTATTTAAGAGAGCTTTGCTCCTGATAATGTGATAATAGATAGACTTTTTTCATATGTGGTTCCAAGTGAAGAAGTTGAACATTTTGTTAATCAGGCAATGCAAGGAACTACTGTATGTAAACAGTGCAGGTGCACAATCCTGACATGTGAGGGATTGGTTTGCTGCTAAATCTGCTCAAACATTTTAATGTTCAGTCTTATTGGGTGTAATAGAATAGATTAACATGCTTTAATGTTCAAAAAACACATTTTTCACATACTGTACATTATTGCAGCTCCTCTATTCCCAATCTGTCTGAAACACGCTTTCTATAAAGCCCCTTCCTTCTGAAAAGTTCAGAGTGCTCTGATTGGCCAGCTGACCCAGTGTGTTGTGATTGGCCAAACACCTCAATCATGTGTGGGAAATGTAACCATATTGCGAGCTTCAGCTTCCAAGACTTCTTAAGCATTTTTAACCACACAGTTATTAATGTTGTCGGATTTACCGTATCAGTTCGAGTCTGAGTCGGATTCCAGGCCTCCAAACTGCGACCATTTTTCCTGCCGGTGCGACCCAAACTTTGTTAGAGGTCGCGCTAGCGTGACCACAGCGTTGCCTGACATCAGATGGCAAATGAAATGAAAGCGTAATGAAACTTGAGCGTAATGAAGGCCGTATATCAATTCGGACCAAAAATAGGTCAGCCGTTACTACACAGCCCTGGGAGATCCAGTGAAGAAACCCATTGAATTTGCCACAGAATTAATAACATTGCTGAATTGTATCCCTTAAAACTCATATTTGATCACCAAAATGACATCTTTTAAAAAAAAAAATTTCCTTGAAAGAAAATTCTTCATGCCTTAAAATATCTTGAATGTAACTCGACACCCTTGCCTCATTTAGTATGTGCGGTTCTATGAATATGCAAATGAGCCCCGCCTCCACTCACTCACTCGCTCAGAGATCCACTCGTTGACGATCACACGTTGATCTGATTGGTTACAAGGTAGTTTGTGGCGTCAGAAACACCAGCGATTTCAAACCGTGTTTTTGAGACTGTCTTTGGTTCACTGCAGTTTTAAGGAGAAAATATTCAGCAATGCTGTCAACTTATGAATTTACAACATTAAAAACTTGATTTTCACCACAGACGGACTCTAAAAATAAAACAGACATTAAATTACCATTGTAACCAGTATGTGGCTGCAGAGCTATTAGCTATTTCCACTCCCTAATATATATATATATATATATATATATTTTACATTTTGCTTTTGAATGAATATTTAGACACTATGATTGATGATTTTTATCTACATCTCAACTCAAGCTCAGCGCTTTATTGTCAGCCTCTCAGTGCTACCAAATCAGGGGCCCTGTGAACGTAAAATGAAACTGCACATTGTATTTCTTTAAGTTAAGTCTATTAGCAAGGCATTTGTCATTAATACAGTAAAAATGCAGGGAAATGTGAATAGCTGGTTGATTTAAGGTGAGCCCCTAAATGTTCTGCTTGTGCTCCTAAATCTTCCAGGTAGGGGGTACAGCGCTCCTAGTCAGAAAAGTTAGTCTGGAGCCCTGGATTCTGAGAATGCAGATGATCAAGCTGATCAATCAGAACCAACTTTTGGGTTGTACTGCTCAGGACCAGCTTTATAAATGATTTTTTTTTCTTTTGCTTTCACATTCAAACACACAGTGTCTCCGCGTCATGACGACAACACTTCAGTTCACTGAAACCTCGCGTTCTACCTTGCGTATGCTTGGGCATTTTGCTAATATTTCACATTGTGATGCAGATGTTTGAGGAAGTAATGTCTGGACTTGGATCGAGGCGTTTTAGGCAGGTCTGGATCAGTGTTCTCTGGTAAATAGAACACATCACTTTGTGGGAGACTATGAGCTTTGTTACTTTGCAGATCTCATACATTCACAAACAGATAAATGTCACACTAAAGGAAAAGGAAAACATTTAAAGGCATCATATGACCCATTTAATACTCTTTAGAGATTTTGAACATAGCCTTTAAGCTGTCTTTAGGAAAACTTAAGTTTCTGCTCTACTAGGTACCTTCTCCAGAAAGCTTATTTAGAAATTATTTTATTTTAGCTCATTTAGGTCTAGAACATATAGAGCCCAATTTTATTGTCAATGCCGATAGTCTAAAGGAGGTGAGGTGTGTGTGTTTTGTTCCTGCATATTGCCCAGATTAACGACTTCAGGTCCTCGATTAGTTCAAGAAGGAGGGATTTGTCGTGAAGAGCATTCACTAGGGCTCAGTTTGATGGCTGCAACAGTGGAGAAAGGTTTGCTACATTTTGATTGGATTTGTGTGGGTAAAAACAAACTAATGTGCAACGGCATCAGATAAGGACTCTAGGACAACAGCCAGACACCTCTCAGAAGGTGAGGAGACTACCCCAGTCCCAAGCCCAGGAAGGACAGGACTTCTTATTGGTCCATGTGCAGTTTCTGCCCTTCATCCATCGTGAAACTTATTCCTAAGGTTTAAATATAACAATTCTCTGGCCCAGAGGCAGAAGACATACAGACACATGTCCAACAAGGTTAAGCTCAGGAGAGCAAACCTTCACTTCAACACTTCAAGGTTTCTTCGTCTTTGTGTTCCAGATTGTTAAGGACCTTCTGCGCCCACTTCAGCACCTCATCTGCATGTTTCAGATTTTAGGACCATGTTGGTGCTCCAGGAGATCCGCATCCCACAGAGCTTTGTGTTCAATTCTGTTGAAACGGATTCTGTCTCCCAGCACAACCAGTGGAAGACGTCACCGCCATCGAACTGCTCACTCCACAACGTGAAACATAAACACCACTTTACCAAACCTCTTTCCAGAGACCTTGGTATTGTTGTATATTATCAGTATATGATTTTTTAATTTATGTTAGATGTTATAAAGCTGATGCCAGTTAATTAAAATGCTAAATCTTTCATTTATTTGTTTGCATAATAAGGTTGTTCACCTTATTAGTTTCAGAGAAGCAACAGTTTATCTTTCCATAAGATAACATATTCTTGTTTATCTTTTTCTTAATATAATTAATTTATTACACTTGTGTCTCCTTTGACAGGAAGAGGCTCTATAAGTTATCCAATACTTCACAAATCATTCGGCTGACACAAATTCACTCCATTTTACTTACTGTTTTATTTATTCAACAGTCCTCTTCTTTACTGTTAACATGAAATTAAAGGGAGGAATAAGTAATCAGACACTCTCACATTCAATCTGAGTGACGTATGACCATCATTAATGTGGTGCCACGTGTGGGAATCACTACAGCTGGGAAGAACATCTTGGACACCTCAGATAGATGTTAAATAGGATAAAGACTGCTGACCTCAACATCCACACTTACAAGTGTGCCCTGGCCAAAACAGAGACCTAGGACCTATGGTTTGTACTAGGGCTTGCGGTTATCTGGCCTCAAGTTGGGAAGAACTCTGAGAGGCCCCTAATCGTCATGTGCGATATGTCTCGACTACATGCACTGGGGTTCTCAACTCTGGCCTTTCACATCCACTTTCCTGCAGAGATTTGCTCCAACCTTGATCAAACTCGCCTGCCTATCTTACTAGTAATCCTGAAGACCTTCACTTCATGTTGTTTGAATGAATGAATGAATGAGGCATTTATATAGTGCTTTCATATGTACTACTGTACACCCAAAGCGCTTTACAATCATATCAGGAGAACTCTCCTCAACCACCACCAGTGTGAGCATCCACTTGAATGATGCGATGACAACCACAGTACAACGGCACTAGTGCGCTCACCACACACACACACACACACACACACACACACACACACACACACACACACACCAGCTATAGGTGGAGAGGAGAGAGAGTTATCGAGCCAATTCAGTGGATGGGGATTATTAGGAGGCCATGATTGGTAAGGGTCAATGGAGGGAATTTGGACACCGGGGTTACACCCCTGTAAACCCATGAAGCCTAGAATGCTTTTGCCTAGAATGACCCCGAAATTCAATATATGGGGCAGAAATGCCCCTCTACAATGTCTAATATTTCTATATGATACAGTTAAGCAGTATCAAATGAGCAAGAGTGCTGTTTTTCCCTAACATCAGCACAATTGCAAATGTGATATTGATTTCATACAGCAGTTCAATACTCTGCAAGCTCTTAGATGAATAAAAAGGACTCAAACTTTAAATTGATTGCAGTGTTGCAGTAAAGTGAAGTTGATTGCATATTTTCGGATGTATTATATGTTGAATTGTGTTTTTTAAAATGGTGCCGCAGAGTGTGATGTCATATGACCGCTGCAGTGTCTATAGAAATTTTGCAACTTCATTTGATTAATTCTCTAATGAATCAGCCGTGTGAATGAATCTGTAGAACAAAAGACATAACTCATTATAAATCATTTAAAATATTTTAATTAAAAATAATTTAATATTTAAATATTTAAAAAAAATATATATAAAACATTAATTTCATAGCATCATGTATATAATTGTAATTGCTGTGTAAATCAGCTTCTTTTCCACTTCTGCAGTGTGAAAACAAATTTTCTTGATAGTGATTTCATTTGGTTTGTTAAAGCCTATAGTGACTTATTATTCTACCTGAGTTTATAAACGTAAGAATTTGACATAAAGGATGATGCATACATCTAATAATATTAGAAAAAAATGTCCTTGTAAAGGTAAAAATGCCCCTGTAAATCAATTTAAGTTGGCAAATATCACCCTTAATAAAAAAGTTAATTTCTGTAACTGCTGATGTACACGAGCCAGTCAAGATACCAGCACAAAATCACACTCAGCAAAATATTGTTTCATTATCGCTATTGTCTGTCATTTTAATGAACAGGTTCGTAAAAAATGTCATAATTTATTATTTCCCGTAATTTTAGTAGCTTTTGTTTTCGTTCAAATTTAAATGTTTAATTATGGACATACAAGATGAGCGTATATAGATTATGCATTTATTTACTTATGAAGAGAACAGATGAACAGAGATTGCATCACTTTTCATGTTCAACACACGAAGCAGAATACTTGTTTTTGCTCCCGCCACAGTGACAGCGGAGGCCACTAAAACACCTTTGACCTTTGTGTCTGAACAGGGACATATGTGGCAATTTCACGTGGCGGTGTGCACACCATTTTGTGTAACTTTGTGTGTGACTCCTCTTCCGAAATGCATGAGCATTTTTGTACCAAAAGAGTAAAAAACAAAACTAGGTGTAAGCTTTATTTTTGTAACAAATGTTGTTAAAATTACTTTTACATCAATAAAAAAAAACATTTAAAGCACAAAAAATAGAAACACTAGAAAACAACAACAACACTGTCTCAGCCTCTACATGGAGCTGGAGCAGATGTCGCTTAAATGATCTGCTTCAATTAAATGTCCTGTGACACATTCAAAATAACTTGATGAACTATGTACATTATGCATTCTCCTTAAAGATGCAGTGTGTGATTTTTAGCGGCATCTAGTGGTGAGGTTACGAATTGCAACCAACGACAGGAAAATATGTCATCGTCTGAGACAGCAGAGATTAGCAGTTCAGCAATGAGGTTTCTTTACAAGGATAAATTAAGAAATTATGTTTACTTAATTATTCAGTAAAACTATATGTTATTGCGAATATTATTGTTACTTGTTCATCATTGTGTCAGTGTTTTATTCGCTGAACTAAGCTTGCTTCCTTGCACGAAGAGCAACATAGTAACAAAACGCGTTTGTCCGTTTAGGGCCACCGTAGAAACATGTCGGCGCATTTCAATGATCGGGAACCCGCGGTGTGTGTAGAGAAACTGCTCATTCTAAGGTAATACAAATATAACGGTTCATTAAGTAAGGTCTTTATACACCACTGAAAACTTATTTTTCAAGCTAGTGAGGAAACGCGCTCTGTAGCGCTGTGTGTTCGCTGTCGGCTACGCTAGAAACATGACCACACAATATGTCGACCTCCATAGAAGGGGGTGCCCGCGGTTATGGAGATATAAATGTCTCATTCTAAGCTAATAAAAACATAACGGTTCATTATGCAAGGTCTTTATACACCACTGAAAACATAGTTATGGATCTAATATTGCATTTCTGTCAATAGATCCTCAGAAATATTACACAATGCACCTTTAAGTGAGAAAACAAAAAACGAACATTCGCCCCAACAGTCTTTTTGCACCTAAAGCAGATATATCCTATCTTAAATGTGTATTTCTTCACTCACAACAAGCAGCTCTCGGGTGCTTTTTAAATTTCAGACGTAGGCCTATCTTTGGTATCATTGCTTCAAGTGATTTTTCATCAAGCAGCAGGAGGGTTTCTTTATCAATTTGTTCATCTGTAAAGAGAAAAAGAGTGAAGAAAAGAGACAAGAAGAGAAGAATATAAGAAAACTGGCCTACCCAGAGGCACAATGGTTTATAATGAAGTGCATTTCACTTTACCCTTAAAGCTTGGTATCAGGACATCCAAGTTCCATTCTTTCAGCTTCTCCTGTACAAAATAATCCATTATTTTCAGCTGTTATTCTGCACCCGGTCAGTGGGAGAATGGGCAAAGTGGCAGGGGCTGTTTTAAGTAGGCATCACGTTTTTTGAAAGTAAAATCCCTCAGATTAAACAGCATATTGTTGACTTAGGCTCGTCTGTTCAGCCGAGCCTCAGAAGCTTAGGTGTTGTTTTTGATTCTGCGATGTCCTTAGAGTACCACTCTAAACAATTAGTCACAAACTGTTTCTTCCAACTAAGGAATATATCCAAATTAAGAATGCTGGTGTCAAGGGGCGAGTTAGAGATGATTATTCATGCTTTTATCTCCTCTCGTTTAGATTACTGTAACAGTCTTTTTACTTGTTTGAGCAAGAAGAAGCTTTACCGTCTCCAGGCTGTTCAGAACTCTGCTGCAAGGCTTTTAACTCACGTTAACAAAAGAGCACACATCACACCTGTGTTAGCAGCACTTCACTGGTTACCTGTCCAGTATAGAATTCATTTTAAAATCCTAGTCCTTACTTTTAGAGCCAAGGGTCAAGTTCCCCCCTACATCTCTGAGTTGATACAGCTTCATACTCCGACCCGCAGTTTGAGGTCGTCAGGTCAGAGGTTGTTAGTGGTTCCCCACACTCATTTTAAAACCAGAGGGGATCGTTCACTCCAAACAGTGGCACCTAGACTGTGGAATGCTTTACCTCCTTTTCTACGTTGTGTGAATTACGTTGATTCTTTTAAAAAGCAACTAAAGACGCTGCTATTCAAGCAGGCTTTTAGTTAGACGTGGGCTTTTTTATGGTCTTTTGCTTCTATGTTTTCATTGTCTTTTAATATTTTTTTTTCTCCTATGCATTGTATTGTACTTTGTTGTATTGTATAACATTATGCTGTGAAGCACTTTGTGATTTTTATCTGTGAAAAGTGCTATACAAATAAATTGTACTTACTTTTTTAAAACATTTAAAATGAGACAAAATGATCTGTATATCAAACAGATGCAAATATGAGAAATTCTAATACACTTAACTTTCGAGACAATTTTGCACTAGGGATACACCAATAAGATTTTTTTGGCCGATACAGATATTTTCCATTTGCTTCTGTCATTAAAACACATCACTCTTTTGATCATATTTTGAATGATCAAAGGTCAAAAACACATACATTAAAGGGACACTGTAAAAAATTTAACGTAAAATCAACAGTAACTTACTGGCAACAAATATCCAGCAAGCTTCAGTATTTTATTCCACGGTAAAATTACTGTAAATCTGACTACAGCAGTTCACAGCATACTGTATAATAACTTACAGTATATTTATACTGTAAAATGAATTACAGTTCTTGTTTTTGCACTGTATTTTAAAATACTGTAAAGTTACTATGCAGTATAATTGATTACGGTAGTTTTTATATTCACATATACACAACATATTATAACTAACTACAATCTGTTACACGCTTAAAAAAAGAATGAAATATAAAGTATTATAAAATATATATAAAAAATATTTCACACAGTTATATTACTGATTATTAGATGTCACGTCAATTATGACAACACTCAGAAGTGAGTTTAAAAACTTTTATTAAAATTGAATTCATTAAACTGTAAAAACACTCCAGACTTGGCAGGGATGGATTACTGACCGGGCCTATGGGGCCAGTGCCCAGGGGCCCTTGACTACCAGAAGCCCGGGGGGGCCCTGGGGTTTAAGGCCACGCGATCCAGTTTGGTTCAGAAGACCCAATAACAATGAAAACAAATGTGTATTAATGCTGTAATATATGTGTCCATAGCCTACACAAGGCCTCTTAAACAAGGCTCTTGGACTATGAGGGCGCCTTGGAACTTATTGTTGGGCCATATGTGAATATGAAGGCCCCAAAACCTCTTATAGAACTATTGTCCCATCCTGTTTGAAAATATATTTATTAGAACCAATTTTTGAGCATATTTTTCGTGTGAGAGGTATTGGAAAAATAACCATTTTATTATTACAGCATAACTGCCCAAGTTGAAGTGAGACTAAATTTTTAAACATTGCCTAATTTTTTATTTGCATAATTTTTTGTTGCCTAATTATAAATGATCCAACAAAATGGGCCTAGAGAGTGCAATCGAGTATGTTTTAGCATAGTCATTATTTAAAATTTGAACTGTAAAAAGTAAAAACGTACACTCTTCACTCTACAGTTGTTTGAACGACTGTAAAAGATGCACCTTCAAATAAAAAAGGCAATTAAGCAGAGTTTATATTGGAAATTACAGATTTTCTTTTTTTTTACTGGTCAAACCCAAATTTTAGTAGCCACAGCACTCGAAAAGTTTAGTAACAAAGTTTACATAAAATATGATAAATATCAGGTACCGTATATAGCTACATGTTAATTTTTTTCAAGGAAAAATCTCTCACTAATGCTGTAAACATACAGAGAGTTGGTATTATTATTGAAGGGTAAAATTAACAACTCAAATATAATGCGGTTTTTATAATAATAGCGTTATAATATTTTTAATGATATGAGTCAAATTATAATATGTAATATAGTACATATATTTAGCAAATTCGTTGTTCAATAGCTGATAATGATTTACCACGGGGATTGTAGCCTAATGGCCATTCTCGTGAATATCAAACGAATATCAAATATACAACTAAATTAACCGCAGTCCGTTGGCAGTGGCTGTATCCAGACATCAATAAACTAATATAGTGCACTTGAAGAAGTGAATGAAAACGAGTGAGCAAAATCGAACCTTCGTCTGGTCTGAATGACCGTGGATGCCGAGATGAGGGAATTCATTCGGCGCGACTTTCACAGCCTGTGTATTCACTTTAACTGTGCATCGGTTGTACTCACGTTATATATGTATAATATGACTTAAAACACTGTGGTTGTCCCTTCAAGTCGTGCATAACATGGGTCGATTTCGAACATAGCCTTGTAGAGGTAATGTTAGGCGCGTATGAGGACCATAGACTGTAAAAAATATGGACAAAGCGTCTGTGACGTCACCCATAGACTTTCTGAAGAACGGGTTTGAAGCCGTTTATGGGGGGTATGGGCGGCTCCACCTTGGAAAATCTTTTCAGAAAGGATACAGAGGTGGTGTGATGTGTTGTGTCAGATCATGGCCGAGACGTCAAATATCAGGAATTCCACTCGGCACAGCCCGTTATCAGCTGTCAATCACGCTGTCAATCAAAGTTAACCACGTCCTTATTTGTCATACATTTTATATCTAAATACTATCTAAACTAACGAGTTAGAAAAAAATTCACCCCCCTCACAGTTGTCAGGCACTCGGAACCTATCGAAAAAAACTATAAAAGTCCATGGGACCAACCTGTAAAAACATGAATTTATGCTGTGAAAACAGACATTTTAACATGGAGTCTATGGACATTTGCTCCCTTTTGGGACCTGCCCCTAGCGGATTTTCGGTGTATTGCAGTTTTTCGCACTTCCAGGTAGGCTTCATTTTTCAGATTAGAATGTTGCCACTTGATGAGGACTAAATCGCAGCCATAGATCGCGACAGGCCACACGCACACATTGTAGTTAATTTACACACAAATGTTCAGAAACAAGAACATTTCAATTACTTTGTTCTAAACTTGAAATTATTAACTAACATTAACAGCAAACCTTGTGATAAATAGTATTTGGCTAACTGGATCTGAATGTTTGCGTTACAAAGCTATCAAACTCACCACCGATTTAATGGTAAAACTAATATCTTCACATTTGGGGTGAAACATTTAGAAATACACATCTTTAAGATATTGAATAAAAACAAAAATGTACATCTCACCTGGCTGGTTCTTGCTGGTAGTGCCTCGTCCTCAAAGGCTCAGGATGAAATGGAAAATTCGAGTGACGACTGACGGTTTAGATTATTGGTTGCCAGGTGTATATCCCGTGCGATTCCGCTCTTTCTGCAATTAAGTGCGTTTATAGAAAGCAAAATAATAATAATAAAAAAACATCATGGGAATTTATTTGATCTATTTTACCTAGCCTATGTTAATGATCATTGGATGGGACTACATCTCCCAGCCAAAAAATTGTAGGCCCTACCATATGAGATTAGTTGGGTTTGTGACAAAATCTGGCAACCATGAAGACACACAATTAAATATTTAACTTTTTTTATATGCTAAATGCCTTAATATATGGGTTACCTTATGAAACAATGTATTATAAAATTCCTAAACTGAAATTACCTCAATAAACCAAAAAATCCTCTGTTGGGCTTGTCTGTTGGAATATTACTGTCATCAATTTAACAGTAATAAGGATTACTGTAATTATTTTCCCACTCTGTTGTTTTTTTCAAAGAATAGCATAAATTGACAGCAACTTTCCTGTAAATCGTTTCTACAGTAAGACAAAGCCGGAAATACAGCAACAATACTGTAAAAGCTATCAAATTGACAGAAACTTACTGTAAACAGTTTCTACGGTAAACTTTCACTGATAATACAGCAATAATACTGTGAAAACAACAGAAATCATTTACAGTGGATAGTTCACCCAAAAATAGAAATTCTGTCATTAATTACTCACCCTCATGTCATTCCAAACCCTTAAGACCTTCATTCATCTTCGAAACAAAAATTAAGATATTTTTGATGAAATCCGAGTGCTTTAAATTACCACGTTAAAGGCCAGAAAGGTAGTAAAGACATTGTTAAAATAGTCCATGTGACTACAGTGGTTTAATCTTAAAGGACAAGTTCGGTATTTTACACTTAAAGCCCTGTTTTAAGATCGTTTCTGATGAAATAGAACGGTTAAGATTGAAATTTGGACACATGCTGCTGTCCCGAGAATATTAGGTTTCTGTGTTAGCACCCCCCCACCTATACAATGGTTTCATAGGGGCACTGGAACAATCATTCATAAAACGCATTAAACTTATTAGTTTACAAAGACGTGAAACTCACCGAGTGGTCTGGGGTGTTCACTGATATGCTCACACAAAAATCGCTGCAAAAGATGCTTTCCAAGATAATTATATAAACCCTATTTGTAACACAAGTCCTGTCTGTGGGACTTGTTAAGCTTATTTATTTTGTGTATTAGAAGAAATCTTAATACAATGGTGTGTCACCCAAATGACTGCTCAGCCAAATACAGAGACCCACATTTTTCCCCTCTTTATTTCTCTCTCTCGCCTCCTCACAGTGAAGATGAAGTCAAAGTGTGCACCCACATTCTTTGCTTGTACAAACGGGGTCCACTGCATTATTGGCCGCTTCCAGTGTAATGGCTTCAGGGACTGTCCTGATGGCAGTGATGAAGAAAACTGCAGTGAGTATCCACTGCTCCGCCAAGCACAGAAACATCAACCATGGTTTTAAGTAAAGGAACGAAACCACTTTAAATGATTAGTTTAGGCCTATATATTACTTCATTAAAGAGCTGTCATTGATTTTTTTAATGATGTATTATTGTGGAATAATTGTATTTTATGTGGGTCGAGCCCCCCACTGGGTTTAACAGGTTAATCTTCAATTATTACTCACTTTATTGGAAGGATGTTCAATTAGATTTGGGTGAGGTTAGTAGGTTTACTTTACCTTCTGCTTATTAAACAACTGTTTGGCAATACATTTACTTAAGAAATAAATTCAAATGAGGTATTCAAAGTAAAATTAAATATAAAATTAAATTAAATATTTATTTTATTTATTATACTAGAAGAAAGATAGCATGTACAAATCTATGAAATAATCTGTAAATCTCTCCCACAGCTGCTAACCCTCTGGTGTGTTCATCCGCACGCTTCCACTGTCGTAACGGCCGGTGTGTGGATCGCAGTTTTCTCTGCAATGGACAGGATAACTGTCAAGATAACAGTGATGAAGAGAACTGCCTTACAACAGCAGGTACAGACACACACTACACTAACACATCTGCATGCTGGATCTTTCAATGACCTTTCAAAAGGCTTTAGCTTAAATGTTTGAATTAGCTTTGTAGCTAAAAAGTACCCGGATACTCTCTCTATTTAATGAGTTTGGCTGTGTCCATGATCTTCAGTGAAAAATCTTCATAAGCATAGATGTTCCTGACTGTAACTAAAGGTCATAGGCTCAGTTCCTAGGGAATACATGCACTGCTACAATGCATACTTCAGTGTTTTAAGTTGATTTGAATGCATGTGTCTGCCAAAAGTCATGCGTTCACTGAATGAATAATTTAAAATTTACAGTAATTAGAGAAAGGCTAAACTGTGCAAATGTAGACTTCGTATAGCCACACTATAGTTTTTTTGGTAATACTTTACAATAACAGGGCATGAATAATCATGTGCCAATACCTGAATTAATAGTTACTTGCACAATGAACTCATGATTAGTTCATATCTTCACTAACCATGTGTTCATGTTGAAGTAAATATTAATTCAGGTATTGGTACAGTACATGATTATTCATGCCCTGTTATTGTGCCTGTAAAAAAGTGTAACCCTTTTTTTAAAGAAATGTACACAAAATATATAAAAAAACAATAACAACTGATTAACACGGTAATCTGTAACATCAGGGTGTATATCTTGGGAATTTACCCAAGCGTACCTCTTTATGATTGTTTATGTTTGATTGTATGTATGTTCCAGTTTATTTACTTGGCTATTTATGTAAAATAATCTTTGAAATAATGTAAAATCATTCCCGATTCCTCCTAGAATACCCAGGACAGGACGTTGTGACTCTGGACTATCGACTACACTATTACCCCAGCATCACATACGCAGTGATTGGCAGTGCCGTGATCTTTGTGCTGGTAGTGGCACTGCTGGCCCTCGTCCTGCACCATCAGAGAAAGAGAAGTGTCCTGCTGCCACACGGGGTCTACAGAGGCGCCTGCCACCGACCACTCCTGCTGTCCCGGCTCGTCATAGTGGACAGAGGACACGTCCGTCCTGGAGGCCACGACCTTTCACCCCAGTGTCCGTCCCCGTCAGAGACGTTCAGCTCAGTGCACAGTCTCCATATGCTCTCTCATTCACAATATCCCAGAACTGCCATAGACTGTCCTCCAACATACTCGCAGGCTGTGCTGGATGTTGGGTATGCTCATAAATACTACAAAAAATTTAATATGTCAAGCTTTTCCAATTAAATGTCAAGCTTTTACCACATTCAACAGTTATCAACTAGTGGCTGAGTGATGGATTTTTTGATGGCCAATGCCAGTATTTTACAGAGCAAGATGGCCAATGACCAACTGTAGCTGTATGAGCTACAGTATATGATAAAGTTTTATAGCATATGCCTTTCTATAACTAATAACAGAATCGGCTAAAACAGAATAACACAACATCAGCTGATGTCGATAATTAAAAAATGCCAAATACCAGCAAAGGCATTTTTTCAAAAACAAAACCTAGAAAAATCTTGTAGTAGTTCATAGTCTTGACAAAGCCTTTCTGAAAGTTAAAATAATTTTGGATGGATAGATATATAGATGGATATAGCTATAGATATATGGATATATGATAGATAGATATATGGATGGATGGATAGATGGATTGATAGATATGGAAGATAGATAGATTAGATAGATGGATTGATAGATAGATATGGAAGATAGATAGATAGATTGATAGATAGATAGATGGATTGATAGATATGGAAGATAGATAGATAGATAGATAGATAGATAGATAGATAGATAGATAGATAGATAGATAGATAGATATGGATGGATAGATAGATAGATAGATAGATAGATAGATAGATAGAGAGATAGATTGATAGATGGATTGACAGATATGGAAGATAGATAGATAGATAGATAGATAGATAGATAGATAGATAGATAGATAGATATGGATGGATAGATAGATAGATAGAGAGATAGATTGATAGATGGATTGACAGATATGGAAGATAGATAGATAGATAGATAGATAGATAGATATGGATGGATAGATAGATAGATAGATAGAGAGATAGATTGATAGATGGATTGACAGATATGGAAGATAGATAGATTAGATAGATGGATTGATAGATAGATATGGAAGATAGATAGATTGATAGATAGATAGATGGATTGATAGATATGGAAGATAGATAGATAGATAGATAGATAGAGGATAGATAGATAGATAGACAGGCAGACAAACAGATAGATAGATAGATAGATAGATAGATAGATAGATAGATAGATCTGAGTTCAGTCTCAGCTCCTCAGCAAGTAACATATCTGCGTTTTGCCAGCGTACTTCATTTTAGGGTTGGGCGATGTCTACCAATTTGGTATCAGACGATGTCTACAGTGAAACATTGCGATGGACGATGACATCGGAGGGGGGAGGAGGGGTAATATTCTCATTTTCCACTAGATATTTTCCTCTATATCTCATCAGCAATTTAAATTTCGGCAAACTCTGCAGCAGCTGACCACTAAGGAGTGAATGTACTTGTCATAGGCTATATCACAACTGTTCAGTGTTTTTAACCACATAATGTTTATTTTAGGTTTCAGACATTTAAATACATATAATTTATAGCAAAAAAATACATTTATAGTTTGTAAAATACACAACGGTGTCTATGGAAGCAGCAATAACAAACCATTCAAATATATTTGCCGATGGTTTTTATTCATATCAGACACACAGTGTAAATAACTATAAAGTCAACTCTATTTTTCTCCCAGTTCACCGGCCACTTTCATGTATTTCGGGAGAAACTGATGAATTCACGCGCTGTAATAAATCCAACAGACAGGAATCTCTGAACTGCGGCCCAAACAAACATGACGGCGCCCATCTCACGTTACAGATCAAGATCATTTATAAAAGGTTTTTTAAACAACAAAACAAACTCACACATATTTGAGAATCGGAATAGAAGATAGTTGATGACAACTCTCATGCATGAAGCGTCACCATGGAAACGTGTGTGGTGGGGGGGGGGTGGTCGTGATGCCGGCTAAACATCGTGATGTCTGTCAGCCGTCATCATCCATTGGCCCAACCCTACTTCGTTTTATACCATGTTTTAAGGGACGGAGTTACACTATGTAAATTCCGCAGACCCATAAGCTTTCTTTGCCATTGGCTTGTTTTGTAATACTCGAAGTTAATAGGCTTTCTAAGCGAAACCCCATTTGTCGTCAAGACGTAATTCGTAGTGACTATGAAAGGGAACTAGAGTTCAACCGTGGCTGAATGCTACTACTCGAGCTATAAGGCTTGAATGCAGAAGGGCGTAAGCCGCTGGAAGAAGGATAAATGACAGATCTCATTTAATATTTTAAAGGAGAATTTGTCTAAATATCAAAATACTGTTAGATCGGAGAAATCAAAGTATCTCTCTAATGTTATCTGTAATAACTCTCATAAGCCAGCTGTGCTGTTTAGTACTATTAATGCTGTTTTGAACAATCCCCAAGCTACTTGTTTAGAGCCTTCTGCTGAAATGTTTGAACATTTTTAAAAAAAATTTATTGATAAGAAGACTTTTTTATCCATTTTCACCGAGTTCTCTGCTTATTTTAATCAGTTTGAACCAGTGTCACTTGTCTCATTGAGGGAGATCATTGTTAAAATGAAATCATCCTCATGTGGCATGGACATTGTTCCTCCACGTCTTCTAAAAAGTTGATTTGAAACTATTGGTCTTAAGTACTTGCAATTATTAATAGAAGCCTGGCCTCGGGAGTTGTACCTTGAGTCTTTTATACATGCAGCAGTGGAACCAGTAATCAAGAAATCGAATCTGGCTTAATCAGTCTTTGCTAATTTTACACCTATATTGAAACTTCTGTTTCTGTACAAACTACTGGAGAAGGTCGTATTTGGACAATTTAATTCATTTCTAGATCTACATGGTACTCATTAATTTTTCTAGAGCTTTCGGCAGCACTTGATACTGTAGACCATAAGATCTTGATTACACACTTAAGAGTAATGTGTTGGTATTAAGGGTACTGTGTTGGCATGGTTTAGATCCTATTTGTCTGAAATAACTTTCTCAGTTAGTTTTGGAGACTTTACCTCCTCAGCGGCTTCTTTCACGTGTGGGGTCCCCCAGGGCTCCATTTTAGGGCCTGTTTTGTTATCCCTGTATATGCTCCCCTTAAGACGTATTTTTAGGAAATTTGGTATTTCTTTTCATTGTTATGCTGACAATATGCAAATTTATCTGCCTTTGAAACGAAAAGATACTCGCACTTTAGTGCCTCTATTGCAGTGTCTTGAGGAAATTAAGGCCTGGATTGCACAAAATTTCCTTATCTTTAATGAAAACAGAAGTCATTCTGTTTACGCCGGGAGGCACTTATGAATCATTACATTTGGACCTTGGTAAACTGAATCCACTTGTAAGCCCTATGCAAAACATTTAGGCGTTATTATGGATTGTGATTTTCAATTGGACTAACAGATTAACTCGGTAGTTAAATCTATTTTTTTCCAATTGAGACAACTCACCAAGGTGAAATCTTTTATGTCCTTTGAAGACTTTCAAAGACTTGTTCATATTTTCATTTCAACTCGTCTGGATTATTGTAATGGCCTCTATAGGTATTAGTCAGGCCTCTCTTTCCAGACTGCAGATGGTCCAGAATGCGGCAGCTCGCCTGTTGACGGATACACGAAAGCGTGAACACATTACCCCTGTTCTCGCCTCTCTTCACTGGTTTCACCTAAATATGTTTCTGACCTCATCAAACTGTATGCTCCGCTAAAATCACTTAGGTCTGCTGACCATTTACTTTTAGTTGTCCCACGGGTTGAAGAGCAGGGGTGACAGAGCATTTGCAGTGGCAGCCCTGAAGCTCTGGAATAGTTTGCCCCTCTACATTAGACAGGCTCAAACACTTGCTGTTTTTAAATCTAGCCTAAAAACGTATTTTTATAGTCTGGCATTTGACGCTGTGAGAGTTGCCTTATGTGTCTTATTGTTTTATTCTGCGCTGTTGACTAATTGTATCATTGATATGTGATGCGTGTACAGCACTTTGATAAACACTTGCTGTTTTTAAAAAGTGCTTTATAAATAAACTTTGACTTTGACCATAATCATACACCTCCTGTTATTAAGCTCAACACTCTCTCTGTCTTTATTTCTCTCTCCAGCCGACCGTCATGGTTTGACCTCCCACCTCCTCCTTACCCTCCAGAGACTGAGACTGAGAGAGAACCACCAGTCTATGAATCACCAGACTCAGCCAGAGCGGTACCGTCTCAAACCTGGACCAGCAACACCAGCACTGAGTCTCAGCAGCCAGCACTGTAAACCCAGAGGACAGGGACCGCTCGTGCATCATGCAGATCTTTGTGCTGAGTGTTCAGAAAGACCAGCGGTGATGATGGCGATGTTTGCAGGATTCACAAAGCACTTGTAGGGCATGTTAGTGGCACCATCTGGTGGCCAATGAACTGCATTACTTTTATCATAACCAATGACATTGGCAGTTAAAAAAAGCTCTATACAGATGGTACTCACTCAGCTTTTTACTACTGCTGCAATTTGACCAGAGTAATGCTACAAGACTTTCACTTTCAAAGTGTGGGGACAGTTGATATACTATTTAATTATTGCCCGTGTACATAGAGTTCTGTGTTTGCATTCCCTGTGAGTGTGATGTAAATTGAGGAATGTAGAAGTAGTTTTTGTGAAAAGGGCCTCTGTGCCTCGTCTTTCTTTATGTTAATGAACATGTACTTCAAAAATGTTATGCTCTAATTGTGCGTTATGCACTTAACATACAGCACTGGGAACAGTTGTTATATGTAATGACTGCTCTCTTCTATCTTAATATCACAGATTTTCAGTGAACCTGCAGCTCTTTCTAAACACCCTGATTATGATATCTTAATAAAAATAAGTTGTACAACACCAGAACAAAAGAATTACATGATGAATTGATGAACCTTTTTCTGCGGCAGCAGTCAAGTGTAACGAACTGTCCAAAACAATGCATAAATGAGTTGGATTTCCCATCTTTGAATGTGACTGATGGCAGTGTTTCTCCTGCTAATCACAGAGGCTGCATCACATACACATGAAATCGCATACTTCCCTACTATATAGTAGGTGGAAAACAGTTTGTGACTAAGAAGGATTTCTGAAGTGTCGTGTCATTCACAGTGTCATGATCGGCTCAAAGCCGTGGCAAATGAAGGAGGACACACTGTGTCCGACACAGTCAGCTTGGTATGATCTTTACAAAATATTTATTAAATAAAAAAATAGAACAAAACAAAAATTAACACAATTTCTAATCAGACACATGATCAATCTAAGTGACAGACAGAACCAAATTTAAATAAATACCAAGATCAAAATAAAGAAACAAAGACCAGAATCAAGAACAAAGTAACCAGGAGCACGCTCACACCACCCAAACAAAACCTAAGCTTTATAGAGGGAAGAACAGGTGGACATCGTTCACTTGATGAGGTCTCCCAGCCACACCCACTGGCGGCCGTAGCAGGAAGAACAGGAGACCTATCACAGGGCAGATGGCAGATAGCGTGTATGGAGTCGTGTGGGTGAGCGGTTTGCTGAAGTCAACGTTGTGGATCGAGTGGCCCATGGTGGCGGTGGGGTTATGGTATGGGCAGGCGTATGTTATGGACAATGAACACAGGTGCATTTTATTGATGGCATTTTGAATGCACAGAGATACCGTGACGAGATCCTGAGGTCCATTGTTGTGCCATTCATCCACGACCATCACCTCATGTTGCAGCATGATAATGCACAGCCCCATGTTGGAGGATCTCTACACAATTCCTGGAAGCTGAAAACATCCCAGTTCTTGCATGGCCAGCATACTCACTGGACATGTTTCCCATTGAGCATGTTTGGGATGCTCTGGATCAGCATATACGACAGCGTGTTCCAGGTCCTGCCAATATCCAGCAACTTCACACAGCCATTGAAGAGAAGCGTATTTCTGCTCCGGGCACACACACACACAACAGTATCTGGAGCGTATTTCTGCTCCGGGCACACACACACACACAACAGTATCTGGAGCGTATTTCTGCTCTGGACACACACACACAACAGTATCTGGAGCGCATTTCTGCTCCGGGCACACACACACACACAACAGTATCTGGAGCGCATTTCTGCTCCGGGCACACACACACACAACAGTATCTGGAGCGCATTTCTGCTCTGGGCACACACACACACACAACAGTATCTGGAGCGCATTTCTGCTCCGGGCACACACACACACGACAGTATCTGGAGCGCATTTCTGCTCCAGGCACACACACACACACAACAGTATCTGGAGCGTATTTCTGCTCCGGGCACACACACACACAACAGTATCTGGAGCGCATTTCTGCTTCGGACACACACACACACACAACAGTATCTGGAGCGTATTTCTGCTCCGGGCACACACACACACCACACAACAGTACCTGGAGTGCATTTCTGCTCCGGACACACACACAACAGTATCTGGAGCGTATTTCTGCTCCGGGCACACACACACACAACAGTATCTGGAGCGCATTTCTGCTCCGGACACACACACACACAACAGTATCTGGAGCACATTTCTGCTCCAGGCACACACACACACAACAGTATCTGGAGCGTATTTCTGCTCCAGACACACACACACACAACAGTATCTGGAGCGCATTTCTGCTCCGGGCACACACACACAACAGTATCTGGAGCGCATTTCTGCTCCGGGCACACACACACACAACAGTATCTGGAGCGCATTTCTGCTCCGGGCACACACACACACAACAGTATCTGGAGCGCATTTCTGCTCCGGGCACACACACACACAACAGTATCTGGAGCGCATTTCTGCTCCGGGCACACACACACACAACAGTATCTGGAGCGCATTTCTGCTCCGGACACACACACACACAACAGTATCTGGAGCGCATTTCTGCTCCGGGCACACACACACACAACAGTATCTGGAGCGCATTTCTGCTCCGGGCACACACACACACAACAGTATCTGGAGCGCATTTCTGCTCCGGGCACACACACACACACAACAGTATCTGGAGCGCATTTGCTCGCACCACACACGTATCTGGAGCATTTCTGCTCCGGCACACACACACACAACAGTATCTGGAGCGCATTTCTGCTCCGGGCACACACACACACGACAGTATCTGGAGCGCATTTCTGCTCCAGGCACACACACACACACAACAGTATCTGGAGCGTATTTCTGCTCCGGGCACACACACACACGACAGTACCTGGAGCGCATTTCTGCTTCGGACACACACACACACACAACAGTATCTGGAGCGTATTTCTGCTCCGGGCACACACACACACACACACAGTACCTGGAGTGCATTTCTGCTCCGGACACACACAACAGTATCTGGAGCATATTTCTGCTCCGGGCACACACACACAACAGTACCTGGAGCGCATTTCTGCTCCGGACACACACACACACAACAGTATCTGGAGCACATTTCTGCTCCAGGCACACACACACACAACAGTATCTGGAGCGTATTTCTGCTCCAGAGACACACACACACAACAGTATCTGGAGCGCATTTCTGCTCCGGGCACACACACAACAGTATCTGGAGCGCATTTCTGCTCCGGGCACACACACACACAACAGTATCTGGAGCGCATTTCTGCTCCGGGCACACACACACACAACAGTATCTGGAGCGCATTTCTGCTCCGGGCACACACACACACAACAGTATCTGGAGCGCATTTCTGCTCCGGGCACACACACACACAACAGTATCTGGAGCGTATTTCTGCTCCAGACACACACACACACAACAGTATCTGGAGCGCATTTCTGCTCCGGGCACACACACACACAACAGTATCTGGAGCACATTTCTGCTCCAGGCACACACACACACAACAGTATCTGGAGCGTATTTCTGCTCCAGACACACACACACACAACAGTATCTGGAGCGCATTTCTGCTCCGGGCACACACACACACAACAGTATCTGGAGCGCATTTCTGCTCCGGACACACACACACAACAGTATCTGGAGCACATTTCTGCTCCAGGCACACACACACACAACAGTATCTGGAGCGTATTTCTGCTCCAGACACACACACACACAACAGTATCTGGAGCGTATTTCTGCTCCGGACACACACACACAACAGTATCTGGAGCGCATTTCTGCTCCGGACACACACACACGACAGTATCTGGAGCGTATTTCTGCTCCGGACACACACACACAACAGTATCTGGAGCGCATTTCTGCTCCGGACACACACACACGACAGTATCTGGAGCGCATTTCTGCTCCGGACACACACACACACAACAGTATCTGGAGCGCATTTCTGCTCCGGGCACAGACGCACACAACAGTATCTGGAGCGCATTTCTGCTCCGGGCACACACACACAACAGTATCTGGAGGCGCATTTCTGCTCCGGGCACACACACACACAACAGTATCTGGAGCGCATTTCTGCTCCGGGCACACACACACACAACAGTATCTGGAGCGCATTTCTGCTCCGGGCACACACACACACAACAGTATCTGGAGCACATTTCTGCTCCAGGCACACACACACACAACAGTATCTGAAGAGCATTTCTGATCCAGACACACACACACACAACAGTATCTGGAGTGCATTTCTGCTCCGGGCACACACACACACAACAGTATCTGGAGCGCATTTCTGCTCCGGGCACAGACACACACAACAGTATCTGGAGCGCATTTCTGCTCCGGACACACACACACACACACACAACAGTATCTGGAGTGCATTTCTGCTCCGGGCACACACACACACAACAGTATCTTAAGCGCATTTCTGCTCCAGACACACACACACACAACAGTATCTGGAGCGCATTTCTGCTCCGGACACACACACACACAACAGTATCTGAAGCGCATTTCTGCTCCAGACACACACACACACAACAGTATCTGGAGCGCATTTCTGCTCCGGACACACACACACAACAGTATCTGGAGCGCATTTCTGCTCGGTGTGCACGCGGCTGTGATGAGTGCCATTTCAGGCATATTATGAGGGGATTACATTCGGTACCATAATGGTACAATACAATTATTAAATTAAAATCTGCATCTTTCTGGTCATGACCTGGCATTGTATGTAAAACGGAGGTCAGGCTCATTTCTATAAAAGCTAGCAGATAGGAGCTCTGCTAGCATTAGCTTACATGTTGTATAGATAATAACGTGCAACAAGAGAAAGATACCGACACGTTTTATCCTGTTGTTGACGTTAGCCTACATTACATCCAGGTTGCTGCCACTCGTCTCCATAAATGAACAATTAGTTTAGGTAACATTATTGGTTAATAACAGTGGGTTAAATAATGACATTGGCAACATCACTGTCTGTATCTGACAGGACAGTTAACATTGTAAGCTAACTTTCCTCAGGCTTGCTCTCCGACGTGCAGTTCTCTGTTCGGCGGTGTGTCCAGTTGTCAGACTCACGGTGTAAAAGACTTGTGCCCTACTCTGACTCGGATTGGCTGTCAGGTTTCGGCATTAGGAAGTTTATGGTAACTATAGAGATATAGCGGGTAAATGCTGGCCACGAAAATTTAGTCATTAATTCCTTACCCTCAATTTTATTTATGGGTGAACTAACCCTTTAACTACAATACTGCTTCAGTGTTACTTTTACACAGTAAACGCTGTTGATTTTTCTGGGATTCATTTGTAAATAAATATGTTGTATCCATGGAATGTTCGTCACTATATATGCCAACTAAAGTTTATTTATCTTTTAAGGTTGGAACTAATATGGTGCATTACATAATCAGTGAGACGAGCCAGGATCCACACATCTTGGTGCTTGCGAAAACTCTTTCCAAGTTTTCATCATTTTCAATTGGGAGGCAATTGAAAAGGAGACCATAATTCAAGCAGTGAATGTATGCTTCAAAATGTTCTACATCTATGACATAAACTACCCAAAGAATTCTGCTCCCATTTGGGAGTTTTTACAGCATGCTGTCTATGATATTCCTGGAGGAGTTGCTTCAATACATTGCCACCTCCTTAAAAGCTTCGTTTTCAATGTTACTGATCATCAGTAGGTCCAGTAGCCAAACACCATATTAAGGTGTTTATAACACAATGCATATAATGTACAGTATAGCCTATATGTTTATTTATTTTTTTATAGTATTAAATTTGTGTACTGTGTAGCGTTTGGACAAAATCACAATGACTTATTCATTGTGAGCTTCAGAAAGCTTTTAACCTATTGGACGCATTCATGTAAATCACAGGTCCAGCGCCAAAGAGTCTGCATCAAATTGCTCCATTGACATGTTTGTGGCATGGGAGAGTGTAAGCAGAAACACCCCCAAACTCAAACTCGTGAGCTTCAAAAAGATGTAATCACCTCAACATCCCTTTCACGGCAAACAAGAAGGCCAGGTGGAGATGCCCAATACACATACACAAACATTCTTCCCATTTAACTCATAATATAAGTCAATCCCAAAATGTATATGATATATTCCTGTATAAGCATGTATAAAGCATGTATATGGTGCTGACTGGAGGGATGTGGACTGGACAGATATGGAGGCATTTATTGGTCTGCTAATAACACAACTCCCAATCATGCTCGACCTTGATAACAACATCACTCTCAATGAGGTTATAAAAACCATCAGCCTTCTGAAGAACAACAAAGCCCCTGGTGTGGATGGGCTTCCACCTGAAATCTTCTTAAGTGGTGGCAACACACTTGCCGTGGAACTCCATCACCTCTTTTCAACTTGCTGGAATGAAGGCACCATCCCAGACGAATTACGTAATGCTAACATAGTTACTCTGTATAAGAACAAAGGGGATCGCTGCGACTGCAACAACTACCGTGGCATAGCTCTTCTCTCCCAGCCTGGCAAGGTCTTAGCCCGCCTCATCCTCCCACGCGTACAGATTATTGCAAATAGGATACTCCCGGAGAGTCAATGCGGCTTCCGTCATGGTCGATCAACCATAGACATGATTTTCTCAGTTCGTCAAATCCAAGAGAAATGCATTGAGCAAGGTCGGCCCCTGTATGCAGTCTTTGTCGATCTGACAAAGGCCTTTGACTATGTCAGCAGGTTCGGCCTCTTTACCATCCTCCGTCAACTGGGCTGTCCTCCCAAACTCTTGAAAATCATACAAGAATTTCATGTTCTTATGAAGGCAACAATACAGTTCGAGGGCTCTCGTTCTAAGGAATTTCCAGTTTTCTGTGGTGTAAAGCAAGGTTGCGTTCTGGCTCCAACTCTCTTTGGTATATTCTTCTCCGCTGTCTTGCGCCGAGCTTTCCCTGTCCCATCTGGAGTGTTACTTCACACACGCAGCTCTGGCAATCTCTTCAACCTGGCAAGACTTCGTGCAAAAACAAAGATCAACCGCGTCCATATCCGGGAACTCCTATATGCAGATGACGCCGCCTTCCTTGCCAATTCTGAGACCGATCTGCAGGCTATGTGCTCCTCCTTTGCTGTTGCTTGTGAGGAGTTTGGATTGAAGATCAGCCTGGGAAAAACAGTGGTCTTTGCCCAACCTGCTATGCTCTCACCCGCAATCACTATCAACAACAGCGTACTGACAAACGTCACAAAGTTCACTTATCTGGGTTCCACAGTCAACACCTCCAACAGTCTAGACTGCGAATTGGACATCCGAATTGGGAAAGCATCAACAACCTTCGGCAGGCTTAGCGAGAGAGTATGGAAGAACAATTCTCTGTCTCTCCACCTAAAAGTCCAAGTTTACGAGGCCTGTATTCTCAGCACTCTCCTGTACGGCAGTGAAACTTGGTGCACCTACCGCAGACATGAACATCGTCTGAACACCTTTCACTTTCGCTGTCTGCGCTCAATTATAGGCATAACTTGGAAGGATCATGTTCCAAATTCGGTTATCCTTTCCACGACCAAGAGCACAGACCTCTACACTATGTTGCGCACCCGTCGCTTACGCTGGGCTGGCCACACTTACCGCATGGAAGAAAACTGGTTACCGAAAGCAATTTTGTATGGCGAAATTGCTGATGCCCCTCGCCCAGTCGGCCTGGCCGAAGCTCCGCTACAAGGATGTCCTGAAGCGTGACCTTCAGTCGTTCGGCCTTCCAAGCGAAAACTGGGAAACGCTTGCTGGTGACCGAGCAATGTGGCACGCCTCCATAAGATCTGGTGTCAAAAGATCTTGCCAGCAGTACAAAGACTTCCTCGACAGTAGAAGACTGAAGCGCCGAATCAATCGTCGTTCTCAACGCTAAGGGCCTGAATGAATGAATATTGGTCTGCTCATTCTTGCCGGAGTTTATCGTTCCAACAATGAGGCCCTGTCCAGTTTGTGGGAGACTGAAACTGGGCGTGCTATTTTTTGTGCTGTCATGACTCTGAAAAGGTTTAAAATTGTGTCAAGAGTCATCCGATTCGATGACAGGGCCACAAGACCTGCTCGCCATGAAAATGACAAGCTGGCACTGATTCGGGATCTGTGGGATTTATGGGTTGAGCGTCTCCCACTAATGTTCAACCCTGGTTCAGACATAACGGTGGATGAGTGGCTGGTGCCATTTCGAGGTCGATGCTCATTCAAGAAGTACATGCCAAGTAAGCCGGCGAAATATGGAGTGAAAATCTGGGCAGCATGTGATGCCAGGACGAGTTATGCATGGAACATGCAAGTGTACACCGGCAAGCCTCGAGATGGACAGCCAGAGAGAAATCAGGGCATGCGTGTGGTCCTTGATTTGACCACTGGTCTCCAGGGACACACAGTTACGTGTGATAATTTCTTCACTTCGTATGCCCTTGGCCAGGAGCTCCTGGGAAGGAAGTTGACCATGAACAAACCTGAACTCCCACCTGCTCTTCTGGAGCAAATTGTAACACTAAAATTATTTTTGATGTATGGTCTCCTATATACTATAGACCTTTACACTGCTATAGTTCATTTAAAGCTAGAACTGTCCATTGTTCATTTGTATATCTCTATTGAGCAGGGTGATTTTGAGTGTTTGAATTATGACCTTTATTTTTCATTTTAGAGTGAACAATCTTTTAAAGTTAAAATATTAACCAATTTAATAAATAAAAAGTATTTTCTTAATGTAATAATTTACATGTTTTAATTTGTGTATGTATTGTAACGGTTCAGATGAAGACATGCACAAATTACTTTGCCAGATTAAAAGAACTACAACTTTACTGGCAGAAAGATTAACCTCCTCATCTCTGATGCCCCCCGCACGGTCTTTTCCCATCCTTAACAAGCACGCCATGCTACAGAACACTCTCCACCCGCTGGCGACCGCATCACTCCACCTCTGGATCTCAGAGTTGCCACAAATCGTCATCAAGGGAAGATGAGATCCAGGGGAATCTTGCAAGACTTTTTCAGCCATATAATAATGGCTTATAATAATATAAGTCTGGAGGCTATAGGGGAAAACACCTTAAAAAGAAAAGAGAAATTCCCTGGAGCCATTATTTTTACTGTCAATCTGAACCGGAGAGTACTTTCTTGCCAATTCTCGAGGACACAAAGCTTCTGGAGGAATGTGGTCTGGCCACAAATTTTCCAAGTAATATGGCGTAGCTGAACGCCTTTACCAGGCATACCCACTCCTTAGAGGTGCAGGGGGATTCACCTTAGCCAGGAGTGACCGGAGAAAGGAGATATCCAACATTCCCATCCAACCTTCAGGCTACTCTTCAGGCTACTCTTCAGGCTACTCGCTAGCCTACTCTTCAGGTTACTCACTGGCCTACTCTTCAGGCTACTCGCTAGCCTACTCTTCAGCCTACTCTTCAGGCTACTCTTCAGGCTACTCACTAGCCTACTCTTCAGCCTACTCTTCAGGCTACTCTTCAGCCTACTCTTCAGGCTGTTCTTCAGGCTACTCGCTAGCCTACTCTTCAGGCTACTCACTAGCCTACTCTTAAAGCTACTCGCTAGCCTACTCTTCAGGCTACCCACTAGCCTACTCTTCAGGCTACTCACTAGCCTACTCGCTAGCCTACTCTTCAGGCTACTCACTAGCCTACTCTTCAGGCTACTCTTCAGCCTACTCTTCAGGCTACTCCCTAGGCTACTCTTCAGGATACTCTTCAGGCTACTCACTAGTCTACTCTTCAGGCTATGCGCTAGTCTACTTGCTAGCCTACTCTTCAGGCTACTCGCTAGCCTACTCTTCAGGCTACTCACTAGCCTATTACAATTCTGTAAAGGAAAGCAGACACCGATATACATTATTCCCTGCAGAGGCCTCTTGAGCTCCAAACTCCTGAAGAAAATGTAAGTGAAATGTGCAAACCGATGAACTAACAGTTTGTGAAGAAAGTGAATGTTCATATTTTGTTTCTTTTTAAATACACTTCAATAACAGGTTCCAGCTGTCATGCAGGACTGTCTTTCATGCAACCAAAGCATCATGCTTTCTCAACTGGCAGAACACATTGCAACATGCAAATGGTAGATTTGGTATACTGACTGTTCATATCTCACTTTAAGCATTGGCTAGCTTTGAAAATAAAGATGCTGTTTTTTTCTTATTCCATGCAAACAGCACAAATACTAATGAAAAATCTGAAGAACGGAATGGACGAATGGAACTCACCCAGCCAGAGAATGGGTATGCTACTCTGTGCTAGTAAAACAACATGTAATAATGTCCTTACTTGTTGGTGAATGTGTTTGTTGTGGGTTAAAATTTAGGTATTTGTGTTTTAGTTCCAGTTCCAGTGATGACGAAGATGTCCTAAGGGCAATCAAACTATCTTTACAGGTTTGAGTTCATGAAATTTTTACTTTTACAAACATTATTTTCAAAGAAATAACAAATTGTAATTCTGTACACACACGCAGGATGGCTAGTCCTCAGCACAGTCGGCAGCTGATGGGTCACATGAGGCTGGAGGTGATTCAGCTTGTGCTTCACTTCAGACTGAAGTTTCACTGGATGTATATTTCCGTTTATTTTTTTATGACTGGTAAATTCACTGCTTTATGCCTTAATGGCCTAGAATATTGTTTTGACTTGTTTCTAAACAGACCTCCAGTTGTCATCTTAAGTGATGAAGAGGACACGCATGATGTAAGTTTAACAGTGTGTTGAAATAAAAATTTGTTTGGCGTGCATTACAAGTTCTTTGGTAAGCGTTTAAGAATTTACAGTCCCTATAATCTTACATGTATGGAGAGATCCGTAGAATATAAATTCTAGATTGTTAATAAATTGTTAACCAGGTCAAACAGATATGTTTGATAGGCGGCTGCTTTCAAACACTTTTGCGTTAAGTTTGTATACACTTTTGATAAAAACAAGATTTTTACATTTTTTTCTAAGATTTACAGATTTTTAAGATTTTCTATATACAACATGGTTTTTAAGCATTTTAGCTAATTACAGACATGTTACAATTTTTGTCAGAATCGGCATGATTTCTGAGTTTTTGTTCTACAAACTTTTGAATCAATGCATTATAAAGTATAAACACAATGTAATTAAGAGATTCATTGTGCAGTGTAGACAGTTTTATTGATTATGACTAATAGACTTGCCACTTGTTTTTTGTAATATGTTTCATTGTTCATGTTACTGCTACTTTTTTTAGACAGCTTATCAGTAATGTTTCCATAAATAAATGATGGCTACATGTTTTTTGATGTATTATGTACTTATAATTATTATAACTAATTAATTATCATTAATTAACTAATGAATTCATTACTTTATTTTTGAACAGTTAAATAGTTCTGTAGTTTTTGCCATGGTGCCAAATTAGTACAGAGTACTGCGAAATTGACTGGTATTTATAGTGACTATTGAAATTTTGGTACAATGACAATTACACAGAATATGTTACACAGATTAATTAAAACATTACACAGAATATGTTTTTGAAAATCGGATCATTGTTTTGATTACAGAACATGATGGAGTATCCTGAACAACTACAAAATGACAAGTCCCCATCACACCCAACAACAGAAAGTGTGCGTGTTGAAGCGAGCGAGTAGGTAATTTGTTAAAACACAAATGCATATTTGAATTAACCAAAACATGTAAACTCTATAAATGTAACATAACCAAAATTTCACGTCTGAAGCTTCAGTAAAGAAGTGACACATTACCACAGTCAATTAAAGCATATAGGTATTTCACTTAATGCAATTTTAATGCAATTTTACTTTACATTCCTGAAAGCAGTGATTTAATGTGATTTTTTTAATTCAGTTTAAAAAAAAGGCTAAGGAGAACTATTACTTTATTTATGTCTACTAACCAAATACATAAATCCTCCACCATTGTCCATAAATGTAATGAAAGACACAGACTACATTTACAAGCAGTCAATAACCCGTTCAAAACCGGAATATTAGCAATAACCCGGTCGCGCACGGCCATGTAAACACCGGCAAAAACCCGAATATGCTCATATCCTGTTTTTTAAAAATCCGGATATGATCCCTGGGGTACCCCTTTTCTAACCCGAATATTTGGTCATGTAAACACGTATCGGCATATCCCCATCAAAAGGAACACTGATTTGTGTTCTGTGCATGTTCTATTCGCAAGGAATCTTGGTCTTTTGAGTAGAGGAACTTCTCGGCGCATACAAAAACCCGCGTGCAGTATACCGTAAGTAAATGTGGTGAGACGCAGCACAGCATACGTTTAGAGCGAGGTCAGTACCAGCACCAAAGTGCAAACAAAGGCGATCGCTATCTGCCCCGAACTATTCATTATCCGCGTGCTGCTGCTGTTGTTGTCGTCTTTGGATACAGGAAGAAGAATCGGAAATGACGCATGTTGCGTCTTAAGGTTGTCCGTACGTTCAGACGCTAACCGTGCGTCGCCGTTTACATCGGGATATTGCCAATTGCTTACAAATTCCATGTATACAGGTGTAACTCTCTCTGCTCACGCATGTAAACGGGTTATTCCCAATGTTTCAGAAACCCGAATAGTGACCTTAACCCGAATATTGGCTGCTTGTAAACGTAGTCAATGTTCTATCAAAGTGCCTTAAGGGCATTCAGTCGGCAAAATGTTTCACCGGACAGGAGGCTGAATACCGTATTCGTCGATACGGAAAACAACAGAGAAGGAGCAGTTGACGATGGAGGGCCACAAGGGAGTTTTTCAGACTGCTGATTTTGGAGCTGAAAAACAGCCCATACTGATGAATCAAAGAATTTGACTTTGGTTTCTCGTGGTAAAAAACACTGTTCACTGTCAAAAGTCAAAACGTTTTGCAAATCTGTGAAGTTGTTTAGTTTGTTTGTCTTATAGCTGTGCCGTCAGGCAAATATAAAGTTATTGGGAAGATGTTGGCTCTTTCTGTAATACATGGTGGCTTTTCTTTCTGAAAGACTGTGGAGTCTCATCTCCCATTGTCCCAGTCCTCTTGATGACATTGAAGAAATAGCAACGCAAGGAGGAGCCTGCACCATCATCGGACCTGAGTGCTGCACCGGGTTAATGGATCCAACAGAGAACTTGAACAAGATCCAACAAGACATTCTTGATCTTTCAGCAAAATTACACCAGATGACTGAAGATAATTTTTCATGGTTCCGAAACTTGATTGGTAAACCCTGGCTGTGGATAAAGGAAATAGCAATTAAGTTGTTATTTGTTCTACTGGCGTACTATCTATGCGTCCACAGTATCAAGTGTTTCATTCAACAAATGAATCACGCCACTCATGAGAAAATCACAGTTCCTACCAGAAAAGACTATTACCCATAAGAACGTCACGGACCCTAAAATTGCATGTTTGTTTCTGTGTCAGCATGCAATTGCAGAAACAGCAACACAGAAGCATGTGCCTGTAACGATCACAAGTTACAAGAATTAACTTTTAAGTGTTTAAATTTGTATATAATGTGAGAGTTATTAGAACTCTCAAAGGGGGAAATGTAGTGTTACAAATTTATTAAAATGTTTAATTGAGCTTCCAATACTATAGTATTTTAACTGAGAAAGTTGCACACTGTTTTTTCCATTTTTAGGCATAGATGATGACTCAAGAACAGCTGGGCTTTGTTTCTCTTTGATAATGCAGGTCTGAGGAATCTCCGGGAACAGGCTTTTATTGACCTACTTTGTTTTCTCAGGTCGGAGGAATCTCCGAGAACAGGCTTTTATTGACCTACTTTGTTTTCTCAGGTCGGAGGAATCTCCAAGAACAGGCTTTTATTGACCTACTTTGTTTTCTCAGGTCGGAGGAATCTCCGGGAACAGGCTTTTATTTACCTACTTTGTTTTCAGAGGCTCTGAGTTACACTGTCATGCTGATCTCTATCTCTATGTAAAATCCCTCCCCCTTGAAAGGTATAAAACACTGTGTTTAGCTATTGAGTTTAGACTTGACTTGATAAGGACTGCAGCTACCAACAGCTCGTGTTTCTCAATAAAGAATCTTGCTGAAGATACAACCAAGTCTCCTGGTCTTCGCTTCTGAGTTCTTAAACTTTAGAAGAAAAAGTTCACAACAACACCGATGAGTCATCAAAGCACTAACAGTGCTCCTTGACGTGGACACGATGAAGATTTTAAACCGGGAAGACGAAAAAAAACAAAAATTTAACCATTTTCACCCTACTATGAAATCTAACAGATGCTAACATTGTCTTCAATGGTGTTCAAGACACATACCTCTGTTAAAATCTCAGAAAATTTGGTTTAAGGTTTCATGACCCTTTAAAGCTGCAGTCCCTAACTTTTTTTGTGTTCAAAATTTATATAATGAGTGAGTGCATCATGAATCAATTTTCCAAACCGTGTTTTTGTCTTATCCTGAATCACTACGGTACGGTTTATATTGGAACTATTGGAGACGGGTTGGTTCTGCACCGCTGCGGAGGAGTACAGTACCTGCGGGACTCAACATACACATAAACAGAGAGAAGGAGCTCCGGTTACATTAGGCTTGTTGGACTTGAAGCGCTGCACAGACCGATCGGTGAACAACATCAAAGTACCGCGAGAGCGATTAGAGAGCGGCTCCGTATGCTCATAAACCGATCTGTCTGTGCAGCGCCGGTTCAAGTCCAACAAGCCTAATGTTATTCCGCCAGAAATTATGGACTGCAGCTTTAAGAAAGCCTGACCAGAAAGTGTGAAGTAGTTTTAACAGCTTCAAGTTGGAAGGTTTTAGTAGATTTTAAAAGCTAAAGTGTTTCATAGATAGACATACAGATAGATAGAAATTATTTCTAAAGAGGAGCATTTCCCTAAATATATGCTCTATATTAGCTTATATATTCCATATATATTACTAAACTTGTTAGTGATGTTTTAGTGTGTGTCTCAATCAGCTCCCTAGCGTCTGTCACACTGACACCGGATGGGACAAAATGTTACCACGTGTGGGCCAAATTTCGTTCGATTAATATTAACCATACACACACATTAATTTGCAAGACAACTGAGAAAAACTTTAATTTGTTTTTAAAAGTAAAGGACTAGGGTTGGGTACCGAACTCTGTACTTTTAAGGGCACCGACCGAATTACGTCGGTATTACCGAGTACCGAATCACATTAAATCAATAGGTGCCACATTTCGGTACCTGAAAACGCATCTGGTAATATAGACTAGTGTCTGCCATTTGACATTTTTTTTTATTCATTTAGCTGACGCTTTTATCCAAAGCGACTTACAATTGCTATGTATGTCAGAGGTCACACGCCTCTGGAGCAATTAGGAGTTAAGTGTCTTGCTCAGGGACACATTGGTGTCTCACAGTGGATTCGAACCCGGGTCTCTCACACCAAAGGCATGTGTCTTATCCACTGTGCCATCACCACCCCACCACCCCGTAACTGTCTGTGAATATTAAGCCGCAAAAAGACTATTTAAATACGAATCCTATGTCTTGGTTTTAATGAATGGAGCAGATGCGGGGTTTAATTACAGCACACACACACACACACACACACACACACACACTCCAGACCCGCTCTGAGAGTCACTCCTTCTTCTTCTTCTTTAGGGTTTAATGGGGGTTGGCAAACCAGTTTAATGGTGCATTACCGCCACCAACTGGACTGGAGTGTGGAACGAGAGATTAAGAAGGAAATAAAAAAATAAAAAATAAATGTATTTTATCTAAATGGTAAATGGTGTAAGTAAGTAAGTGTCTGGGTTAGACAGGTCAATTTAGCTCAAAAGGAATTATTAATTAATTTATAGGGATAAACGGCTCGCAAATGACTCGTCCAGCGTTCATTTGAACGGGCCGTAACTATCAGCTCTAAAACGGATATAAATATCCAAACTATAGTGAAACACTATTTATTAGCAAGGTAACTTAGATCAGCAGTTTAAGACATTAAATCTGTAAGCACATAACACAAGACAATTATCTTTAAAATATAAACAAGACTTTATTGATTATTCTAAAACATAAAACTAATATCTAACACAAACTCACGCACACACACACACACATTCATACGAGTTGTAGAAAGAAAGAGAGTGAGGAAAGAAAAATTAGTTCAAGAGTGAGATAGTGAAAACCCAAGTTTCTATATGCACTTATAAGACATGACCTGAACGAACCATCAATCATTAATTTAACCCTTCTATCGTTTCTTAGGCGGGTTATTCAATTTTATCTCAATGCACCAGTTCAGCTAAGAGTCTGGAGGTATACTTGCGTTTGTCTGTGCATTTCTTTAGGATTCCTTTTGTCGGCGTAAAAGGGTGTTTCCCGGGTTCGTTGACTGGCGGGTCCTCGTGCCTGAATAGATGTCTCTGGGCAGCCAATCACGTGGTGTGTTGGCGATGGATGAAAGTCTTTGAAATTGGAAAGCGGGCTTTGCAGTCGAATCGCTTAAACGAAACTTTGCAGCAAAACTTAACTTAGAATCGAGACTCTCAACGGAAAAGAAAAAGAAAGCTAAGAAACAGAAAGAAAAGTGAGACGAGAGTATAGATGGCTTGAAAGAAGCTGTTTAACCCAGGGATGTTCTTCTGATCTTGTTTGGGTTCTTTTGTCTGCTCGTCTACATGGTTACTCGTCTGTCCGGTTACCAGTCATGGCTTCTCCATGACTTCTGTAAATTTGCTCTAGCGAACAAATTCACAAACTAAACCTCAACCCAACTTAACAAAATCTTCTACAAAAACTCTCTTCTGGCTTTTCAGGTCCTAAGATTTTAAACTCAGCTCTTTGTCCAACCTCTTGGATGATTCTGACCAATAAGACACTGTGTTATTTGAGAGGCGGTATTTTCGTCACCTCTCATCGTAAATCATGTGTTATCTGTGATCCCTTTACTTCTCCAGCTCTAGCAGAGAGTAAAAATGGTACAGTTTAGACATGATACCTATTATAAGAACACAACATATTTTACACAGATTTCAATCAAGCCATCTTCTGAATTAAGAACATATGATCGTACTGATAGGAAACAAGACACACTTTCATTCAAACATCTAATAGTTATAACAATTACATGACTTGTATGTGATCTAAGCATAATAGACGCATACAGAGGTGGTAGATACAATATAGGATTATGTAGTTGAACAATGTTTGATTAGAAGTCCGTCAATAATTGTTTTGGGATGATTTTATGTATTTTTATATGTAAAATCTCAGTCTCTGTGATTTTAAGAGATTCCCACCCTGGGGTCGTCAAAAGGTCCTTAAAAAGGAGGTGGTCTGTTTGAAATCCTTTGTCTTGGGATCAAACAACCTCTGCCGTTATCTTGGTGGGTTCTGAGCCGTGCCATCACTGAACCAATCAGCCTTTTCCAAACTATCTAACTTTGACCAGTTCTTCCTCTATTTAGGCTCATCTCTTTGAAGCTTGCAGGGCCATAAAGTCGTTTTGTAGACTAGCTGGAGCCGGGATCTTTACGGTTCTGGAATGTTGAGATTTGTGTGGAATTATGGAACGAATCACCTCGAAGATTCATATGTTTGGTTCGCCCTCAATTCCTACAATGGACTGCATTTATATAGCGCTTTCAACAGACCCATGGTCACCAAAGTGCTTTACATATTGCCTCACATTCACCCATTCATTCATCTAAACAATATATCTGGCCTGCTGTTTCCCCCAAGAGACCTGACAATGAGACATCATGATGTTTTGCCTTCCGTAATGACTGAAAGAGGCGTTCCTCTTGATAGTGTATTTCCTACACCGAAGGAGAACATGTTCAACTGTTTCTGGTTGGTTACAATATATACATTTGAAATGATTTCAAAGTTGGTTGCTTGCCTATTTTATATAACGAAAGGTTGAGACCTGTATGTCCTATTCTGAGAGTCACTTCATGAGCATTTTCCCATTTTTTTTAACGAAAAACTACCGTCAAACATAAACACACAAAGAAACTCAAAGGTCTTCACGGCAACCCGTCGAAATAAAAGTTCGGTTTAACTTGACCAATATTTTACTTTTGCACAGTATAATTTAGATACTCAATGCAATACGAATAGCCTACTAATAATGTAGCTAATAATAATAAATTATCAAAATTTTATTTTTTAAGTATAATAATCACAATTTTTCTTCCATGTTTTAATTTTAACAGTATAAAGCTCAGTTGTGCAGTACTGTTTGACAAAAAAGTTTAATTAAATTAAAAGATACATTAAATTAATGTTTTATGAAAATATATATATTAAAATGGGTGTTTTTATGAATTCAATTAATTAAGTAGCTAATTTACTGGTAAATATTAATGTACACAAACATTACAGACAATGGCAGACAGAGACCAAGGCAGCTCTGGCATAATGTTGATAACACTTCTATAAATAACTTACAGTTTCTTTACAGTTATTGAGGTAAAAATCCCCAAAGTACTGAAAAGTGTACCGTTGGTTACCGGCAGCTACCACTGGATTTTAATCCCAATACAAACAAAGATGTCTTATGTATTATATATATATATATATATATATATATATATATATATATATATATATATATAAGACAGGATTTGCATTAACTTCTAAATCTAATTATTTAAATCTAATTTTTCTACTCCATTTTTTCTATTTTTGATAATATAATCCTATTTATAATGACAATTTTAGTTTTAGTTTGTATTATTATATTTACAAATAAATATCAACTCTATTTAATAGTTTGGGCTCTGCTGTTAATGGTAACTGTTCATAATATACTTATGTGCAAGAAATGACTCCTTGTAGTTTACAGAAGTTTTTTTTATCCTTAAGAATTTTTTTATTTATAATTTAATTTATTTATAGACAGACACAATTTGTTCAAACACTCTTAAATAAAAAAAAAGCAATTTTATACAAATAAATGTTTTCTCCCCTGCTGTACCGAACCCATACTGAACCATGACGTCGATACCGAGGTACAGACTGAACCGCCATGTTTGTGTACCGTTAAACCCCTATTAAATATAATTTCAGTTGGTTATCTTTGTCAACCAAACCTAATGATTTATGCACCAAAATGGTGGCCAGCTGAATTGCAGTTTTTATTAATTATACAGGATTGACTGCCGCTTGCCATGTAAAAGAAAGAAAAAATCAGTACTGATGCAGTATAGTTTTTCCAGTGTATGTTTATGTCTCATTGCCATATGCTTAAATAGATCCAGAATGCAGAGACGCTGGAGGAGCGCAGGAGGCCATGACTGAAGCTTCAGGTATCTTGGCACTGCTCGGATGCTCACACACACCTGAGGAGCCTCCATGATCTTCTTGTGGAAGAAGCTGCAAGAGCATATGTTGAAGGCCGTGTAAAAGAGGCGACAGAACAGTGAGTATTTAAGAATTCTAAAAGGTTTTGACTGTTTTGTGATACTTTGCGTTGCAGGGATGTGATTACTATTTTCCAACATGAAAAGCATTACTCACCCGAATTGCACTTTGAAAAATAGGGGTGTGATCAGTGCCGTCGCAGGTGGGGTGCGAGGCCCTGTGCGAACTTGAAATGCGAGGCCCCCCAGCTCTGAACGTTAGATTAATTGACCGTTCGCAAAGACCCGCCCCCTTTAGTTACTGTTGCTATGTCCGACAAGCCACGCCGCTCTCACGCCACTCCATGTTCTCATGCAGTGAAAAATACATCGCGGAGCAGAGAGGACACTGACAACGTGCTGACAGACAGGACAGACCAGGTTACTTTTGATATGAAACAAAGTCTCAACTTTCAAAGTTGGTCATTTATTTAGAAAACTTTAAACAATAAATACCGTTTTGTGGCTCTTTAATGTGTCTGACAGATCACTGTAGACTAGAGCCTCAGTTAAAGCTGCTCGTGAACCGATCATCTCTTCCTTCTAGTTCATAGCATCAAATAAACATGAATGAACATAAGAAGGAATGTTGTTTTAACCGCGGAAAGACGTCAATACACTCCGTTTTTCAAGTTCAAATCCTCCAACGTTAATCTACTAACTCTCCTGAATGCGTTGTCGGACAAAAATGGCGGATTCGGCAGATTATGATTGGTCAGATCGCCTGTCAATAAATTAATTATAAATAAACATAAAAAACTAATAGGCTATTTGCAGTATATTAAATCGATTTTGACCTAATTATTTGGCACTGAAATGACACGCACTGTCGGCTCTGACAGCAATATAGCCTATGATTTCCGAAAATAGTACTATGTCACTGATATCAGCACAAGAACTGTTGAGGAATATGCAACATAATTTAGACAATTGTTTTTGTCATAAACAGACACTATCATTTCAGCCGCTCTGTGCATGTGCTCGCACAGAGCGAGGCTGAAGCTCAGCTTCGCGGCTGTGACACGAATACACTATTAAGAGTGTTTACCCTGTTGAAGATAAAGAAGATCAGTATGAAATTAATATCTTTCTTTTTTTTTTCTTAACAAAAAAGAAGAGCATGTTACAAATAGTACAGTATTTAAGAAAATACAATGAAAGTAACAGAGTTCCACACTAGGGGGATTAATGTAGATATACATAAAGAGATTGAAACATTTTTAAAGTTTTAACTGCTTTTTGCTTTATAGAAAATCAAATCAAATTGAGTCAATATAACGCTCTGTTTCTTTCCTAAATTATGTAAATTTTATTTTTTTTACATGAGAATTTACATTTGTGAACATGGAATTTTTCCATTAAAATAAGAAAATGTATTATACAGTATAAATCTGAGCACAAGCTTGTCTCTTACAAATGGGCAGTGCCAAAATAAATGAACTGCAGTTTCAGGGCAACTGTCACAAAAAGTTCAATTAAAATCAATATCGCTTTTAAAGGGACATTGTGTAGAAATTTCTCCCATCTAGCGGTGAAATTCTATTTTGCATTCAAACGAATTGTGCTCTCCAGCTCCTCGCTTTTTCAAATGCGTGTTGCATCTACGGTAGCTGTTATGTACCACAAAGCTATGACAAACAATGCAAGAACAATCATATGCTCTATTAAAATATATTCTTATCGAATTTCTAGGTTCCTTGTTTTTAGCACCTTCTCTACATTACTCAATAGCTGCTATTCATCAAAGAGCCTGTTTAACTTTTAACTATAAATGTTCTACTGTCTATATAATAAAGTACACAACCAAGCAATGAAAAAAAAGCATGTAATTAAATCTGTAATATTGACTTAGCGCACCTGTCGAGGAGAAAGCAGGCATCTTCAGCGTCTCTTTTGAAATCTTTTTCCTGCATTAACGACTCTTGTTTTTTGTAATCTCCGGTCACGTTTCCTTTTACGTTCAATTTTGGATTTTTTTGGCGACGAGGGTTTCTTCTCCTGAGGCTCGGCATATGTATGGTCCGCCATTAAAAATAACAGTGCATTATGCAGCCTTTTAAACTTGCCGGGGCAGTGAAGCGCCTCTCACTGCTCTGCTCCTCCGTTTCTGCTGCTTTCAGTCACGTGACGCTGGCTGTCAACGCAAACGCGTTGTGGAACCGCGTTGGCCTAGACTTTTTGACCCTCTCTGCTATTATAGTTTTTTAAGATGGCGGAACGACATGGAAGCCTCTGTGGACCTACCCGTCACATGTATATAAAGATAATAAATTCTTCGTTTACAAGCATAAGTCAGATAATTGGCAGAGGTATTTGTACACCATTGAGGACATATTTAGGAATAAAAATATTGATTTTAGATAATAAAATACTTAAAAAACGACACATAGTCCCTTTAAATTTCACAAAGTAATGTTTAACTGAGTAAATTCTATGTATAATTTTGAATGATACCTCCTTACCTTTGTTTGTAATTAAATATTGATTACAAGCCCGTAGGCAGGGGGGGTTTGGGTGGTTCGAACAAACCCCCCATCACTGCCAAAGGTCCAGAATTTAAGTCCTTTTTGTTTTTTTTATGTGATTATTGTCATCGTTTTAATCAATGCTTGTGACAAATATTCTGGGTTGCTGTTTCAAATTAATATGATTATTGTAGCTGGACGTGTGTGTGCCGCGCGTGCAGTTCAGAGAGAGTTCTCGCAATGGGCGGAGTGGCAATCGGGAGAGTCGGGACTTTTCCCGGTGGGCCGGTAGTGTTTTTCGAGGCCACGATGGCCGGTCTGATATTAGTTATACATTGCAGGTTCTGAGCAACACCATCCAGTGGCCTGGTGTGCGGCCGCTACCCGCTTGTCAAACTGTGGAGCCTCTCTGCTCAACGTGTAAATAAATGCATCGAGCTGCCTATTTTTGAGTTCTTAAATGGTCTAGTGGTAGCTCTTTTGCCAAGCGTGTCAGAGGTTATGGGTTCTAATTTACACTCGTATAGTTTTTTTTTTTTTTTTTTTTCATCAAAACTGAATATGTTCATCATTGGTTATAGACAGTCTATATCAATCAGGGACACATTTGTGTGCATTTTATTTTGTGATTTCACCGGAATGAATAGAGAGTCCCCGCAACCCGAGTGAAGACCTCATACAAGAGAACACTGTATCCATGCAACCGATCGCCGCGGCAACGAGCGCTCGGCTCGAGTTCAAAAACAACACATTTTAGCTCTAGATCTCTTATTTAATAGTATATTAAATAATATCGATCCTGAGAAAAAGTGGTGGGACACTTCACTGGATCTAAACAAATCAATCTAACCATAGATGTGACCAGTAGTGGTGGCTTTCTTAGTCTATTGAAAATATTTTTGCAAGGGTTCTTGCAAATCTTTATTTATTTTTTTCCCAAAAAATACCGGCCGGTGGTCTGCGAAATTTCTCGGTAGATTTTTTGGTCCCACTCCGCCCCTGACAACAATGCAGTAAATATTTTAGGTGCATCAAAAAGCGTGCTCGTTAAACAAAACTCAGCGAATACTATTCACCCAAGCATGAGCAATATATCTTTATATTCATTTAAGTTTGTACTTTTAAAATATCTAATTCAAAACTAAAATAAATATTCTCTGTTTATGTAATCTATAAAAAAAGAGATAGGTGTCAGCCGATCTCATTATCGTTCTCTCAGCTCATTATTCTGCTAATGTGACACGCCCACGGAGAGCGCGCGCTATTCAGACGCAAATGATCTGAAGCGACACATGCAAAAGTGTCAACGCCCCTCATAAACGTGATAATACAACAAATTTAATCATCAGATTAATTTCGTCTTGTGAGGCTGTGACTGTGAGGAATAATCCTGGGACATTTACCTCAGAACATGTGCTGGTTTATTTTCATTTCGAGGAGCGACGGGCCGAGAATTGTGAGTAGCCTAAGTTTTTTATTCTTGTGCTTTGTTCTAATCACGATATGGAATAGTGTCTGTAAACGCAAAAAGACTGTTTAAATTTGAATCACGTTTCTGTGTGTGAATGAATTAACGGCACAGATGGGCGCTGTTGTTTATGTTTAGCCTACTATGTTACAGATGAAATATGAAAGACAACATTTCGTAGTTTTGGATAGATTATAAAGTTTTTATTCTAAAATATCAAATAAGCTTTTGTTATCCAGTTTCTGCTCATGTTAAATATATAGTAGGCTATGTTCTGTCAAAAATAAACTCATCAACTAAGATGTTATTATAGTGTTTGTTCCAATGTAAGCTATATCAAACTAATGAATCCTTAACTTTAAAATATGTATGATAAAATATATTGGCCTACTTTTAAAAAGAATACTTTATAAGAAATATATGGGAAAAGACAATTTTCTTTTCAAGATGTTTCCAACTCTAACTTTGAACAAATTCTGTAGAATGGCCCATATAGCCTATTTGAACAGGATTTGTCTCCAGGAATGACTATGTACTAAAATGTGCTTTTGACTTTCATTTATATTTGGATTATATATATACACTGCCGTTCAAAAGTTTTAGGTCGGTACGATTTTTAATGTTTTTAAAAGAAGTCACTTATGCTCACCAATGCTGTATTTATTTCATTAAAAATTCAACAAAAAAACAGTAATATAGTGAAATATTATTACAATTTAAAATAACTGTTTTCAATTTTAATATATTTTAAAATATTATTTATTCATGTGATCAAAGCTGAATTTTCAGCATCATTACTCCAGTCTTCAGTGATCCTTCAGAAATCATTCTAATATGAGGATTTGATGCTCAAGAAACATTTATGATTATGATCAATGTTGAAAACAGTTGTGCACCATTTTTTTACGCTTCTTTGATGAACAGAAAGTTAAAAACAACAGCATTTATTTGAAATATAATCTTTTGAAACATTATAAATGTCTTTACTGTCACTTTTAATCAATTTAATTCCTCCTTGATGAATAAAAGTATTGATTTATTTTATTTATTTCCCCCCAAAAATAAAATAAAAATCCCCAAAAGTTTTGAACGGTAGTGTTACAAAAGATTTTATTTCAGATAAATACTGTTCTTTTGAACTTTACCTCAGAAGTGCTGGTATTTCGAGGAGCAACAGATTCAGCTGAGCTGAGGAATACTGTAGTAAGTTCCCTATCAGGGAACTCGAGCTGCGTGACAACGCTGTGGGAACGCCCCTGCGTGAGTGCGTCATGAAGCACGTATGAAATTAGTCCAATGGCGAGACGGAACGTCATAGGCGGGTGACGTCATCGACCAGGAAACTATATAAGCACCCCAAAACACAAGCGCATCAGCTTCTGAGTCTTCAGCAAGCGCTCTGTGTATGAAAAAGTCTGTGTCTCAAGTGTTTTTGTCTGTCCTTAGAAATTGCTAGGCAGGAGTTTTTCACATATATATATATATTTATATAAAAAAAACTATAAAAGAGACAATATATATCAAACTGGCGAGCGAACAGCAGTTCAGAAAGTGTGTTCATCCCTGCTCACGTTATATTACGGGTGGGGACACACACACAATCTGTGTGTTGTTTGTTTGGGAGTGCAGCATGCCCAGTCAGCTCTCGAGGGAGCTGATTGCGAGCATTTGTCCATAAAAACGCTCTGCTCCCGCCGAGCCCTCTTCGAGGAGAGTGGTTCGGTGCGCGCTCGCCGCGGATCAGGTCCCGCTGTTGCCGAGACACGGCGAAGGCTTCAATCGTGGGGATCGCATATGGATCTATCAGCGGGGATTGAGACGGGCTCTGCCTTTTCTCAGCCCTTACCTGGTAGATCCAGTGCCTCAGATCCGGGTTCGGAAGCACGCGCTGCGGTTTCTTCCACCCGGGCTGAGGCACCATCATTCTAATTACCCAGTTCTGAGGAGCTGGATGTTGTCAGCATTATGCGAAGGGCTTATGGAGGTTTTCGCTCGAGCTGTGTCAATATTAAAGCATTGAGTAGCCAACGGCTAGGCAGGAGTCTGTTACTGAATCTAAATTAGATGAGAGATTTCTCCCTTCCCGTGTTCAACCTCCACTGCGGTGCTTGCCGTTCTTTCATGATCTACACACTGAGGTTTCGAGATCATGGAAGAAGCCGGTTTCTTATAGAAGGGACGTGAGCGAGAGTGAGGAGGTCAGTTCTGGCGTGGTTCGAGAACTGCGTCAGGCTGCTGATTTATCTCTGCGCGCAGCCTTGGTGGCCGCAGAGAGTCATTTATGGCTTAATTTTTTGACTATGAAGGAGAAAGAAAAAGCTTTTCTTTTAGATGCTCCTCTCTCCCCTGCGGGGTTTTTCGGTGACTCAGTTAACTCTGTCATTGATAAATTTCAGGAAGAAAAGAAACAGGCAGCAGCTTTAAAAAAAAAAAAAAAAAAGGTTTCTTCCATTAAAAGTTCACGTCCCCGGGGCTGCTGGGCGGGAGCAGTCCCGGCCGTCTACGAGCTCTTCGCATAGGGCAGAAGCAGTGAGTCGCGTCTTGCGCTCCCCCTGCTAGATAGTGAGACCAGACGCGGCACTCTCAGCCAAGCCTGCGGGCGGTAGAACTGATCTGAGGACAGTTATATTGGCAAAGAAGGCTTCAGCCAAGAAAAAGTCCTGACGTCATAAAAGTCAGGACACTGAGGGTGGTTTTCCACCGAGGGAGAAAGGTGTTCACCTCTTTTTACGGTGCCTGTTCTGCCTCGGTGCCCTAAGGGGCCCGGTCTGCCAACCCCGCCTCTATGCCGGGGCGTAGACGGTCCCAGCGAGCGTTTTCCCGAGGGACGCTCGCTCCCTCTGAGGAGGGTCTCAGGGCAGTCAAACCAGTTGTTCCCTGCCGGTGCGCCGTTACAGGGCACTGTGTTTGCTGCTCAAGTTATACCAGAGGCCAGTCTCGAGAGACTGGTACCCTTAGTAGAATTTCTGGCAGAGTGGAAAAGCCTTCCAAAAATATCTCATTGGGGTTCTGCCCACAGTGGTGGGCCCCGAGCAGGCTCTGGTAATGGAACAAGAGATGAAAACGCTCCTTCAAAAGGAGGCTATAGAATGGGTTCCTCCTCCCAGTTTGGAGCTAGGTTATTACAGCCGATATTTCATCGTTCCAAAAAAGGATGGGGGGTTGCGTCCAATTTTAGATCTGTGCCCATTAAATCGCTCGGTAGGGAAGCTCAAATTCAAGATGCTCACTATTAAGCAGATCGTGTCACAAATCAGGTCCGAGGACTGGCTTGTCACGATAGATCTAAGGACGCATACATCCACGTTTCCATCCTTCCACAACACAGGAAGTTCCTGAGGTTCGCTTTCGGGGGCGAAGCGCGCCAATATCGGGTTCTTCCGTTCGGCCTAGCACTGTCTCCCTGATCTTTCACGTAATGCATGGATACAGCTCTGGCTCCGCTGCGACTCCAGGGTATCCGCATTTTAAATTTTATCGACGATTGGTTGATTCTAGCTCAATCGGAGCATCGGGCGATTCGGCATCGAGATGTCGTGCTCGCCCATGTCAAAATTTGTGGTTGAGGCTCAACGCCAAGAACAGTGTGCTTTCTCCATTACAGAGGACCACTTTTCTGGTGTGGTTTGGGTTTCGACGATGAGGCAGGCACGTCTGTTTCCTGCTCGTATAGCTTCGATTCTCTTAGCCGTCAAACAGGCAAAGCTAGGCCAGTCACTTACTGTAGAAGAATATCAGAGAATTCTGATCTGATGGCAGCAGCGTCCAACGTTATACCTTGCGGCCCGCTGTACATGAGACCGCTGCAGTGGTGGCTCAGGGCCAAGGGGTTCTCCCCGAGGGGAAACCCGCTCCACATGATCAGGGTCACGCGACGGTGTCCTCGCGCCCTGGCTATCATGTTCTTGTCCGGTCAGACAACACATCGGTGGTCTCCTACATAAATCACCAGGAAGGTCTGCGTTCGCGCCCGTTATACAAGCCGGCTCGCCAGATCCTTCTATGGTCCCAGGGGAAGCTTCTTTCATTGAGGGCGATTTATATCCCAGGGTATCTAGATCAGGGGGCAGACATCCTGTCGAGGCAGGGGCCGAGGCCCGGGGAATGGAGACTCCATCCCGAGGTGATGGAGCTCCTATGGAAACATTTCGGTCGTGCCGAGGTAGACCTGTTTGCATCCAGGGAGACATCACACTTCCACTGTGGTTCTCTCTAAGCCATCCAGCCCCTCTGGGGTTGGACGCTATGGTACAGGCGTGGCCGAGGTCACGCCTGTAAGCATTTCCCCCGATCGCTCTGCTCCCAGGAGTTCTGGACGTTGGTTTGCGGACCTAATTTCTCTCCTTGTCGGCTCTCCTCTGGAGATTCCGATCAGGAGGGACCTTCTCTCTCAGGCGAGTGGGTTGATCCTTCACCCCCGCCCAGAACTACGGAGGTTGTGGGCTTGGCCTCTGAGGGGGCCCAGCTCATAGAATCTGGTCTCTCGACTGAGGTCGTGGAGACCATCCTCCACTCCAGACCTCCGGCCACTAGGAAATCATATGCCTTGAGGTTGAATATGTTCACCTCTTGGTGTGGGGAACACCAGTCGGACCCAGTTAACTGCCCGGTGGGTGCAGTGCTGGAATTCCTTCCGGAGCGTTTCTCCACAGGGTTATCCCACTCCACACTGAAGGTGTACGTGGCGGCCTTATCTGCTACCACGTCCCTTTAAGTGGAGCCTCTCTCGGGAGACACCCACTTATAATTTGTTTCCTTCGTGGCACTTTGAGGCTGAGGCCAGCAGTTCGCACGAGGGTGCCGACCTGGAACCTTGCGGTTGTTCTAGAAGGTCTCTTTCTAGCACCTTTCGAGCCCATTGAAGAAGTTTCTGAGAAGTCATTACTCTAAAAACTATCTTTCTTCTTGCTATCTCTTCTTTAAAAAGAATGGAAGATTTTCAAGCTCTATCGGTCTCTCCCTCATGCTGGGAATTCTCGCCCGGCATGGTAGAAGTTTTTCTCCATCCTAGACCGGGCTAGGTTCCTAAGGTCCCAACTAATACTGTTAGGCCTATTATACTGCAAGCCTTCTGTCCTCCTCCTTTGACGTCGGACCAAGAGAAACTAATCTGCTTTGCCCAGTTAGGGCTCTAGATGCTTACGTCCACAGAGCTGCCCTGTGGAGGAAATGTGAACAACTGTTCGTTTGTTTTTGGACCCCCTAGGAAGGGCTGTCCTGCATCTAAGCAGAGGTTGAGCAAGTGGGTGGTCGAGGCCATCTCACTTGCCTTCGAGTCTTCCAGTCAGCCTTCTCCTTTGGCTGTCCGGGCTCATTCAGCCAGGAGTATGGCTGCCTCTAAGGCTATTTTGTCAGGAGTATCAATTCAGGACGTTTGCGATGCGGCAGGCTGGTCCTCACCGCACACATTCGTAAAGTTTTACCATCTTGACTTCAGCTCCACTCCAGGGGCGCAGGTGCTTTCGTCCGATTGTGCGCTCTGACTTCACACGACGGACACTTGCTCGTATGGCGGCGTTGGTATTAGCGTTCCCAAAGCGTTGTCACGCAGCTCGAGTTCCCTGATAGGGAACGTCTCTGGTTACGTATGTAACCCTTGTTCCCTGAAGGGAACGAGACGCTGCGTGTCTGTGCCATACTCCCAGCATGCCCGTGAGCACTTGCTTCAGTCTTATCAGAAGCTGATGCGCTTGTGTTTTGGGGTGCTTATATAGTTTCCTGGTCGATGACGTCACCCGCCTATGACGTTCCGTCTCGCCATTGGACTGATTTCATACGTGCTTCATGACGCACTCACGCAGGGGCGTTCCCAAAGCGTTGTAACGCAGCGTCTCGTTCCCTTCAGGGAACTAGGGTTACATACGTAACCAGAGACGTTTTTTTCATTCTCAAGTGAATCGCGTTTCTGTGTGTGAATGAATGAACGGCAGAGATGCGCTGTTTACCACAGCTCTGTGTGTGAATGAATGAACGGCAGAGATGCGCTGTTTACCACAACTCGCAAAAAGACAGTTTAAATTTGAATCGCGTTTCTGTGTGTGAATGAATGATCCGCTTTTAGCAAACTATATTGCTATACTGAGATGAGTAAAAATCGACTGAAATATGTTGAAATAAAATGTATTTGTATAAGCAACGTATTAAACTGCAAATTAACATTTATATTTCTTATATAAACGAAAGACCTATGTTACAGACATATGAAAGACAACATTTCGTTGACTAGTTTTGGATAGATTATACATTTTTACTGTAAAATATTTGCCACCTCAAATAAGCTTTTGTTTGCCAATTTTTGCTCATATGTTAAATAGCCTATAGTATGTTTTGTCAAAAATAAAGTAATCAAATAATATGTTATTATGTGTTTGTTCCAATGTAGCCTAGGCTATATCCAAAGTAATGAATCTGTAGCGAATCAGCTCTATGAAATATTAATAATCAATCATAACTTGTTATAATCGATTCTGAATATTTGGATCAGTTAATCAGGTTAACTTGATGTAGCTACATTAACATTACAACCAATTACTCGGTTCATCCCGTGAACACTCAATATTGGTCATTAATTAATTTATAGAAATGTACATTTCCGGGGCATGGGAAATGTCTTTCTTACTAAGTACTACTAAGAGCAAGTAGTCAAAATCTATGATTAGTGACTCCAGATATGAGCTTGAGACACGGACAACTTTACGTGTGATATGAACAAGAATTTATTAACTAGACTAAACATTTAAACTACTCTAACATACACATACATACATGCATACAGTTTTCCAAGGGAAAGAGAGCCGAAGCATAATACAGGAAAGCAAGAAGTTATAGCATTGTTTGAAAGTCAGCAGATCAACAGCCTTGAGCAAACCATCAGTTTAGTTCTAACACGCCCTTCTTTAAAAAGTGTAAGGATACTTAATGTATCGAATAATGAGACTAAGTTTGATACTTGCATGTCTCGCCCATTTGAATTAAACTGTCCTGATGCAATTTGTTGAGGCTCCAGTTGGTCTTTGCTGATATTGTTTTGATGAGAGAGAGAACCAGTTGGAGTTAGAGGATCTTTGGTGAATGGAAAGACAAGGCCAATCCGAAGTTGTTCCTTTGGAGGGAGATTTTATGACTCTTTGTGTTCAGACAGCACATTTGAATCTGTAATTTCATTGGGTTTTTAAGAGAAAGAATCTTCAAGATTCTTATAATACCCATGCGTCACAAAGTTAACAAAATGTAATGTAAATTAACAAATGGGGAACGAAGATTGGAATTTATAGAGACCAAATATGGTTCACATATTTGTATGCAAAGTCTAAAATTTTAACCCATTAGAGTTTACAAGAAAACCAAGGCCAAAACAACATCCGAAGGAAAATCATGAGATGTGAAAATTAGATACGTTTATACATTTCTCAAGTGGTTATATATATATATATATATATATATATATATATATATATAATATATAGGATTAACAGGGTTTATTTCTCCTTCTCAGGAGAATTAAGTGAGTGTCACATCTCTCAGGAATTCCCTTTTAGAGGTCGTAAAAATCCTTATCTATGTAACAGGATTCTGTGAGTGTCCGAGTTCTTCCAGTGGTGTTAGCTTCGAGGGAAGTTAGACAGATCCTTGCTGGGAGAGTGAGTTTGCCGGACTATTCACTAGACAAAACCAACAATCTGTGTGTGTGTGATTGGTCCAGACGCTACAAATCCTTAACTTTGAAATATGTATGATAAAATGTATACTTTAGTTTTTACAAAGAAAGATTGCACTTGAATTGTTGTTGTAATTGTAACCTTTTTAATTAAAAAAAATATTTACAAGGTAGATGTAAACAAACTATTAAAAGGTAAATATAAGCCTTTTCTTTAAATAATTTTTATTGAGTTTTATTAGTGACAAATTTGGGGAGAGGATACATATTCCAAAACTGAAAATACAGTATGAGAATTAACTGCACAATTACTAGACATGGAAAAATATAAAAAAACAAAAGAGGTGCTTCCAACTGTGAACCAATTTGGTAGAATATATATATATATATATATATATATATACACACACACACACATATATGTTGCTCTTGCATTCTTTCTTGTGGCTCAGTGACACACCTGAATGAATGGCTCATTAAGTATGCGGGCCCCATTGTCTCCTCAGGTGTGAACCACTAAATATGCATGATGGTGTTGAATTCGTTGACGCCCCTTGCGCATATTGCCTTTCCAAACAAAAAGTGTCTTACAAAATTTAAATCAATGTATTGTTTTATGTGAATGATTAGGCAGGATGATTTTCACATCATTTTGAAGAAAAAACTCTAGGCAACGACATCCATTAGTCAAAAGTCTTATTGACAGATATTTAGTATGTGTTTTGTGGCCTTATTTCAGAAACTTTAGTTTTTAGTTTTTTCAATAACCATGCATAAACATTATTCTCTCAAAAATACAAACATGTACATACATGTTGCTCACATATTATGGTAGCCCTGTTTGTGCTAAATAGAGTGTAATTACACCTTTGCCATTAATATGTTTATAAGCAACTGAAAAAAGCACAAATGTCAGGGCATGTCAGAACATCTCAAAGACCCCAAAAACCCCTTAGACCCCAGAGGGTTAAGTACTCACTGAAGAGATGAGTTTTCAGTTGTCTTTTGAATGCTGTCAGGGATTCTGCATTACGGACGAGGGTGGGGAGATCATTCCACCAGCATGGAACCGTGAATGAGAATGTTCTGGAGAGTGATTTAGTGCCTCGCTGTGATGGCACCACGAGCCGTTGCTCCTTGGCCGATCGTAGGCTTCTGGAAGGGATGTAGACTTGTAGTAGGGAGTGAAAGTAGGACGGAGCTGAGTCTTTGGTAGATCTGTAAGCAAGCGTCAAAGCTTTGAATTTGATGCGAGCAGCGAGTGGTAGCCAGTGCAGTGAGATGAACAGCGGAGTGACGTGAGCCCTTTTGGGCTCGTTGAAGACAAGGCGGGCTGCAGCATTCTGGATTATTTGTAGAGGTTTAGTAACACATGATGGAAGTCCAACCAGAAGAGCATTGCAGTAATCGAGCCTAGAAATAACCAGGGCCTGGAAGAGAAGTTGTGTTGCATGCTCAGTTAGGAAAGGCCTGATCTTCCTGATGTTATACATTGCAAGCCTGCATGATCGAGCTGTCTTTGTAATGTGGTCTGTGAAGGTCAGCTGGTCATCAAATATTACTCCAAGATTTCTGACAGACCTTGATGGGGTGATTGAGGATGACTCTAGCTGGATAGTGAAGTCGTGCTGTAGAGACGGATTGGCAGGGAGAACGAGAAGCTCAGTCTTTGCCAGGTTGTTTTGACATGCTCTGACATTTGTGCTTTTTTCAGTTTATTATAAACATATTAATTGTACTAAATTCCTTATACATATGGTATGTGTAGCCCTTTAATGTGTATTACGCTGTCGTGCACGTACAGCGCGCTAACGCGCATTCCACCAGAGCGGTTTTTGTTTACTTTCAGTTTCGTCTCTGCCGCCATCTTCTACGAGTGGTAAATGTGCGTGCATGAATGTAAGTTCATTTATTCTTCTATTTAGCTGGTATATTGTGATATATTAACACTTTCATGTCGCAGCTGTATATCCTATTGCTGTTACTCAGTTCATATTGTGATTAATGTAGTTAGAGGCGAGTGATGCCAGTGTAATTCCCGCGCATATGTTTAGCGCCTTTTGCCGCGCTGTGGATAATATTTCATATAGATGATACTGAGGTGAATCTTTATGTTTACTGTATTCAGACATATTCTGATATATTTATTTGTTTATTTCAGACTAAACCACATTTTACCACCTCAATTCTGGCTAATGCTGTATAATGCTGGATATGTATATTGACACATCTGAAGAGATAAACAGTTAAACGATCTTCTGTCTCCTGTCACACTTCTTGCCGGAGTTCCGTAGTGGACTAGCCTTCCACCTAACTTCACAAAATAGAGTCTTTTACATTTGGTCCTTCGAGCCGGATTGCTATAGCCACTACGGTGACATGGAGCCACAGACACCATGTTATTCTCCAGACACCACGCATCCTGCTCAAATGCAAGCCAGAGCACGTCAGATCCCTTCATATTTGCAAGCTTACGAGGTAGCCTTGCCTAAATCCCTTATACCAGTTACTGGGCCTCACGAGACATATCAGCAGCTGAAGATGGATCATGCAGCGGCACAGTTGACCTTCAGTGGGCAGGCCGAGCCCGCCTCGACTGGGGTTCAGCCGACAAGGCACGAGTTATCATCTCTGCAGTATGGACAAGGTCCTGCCATAGTCAGTGGAGGCTGTATAGACATGGGGCTCAGCAGCCTGGTGGAGCAGCTAGACGTTGGTAGATCTCCTTCCTCTTCTTATTACACATCTCCAGCACCACAGCACAGAGATAACAGTCAGTTAGAGTATGAGTCGTTAAGTACTGGCACTGTTTCTCCGTTCTCCGTGCGAATGGAACAAGCTGAAGCTTACTCACCACCCATTGTCAGGCTAAAGGCTACTGCAGTTCCAGCCATCCCATTACTGAATACAGAGACGCTCATTCAATGCCTTGGGGCGCCCAGGGACACCTCCCATCAATCTATACGGTGGCAGACATCTCCAACTACAGCTCATGTGGTGTACAGCACACCCACACCACAACCCTTTATTCAGCTGCCAGCAGCAATGTATGCAAGGCAGACAGCAGTGGCATGCAGTGCAACGTCCTCCACTGATTCCTATAATCTTATATCATCTTTGCCGCAAACCATCACATCATTGAAGCTGCCTACAGTCACGACAGTGCACAACACTTTGGTGCCACCAGTTTACCAATTACAGATCCCTGCACATAGCCAACCAACACATGTGCCACACCCATATCAGCCATCATCTATGGTCACAGGATATTACACACCGCAGCCCTCCATTCAGTCATCATTACAGAACTGGCATCCTCCTCCAGTGGCATCCACTGTGCCATATCTAGCCACACAGCACGTCCAGTATATCAGCCAGTACCTGCTGCACCTCCACTCCAACCAGTCCCAGTCCCATCGCTACCAAAGCTTGTGAACGACAGTGAAAGAGAGTTCACAGATCTGAAAATAGCCTTAGACAATCTGCTGAACCCCCACACTGAGCTCACAGAACATTACAAATATCGTGTGCTGATGGAGCAGTTGGTCCTTGACGAAGCAAAGCTGATAGCCCAAGCATACCGTCATCACCCTGCACCTTACACAGCAGCCATGGCAGCCCTGCAGCGCCAATACGGCCAACCCCACCAGCTTGCACAAAGTGAGGTTGCGGCTCTAATGAATTTACCAGATATCAAGGCTGGAGATTCAAAAGCATTCCAGAACTTTGCTCTTAACATTGATCTTCTGGTGGGTATGCTTATGTCTCTAGAGGGACCACAAGGAAGAGAGCTTACCTGTACCGGTCATGTTGACGGGTTGCTTGGTTTCATAGAGCACTTACAACTAAAAGGAAGACTGAATACAGACAGTCTTAATCCATATAATTTGCATGATCTTGCAGAGTGGTTGAAGGTCAAGGCCGAAGCCCAACGGCTTTCATCAAAGATGGCTCAACGCTACCACACTGAGAAGGCTCCAGCTCCACGTAGAAAGTGTCCAGCTATTATTAAGCCACAGACCCGGGCCATCTCTGTTTATCATGGTAGTAATCAGCCCAAGGAGGTTAAAGAAGTAAAGCATGTCCGGACAGATGCTCTTCCAAACCAGCAACTAGTCCAGAGAACAAAGCGCCTGTGTTTATTCTGTCACAGTGAAGAACACTACCTCTCTCAGTGCGATGAGATCGCTGAATGCCCACCTGAGAGACTTATCAAGTGGATAAAAGAAGGTAAGAGATGCTGGAAATGCGGACGTACCAACCACAATTGTAATGAGTGCACATTGAGAAAACCATGCGGGGAATGTGGAGACGTGCATCTTAGAGTTCTTCACCGCATAGCACAGCAAGGGCCGAGTATCATGTTAGTTACAACCTCAAGTGACCGCATTTATGTGACACCACCTAGCCATACAGGACGTGTCTTCCTTAAGGTCACTCCCGTGTTGCTGTGGAAAGGTGAGAAGTCTATACAAACCTACGCGATCCTTGATGATGGTGCACAGCGCAGCATTATTCTCCCAGCAGCGGTTCAGCAGCTAGGACTACAAGGAAAGAAGGAAGTTATGGCCCTTCGTACCATTCGTCATGATATAACCCAGCTGGAGGGACAGTCAGTCCACTTTCAGCTCTCATCCCAGTCCAAGCCAAAAGAGAGGTACAACCTTGCTGGTGTATTCTCTGCACCTCTCCTGACCTTGACTGAGCAGACATACCCTAGCAAGAGACTTCAGAGGAGCTACTGCCACCTAAAGGGTATTCCTCTTCCATCATTCAGCAAAATTCAGCCCCTTCTCTTAATTGGATCTGATTACCCAGGTCTAATCACTGCAAAGGAGCCAACCAGATTAGGCCCAGATGGCGGACCAGCAGCTGTACATACGCAGCTCGGTTGGGTTCTCCAGGGACCAGACGGGCTTCTCCCGCACCAAATACCATCTCAACAGTGTTTCCTTACTTCCCTTACATCTGTGCGAGATCCTATATTCCAAGAGGTCGAACGACTGTGGCAGTTGGACATTCTTCCTTACCGCAACGAGAAGCTGGTAATGCGATCACGACAGGACCAAGTAGCCATGGAACTTTTGGAAAGCAGAACTCGGCATGTGGAAGTGGATGGAATCAAGCGTTATGCTACCCCCCTCGTACGCACTCCAAATGCACCACCATTGAAGGGTACCTGGGAGTCAGTTCTACCCAATCTTAGGGGTACGGAGAAACGCTTGGCCAGGGATCCAGGGAAGACTAAGGTTTATGAGGCAGAGATCCAGAAGCTCTTGGATGCAGGATATGTTGTCAAGGTCCCGCCAGAACTTCTATATATGGATAAGGAATCGTGGTTCATCCCACATCATCTTGTCCACCACAATGGCAAGGATAGACTAGTTTTCAACTGCTCCTTCATTCATCGGGGCCTCTCCCTCAACCAGCAGCTTCTTCCTGGCCCATGCCTTGGTGCTTCATTACTGGGAGTCCTCATTAAGGTTCCAACAGCATCCACTTGCTATCAGCGGAGACATACGCGCTATGTTTCATCAAGTAAGACTCCTGCCGGAGGACAAACCTCTTCTGAGGTTCATCTGGCGAAACATGCGGAAAGAAGATCAGCCTGATATCTACCAGTGGGAAGTCTTGCCTTTCGGAACAACCTGCAGCCCATGCTGTGCTGACTGCAGAAGCATGTCAGAGACCACCAGGCAGGCGACGAAGCAGTGAGACAGTCCATAGAACAGAGCTTCTATGTGGACAACTGCCTACAGAGTCTTCCCACTGTGGAACAAGCCAGGCAGTTAGTCAACAAGATGAGATCCTTTCTTGCCTCTGGGGGGTTCGAAATACGGCAGTGGGCCAGTAATGTCCCCTCAGTGGTCGAGCACTTACCAGCGGATGCTAAATCACAGAGTATAGAGCTATGGCTGCAGAAGAATCATTCTGACCCTCAGACGCCAGCTCTAGGTCTGATGTGGCACTGTCTCAATGATTGTCTGGGTTACAGACACCGCCCGACGACAGAGTGTCTCCCGACAATGAGACACATCTATAAAGTCCTGGCATCCCAATATGACCCTTTAGGGTTCGTCAACCCCTTCACCACCAGGGCTAAAGTTTTAGTCCAAAAGCTCTGGGCTAAACCGAGAAGTTGGGATGACCCAAACCTTCCCACAGATCTGCTTGAAAGCTGGAGAGCGTGGGAACACGAGTTACCTAACCTTGCTATGGTTGCGTTTCCCCGTTGTTACATTCCTTCACATTTCAAGGATGAGGCGTCCCGATTCAGCTTGCACATTTTCTGTGATGCAGCAGAGGTGGCATACGGAGCAGTAGCGTACCTGCTTATCGAACAACAGGGTGAAGTCCACACTTCCTTCGTGATGGCCAGGTCAAGGGTAGCTCCAAAGCGACAATTGACAATGCCGCGGTTGGAACTTTGTGCAGCCTTGGCGGGTGCACAACTCGCTAAGCTTCTATTGCAAGAGCTGACCATACATATTGAGACGACGACACTCTGGACTGACTCTACTACTGTCTTGACCTGGATACGGTCTGAGTCCTGCCGGTATAAAGTTTTTGTCGGCACTAGAGTGGCCGAAATCCAGGAATTGACTGATCTGCATTCATGGAGATATGTGGACTCAGCAAATAACCCGGCAGACGACATCACCCGGGGGAAGACACTGGTAGAGCTGGCAAATCCCAGCCGATGGAATCAGGGACCTCATTTCCTCAGTGAATCACCAGATCAGTGGCCAGCTATACCCCCTATGGAGAATCGAGATGATTCCTTAGAAACCAGAAAGACTGTATTCTGTGGATTAACTGTAGATGACCAGAGTCCGCAAATGCCAGATGCTGCTCAATTCACCTCCTGGAAAGCCTTGGTTAAGGCAACATACCAGTCCCTTTACGGGGCGGCCAACTCAGATGCAGGAAGTCCGAGTCCTGATTATCGGAGCGCTGAAGCGTTTTTGTTAAGTCGGTCTCAGGCTGAGTCCTTTCCTCTAGAATTCAAAGCCTTGAAGGCAGGCAAACCAGTGGGCTCCTCTAGTTGTCTGAAAACACTGGCACCGGAGTTTGATCAGGCATTAGGTCTAATTCGAGTTGGAGGACGGCTCCGGAGATTGGAAGGTCTGAGTCCTACTGAGACACATCCAGCAGTTTTAGACTCGCATCATTCTGTTACCAAGCTCCTGATCCAAGACTTTGATGAACGCTTATTTCATCCTGGTCCGGACAGAGTTTTTGCTGAGCTCCGTCGTTACTACTGGGTCCTGAGAGGCAGGCAAGCAGTGAAGCAACACCAGAGGGGGTGCGTTCAATGCCAGAGGTGGAGGGCTAAGCCAACAGTAACCATTATGGCTGATCTACCTTTGGCTCGTCTACGACTTCATCAACCACCATTCTTCTCGACAGGTGTCGACTGTTTCGGGCCCTTCACTTTTAAAATAGGCCGCCGCTCTCTATCTCCTCAATAGCCTGGATGCCGATGCTTTCCTACTTGCACTGAGACATTTCATAGCACGGCGGTGTACTCCCTCGGAAATTCTCTCTGACCAAGGGACTAATTTCAGAGGTGCCGAAACAGAGCTGAGAGAAGCTTTCAGGAGAATGGAACCTCAACTGCAGGAACGGCTGGCCGACCATCAGATCACTTTCAAGATGAATCCTCCTGCGGCACCGCATTTTGGCGGCACATGGGAACGCGAGATCAAATCTGTGAAGTCAGTCCTGCAGGTCGTTGTAGGAAGTCAATCCCTGCCTGAAGATGTTTTGCACACTGTGTTAGTGGAGATAGAGGGTATCCTGAATAGTAAGCCACTGGGTTATGTCTCGTCTGACATTGCAGATGTAGACCCAGTCAAGCCTAACTTCCTCCTCATGGGGCGGCGGGACTCTTCACTACCCCAAGTGATCTACACTCCAGAACCTCTGTCTAAGCGTCGATGGCGCCATGCCCAGACTATAGTTGATCACTTTTGGGCGCACTATACCCGCCATTACTTACCTAACCTCCAGACTCGTCTTAAGTGGCAGCGTGAGACTCAGGATCTGACTCAGGGCACGGTGGTAATGGTGGTGGCCCCACAACTGCCTCGTGCTTACTGGCCCATTGGTAGGGTTGAGAGTCTGGTTCCCAGCGAAGATGGCCATATTAGGTCAGCAAAGGTCAGAATAAAGGATCGCCTGTATCTTCGACCTGTGGCTAAGCTAGTTCAACTCCCAGCACTCCCGGACGATGATGAAACAGACGTTAAGAACTAAGGAATTTATATCCTCTACATTCTAGCTATGCTAATCTGGGGGCGGCTGTACTAAATTCCTTATACATATGGTATGTGTAGCCCTTTAATGTGTATTACGCTGTCGTGCACGTACAGCGCGCTAACGCGCATTCCACCAGAACGGTTTTTGTTTACTTTCAGTTTCGTCTCTGCCGCCATCTTCTACGAGTGGTAAATGTGCGTGCATTAATGTAAGTTCATTTATTCTTCTATTTAGCTGGTATATTGTGATATATTAACACTTTCATGTCGCAGCTGTATATCCTATTGCTGTTACTCAGTTCATATTGTGATTAATGTAGTTAGAGGCGAGTGATGCCAGTGTAATTCCCGCGCATATGTTTAGCGCCTTTTGCCACGCTGTGGATAATATTTCATATAGATGATACTGAGGTGAATCTTTATGTTTACTGTATTCAGACATATTCTGATATATTTATTTGTTTATTTCAGACTAAACCACATTTTACCACCTCAATTCTGGCTAATGCTGTATAATGCTGGATATGTATATTGACACATCTGAAGAGATAAACAGTTAAACGATCTTCTGTCTCCTGTCACACTTCTTGCCGGAGTTCCGAAGTGGACTAGCCTTCCACCTAACTTCACAAAATAGAGTCTTTTACATTAATAGCAAAGGTGTAATTACACTCTATTTAGCACAAACAGGGCTCCCATAATATGTGAGCAAGATGTATTTACATGTTTGTATTTTTGAGAGAATATTGTTTATGCATGGTTATTGAAAAAAACTAAAACTTAAAGTGTCTGAAATAAGGCCACAAAACACATACTAAATATGTGTCCACAAGACTTTTGACTAATGGGTGTTGTTGCCTAGAGTTTTTGCTTCAAAATGATCTGAAAATCATCCTGCCTAATCATTTACACAAAACAATACATTGATTTAAATTTTATAAGACACCTTTTGTTTGGAAAGGCAATATGCGTGGAGGCGTGTTCACACCTGAGAAGACAAAGGCCGGATAATGTGCCACATACATAATGAGCTGCATATTAATTAGCCTTTCACACAGGTGTGTCACAGGGTCCCAAAGAATGCAAGGACAAAATAAATTATCTATATATACATATTTTACAATTAGAAATTGTAACCAATTACAAATAGGTTACAATTACAACAACAATTACAATTTTAACAATATTTCAAGTGTATTCTTTCTTTGTAAAAAGTATACATTTTATCATACGTATTAAAAAAAGGTAAGGATTCATTAGTTTGAATATTGGAACAAACACTATAATAACATCTTAGTTGATAATTCAGTATACCTTTATTTTTGACAAAACATCATACTATAGTATATTTAACATATGAGCAGAAATTGGTGAACAAAAGCTTACCTATTTAATGTGACAGTAGTCTTTTTTTTTACAGTCAAGACTTTATAATCTATCCAAAACTAATCACAAAATCTTGTCTAAACATTCATATTTAGTCTGTAACATATTGTGTATGATATATTAGCATATACATGTTAATTTGCAGTTTGTTGCTTATACAGACATTTTATTTCAACATATTTCAGTCTATTTTTACTCATCTTAATATAGCAATATAGTTTGGATGTGTTCATGTAAAAATTAACATGTTTACTAATGTAGATGCGAGAGTGAATGAACGGCACAAACACGCGCTGTATAACTGTAGTAAACAAAGCGCGCACGCCTGTGCCGTTCATTCATCATTTAGCCTACACACAGACACGCAATTCATATTTAAACAGTCTTTTTGCGGTTTGCAGACACTATTCAATATCGCGATTAGCACAAAGCACTTAAGAATAAATGACTTACTACATCAGCTGGATCCGTTGCTCCTCGAAATGAAACTACCAGCACTTCTGGTACATTTTCCAGGGTTATTAGATAGTATTATTCCTCACAGGTAGCAAGACGAGGTAAAGTGCAAGTTTTTATTAAACATGATGTGTTTTATAAACCAGCTGGTGGGCGTTGACATGTTTGCATGTCTTGCCTTAGATCATTTGCGTTTGAATACCGCACGCTCTCCGTGGGCGTGGCACATTAACGCGTAATCAGGTATAATGAGCTGGAAAGAAAAAGACTGACATCTCTCTTTTCATACAGATTACATAAACTGAGAATATTTGTTTTTTTATATAAATTAATTCATTTAAAAGAAGAGAGTTCAAGCTTCATTATAGAAAAACACTTGTGCCTGTATGACAAGTATTCGCGGAGTTACAGTTAATTTTCGGACGCGTTTCAAAATGGACTTCACTGACAGAGAGAAGGGAAAACTAGCATCATATTTATTTTTCTTTGTTTGACTAAAAGCACAATACTTTGTTTATATTGTGAGTATACACAAAAAAATTGACACTTAACAAGATCGAATGATGTATAACACAAATATGTAAAATCAAAATCAACAGAGTATTTTGAGTCTCTTTTGCACAGATAAGAAAAAAAGCGAGACTATCGCGCCGGCGAGGGTTAAGCTGGATAAGGCTGAATAAGGGATTTTTTCCGGTACGTTTGAACCTGGGGTCGAGGAGGGAAAGAAAACATTAATTGTAAGTTGAAAAACTTTTAAATCTACAGAATATATTTTAGTTTATGCAGTTCGCTACAGATGTGGTTAGCTAGCTCAGCCTTTGACTACCAGTAATAATACCCGCTCTGACCATCCAATCAAAGGATGTGAAATTGCCGACGTTATTGAACGCCTGCTAGATGACCCCAATGCAGTCAAATCAAAATCTGATTGGCTGATTAAATCTGACTAATTATCTGATTGGTTAAACCAACAATTCCATTGCCATACATTTTAAGTTGCAGTCGCCAGCACTATTGATTCTGAAGGCCTCAAGGCAGATTTCTTTGGCCATGATGACACATGATTTCTGAAATATAATTGGATAAAAGCTCTAACATAAACATGCACTACTGGAAGCAGCGCGACCAAGAGAAAAGCTATGAAATTAAGAGAATGGACTATTGGGAATCATTTAATACTCATTCAAGGAAAAAATATATTAATGTGCAAGCCAGTGATTCTGATAGTGTTTAGGCCAGCGAAAAAGGCCTTGCTGGGCCTGAAGGGCCTTACGGCCCACCACTGGCGATAATCAAAATAACCTTTAGCCACAAGCATGTGCTAACTTTAACACAGCAAGTTGCAATAATCGGATAGAATAAATGACGAACATTTTTTTCAATGCAACCAGATAAGCCTAAAACAACACTTGATTACTACAGCATGTTGCTTAGGACAGTATGCCCAATAATACTAGAAGCCTAAGTAACCATCTGTAATAAAAGCCCTTGTCGTGTGAGTGTGAAGGAAGGAGACCGGGGTCAGCTGGCTGAGACTCGTGGGTATTTTATTTAACAACTCAAAGCTCTGGCGCCACATGCGCACGTCGAACATAAATCTCATTCACAGTTTCAAAATACTCGATCAGGTTTGTCTTTCACAAAGACCTCTTCCCATTTCCCACGAGACCTCAGCCCTTCTCTCTCCTCCATCGCTGGTTCCAGTCTGCTTTACACGGTCTCCCCACGCCAATTACTGCAACGAGACACAGGTGTCAGTCATTTTGCACTTGACCTACTTACCGCCGCTCGTCTCTCCACTCTCTCTCTCGTCGCAGACCTCGCTGAACCACGCCTCCCCCGCCACACCATCATATATTCTATAACATTTGCACTAGCAACCATCAGTACAGTACTGAGAGCAATGTTGCTGAAACAACAGCATGTCGCTGATACCTGATAGCTTAGCACAGCATGTGACACTACACCAGATATAAGCCTAAAACACAGCCATGTTCCAAATAACGACTGGGCTAAATAACCTTTAAAGTAAAACCATGTCCGAGAACAACTGACAGCTTTTAGAGCAAGCAGTTTACAATAGCAACTAAATAGCCTTAGAACGAGCAGTGTTTCAATAACATATAGTTAGATGGCCTTAAAAAAAAATCAGATATACAATACACTATAGCTTTAAGAACGTCGTGTTTCCAAAAACTAGATAGACCGAGCATGTCCAATACCTGACAGAATCAACGCTGAAATGACTCAACTAAATAGTCGACTGTTTACTATGTTTTGGGTTACAGCTGTGCCACAGCAGAAATGATTCCGTTTGCACCATTAATTGTTATTCTTAACTATCACCATAAGCTGCTTGAATCTGGCTGCATAGTGCTAAGAGCAAGCATTTGCAACGCAAGCAGTTGCCAATAACAACAAATAAGTAACGCACATTGCCAATATGATCGCATAAGCCAAACAAGAGCATTTTAATGAAAACGACTAGATAAGCCCAGGCAACACGGATAGCATTAGCAACAAGCATGTTGCCATTACCTTGAAAGCTTTTAGCAATGGAAACATAAGGAACTTAGCTTAGCTTCGTGAAGACTTCAGAGATGAATGGAGAGTAAATCACATCAAGTCCTGTGTCAATAATGCAGCGATGCAGACTGAAGTCACTTCCAAATCAGGCAGATTCACCAAATGTGGTGAATCTTGTATTCAAGTTGACAAGCTTGAATTAATCTGAGGTGAATCCTTGTGGGGAACTAATTCCTCTTGCTTAATTCCCGATTGCACGATTCCTTGTGTGATGATGTGGTTTGCCTGCTGAATTTCACCATTTAATTAGCTCCTGAGAAACGCAATAACTGCTGATAATACTGAAGGAGCTTATATATGTATACAGTGATAGGCGTCGTATTCCTATAGGTAGACGTGAGTCAGCTGAGAGTCAGCTGTTGCGAGCTTGAATAACATGACCTGCCAGAACTAACGCGATGCTTGATAAATATGAAATGTCTGGAGAAGTATGTGATGTCGAGACTGAAATGTAATGTAAACTCTTTATTAGGTCCATTTCAGTTTGCTTATAGGGAGGGGAGAGAGACTGTTGATGCTGTTAACACTGTCACTCATTTGACTCTTCAACATCTAGAAACCTCTAATGCTTATGCACGGCTGCTCTGCAGATTTTAGCTCCGCTTTTAATACGCTTCAGCCGCAGTTACTCCTGGGTAAGCTTGTAAAAAGTTATGTCAACCCTTTTATTCTTAAGTGGCTCTTTTCTTTCTTAGCCAATCGTACTCAATATGTAAAAGTTAATAATACACTCTCTGATGTTAAATCTATTAGTATTGGTGCGCCTCAAGGTTGCGTATGCTCTGTTCACTCTACATACAAATAACTGCTCTAGTATAAATAAGAATAACTATATTATCAAATATTCTGATGACACTGTGATATTGAGTCTGTTAGGGAAAGATCATGATATATCGGCGTATCAGTCCGAAATTGAGAATTTTTTGCGGTGGTGTAATATAAATCACCTTATTGTAAATGCTTCAAAAACTAAGGAAATGATAGTGGATCTAAAAAGATGAGGTGATTCCAGCCAAGTTATCATTCATGATAATATCATTGAGCAGGAGGATACCTATAAGTATCTAGGTGTGCTCATTGATTGTTAATTTACTTGGAAAGCCCACATTGACTGTCTTTGTTCTAAATTCCAGCAACGATTGTATTTTTTAAGAAGACTTTAGCTGTTTGATGTAAATCAGAGAATTATGCAATTATTTTATTATGCCGTTTTTGGTAGTCTTTTAAATTATGGGATGCAAGCTTGGTATAGCAATCTTTGGGTCCAATTAAAATCACAACTTGCATGTCTTCTTAAAACTGCAATGGAAGTTATGGGAGTGAGAGAGTACACATCACTTCAATCAATTTAGTGAATCATTGGTTTTTAAGAATAGTGAGTGATTCAAGCCATGTTTTATTTCCAATGTATCAGCTTCTACCATCAGGAAGACGTTATAGAGTCCCATTTTGTAAGAGTGTAAGAGTAACCGTTACAAAAAATAATTTATTCCTGTATGTTTTAATATGTTAAATAACAAGATGTAGTCATTGTTATAAAAAAAAAAAAAAAAAAAATCTTCTTTTTGGTTGTGTGTGTATGTATGTTGTGTACAACTGCAGCTTTGAGTCCAAGACAAATTTCCTAAAAAAGGACAATAAATTATACTAACTAACTAACTAAAACAAAGGTACGGTTTTCAAATCTGAGTGCACGGATTGGAAATTTGTGGGTACGGTTTATTAATCCGTGGGCAGGATTTGTTAAACCAAGGGAACAATTTAAGAATCTCTGAGTACGGTTTAAAGTTAGGGGACTATTGGCCAAACTATAAAACTACGGCCATGGATATTCTTGTTTTTTTTTCTCATGTTAGTGACTTTTCAGGCTCCGTAGTACAACAAATTGCGGCGACTGATTAAAAAGCGTGGGGGTGTGTAAAAGGTCAAATACATGACATTGATCATGTCATCCATGACATTGATGAGGATTGCCTCATCTTTTTATGGTATAACTCAATGCATCGACACAAGAAGCATGCATATGATAGGGTGTCTACAGAGTATACCTATAAGAACTCATTAGAACTATTCCAAGATGGCCGCGGCACGGCATGTTATGAAACAAAGGATTAAACCTGATATTTACACCACTATTGATGGCAAAACTATAGTGGAAGATGAACTGTTAAGCTTCCTTTCTGTCAAATTGAAGACTATGCCTCAGGATGACATTATCCTGATGGGTGTAAATCATTTTTGATCAGAGTGGATTGAAAACTCCAAGAAGGTCCTGTTTGAACTGTGTCCTGGCATGGGGCAGCGTTGTGTAGCTCACAAAGGGCAACTGAAAGATGTCAACAATGTTAAGAGTTGTCTAAAATTTCTGAATGAGATTGGTGAGAATGTTCCTCGCTTTGTGTCCAATCACTTGGATGATTTACCATCAGTGACTTTTAATAGCCTCGATGTCTCTTGCCTGGTTAGTAAGATTGAACGCCTAAGTGTAGAGTTGGTCTCCATGAAAAATACTGTGACTAAGCAGTTGACTGAATGTGAGAACCTTGGTGGAATAACTACAGACATTAGCAAACGACTGAGTGTGATTGAGCAACCCAGTGCCAGCAAGGGGAATGCAGCTACAATCATGGCCAGTGAGGAGGCCCAGCTTCATGGACCAAGTCACAGGGAGCCTGCACCCGGACCCTCGGCGTTGCCCATCATTGAGGAGACAGCTGGCGGGGGGATTGAGGTGGCGATGTCCCCTGCATGGAGCCGTGTATTAAAGCATGGTAAGCACTGAAAAACGATCTCCTGCTGCAGTACAGAACAAGACTAGTATGAATCCTCCCAGAGAGAAGAAGACCTATGGAATAGTTGCAGTGGAGAACATACAGGCAGTGACAACTAAGCTGGTGAGTGTGTTTGTGACAAAGCTTGCTCCTGACTTAGACTCAGAGACTCTGGCTAGTTATTTAAAAGAACAACTCTCCAGAGATGTGACTTGTCAGAAGATTGACACTGAGTATACTCGCTACAGCACTTTTAAAGTTACAGCTGAATGCAAGGAAGTAGCAGAGATGTATGTGCCGCAGCTGTGGCCAGAAGGGACTTATGCAAGGCGCTTCTATGAGAATCACAAGCCTAGGGCTGCGGTAGGGGCTGGTATTAAAGCATCACTTGACACAGAGATGAGTGCGCCTGAACCAAGGGCGTCCCATGCATGTTAAATAATGATAAACTGCTATGAGAGTTGTGTCTTATAACTCCCGTGGGTTGCAGCTTGGACAGGATGCTGGAGCGAGAGCCCAACGCACTGTTATTGACAAGCTATTTGATTTTTCATCAGTGAGACTACAGTGCATTGCCTGATGCAATACCTTAGAAGACGGTTGCATAGTTATAATTTTCTCTCTAATTTTATCAATCTTGTAAGTAAAGAAGTCATTACTGCTGTGCTGTTTGGAAACATCTGGGGTTGAAGCTTTATTTCTCGTTAATTTAGCAACTGTTTCAAATAAATTCCTAGGGCTGTGTTTGTTTTCTTCTAAGAGGGTTGAAATATAAGCAGATCTAGCAGATTTTAAGGCCTATCTATATGCAATCGTACCCACGAAATGGGTCAGATTCGAACGACACTACGCTCCCTAAAGGGTAAAACACAGCCAAATCTTCATCCCTGGAGGACTCTAGCCCACCCTCTAATCCAGCAATCGACAACGTATCTTCCACCGGAGACCTGAATGAGACGCTGGGTCACCCATGAGAGGGACTAGCAGACCCACCCAGAAGCTCCACAGCTTGCAATGCGATAGAGGAGTGGGAGGGCCACAAAGATTGGCCTGGTGCAATTATGAAGCAATTACAGTCCACAACCTTACAAAAACCCTCTGTTAAGCTTCACCAGTGCGAGGACGCACTGAATCGTTCTTTGTTTAAATAGTTCAAAGTTACTATTAGAATAATGTTATTACCCTGACAAACTATACATCATTGACAACTATTTTATTCTCAGAAACTTATAGTGACAGTTGTGTCTTAATTTGTGTCAGGAGTTATGCAATAAAAAAATGAGTCGATACCTTTAATATGAATTATGAGCGTCAGCCGCTCCCATTCAGAAAAAAACTCCTGTGCGGTCGTCATGAAAGCGCTTGAAAAAACAACGTCCCTCAGGGCTTTTAGCTCAAAAATGTGCAGATTTGGAGAAATATTGATAGATTTCATAGGTTTGCGTCAGATTTCTATAGAGATTAATAATATTTGTTGAATTTATACCCAAATGGGCCGATGTAATCATTATGAGCGCTGGATACTCAAATGTACTGTGTTTTCAATCCATACTGGCAGCCTGAGGGCGCCGTGTGCACATGCAGTCCATATATGGAACACACGAAGAAGAGGCATATGTGACATCCCAGGAACTCCCTGACATAAACAAAGCTTCCAGAGATCGCTGTAACATGTAGATAAAGATGTTTTGGAGACAATAAACATAATTGCAACAATATATGATTTATCTGTGTTCTTCGAGCCATGTCAGGTATTTTCATAATAATAAATTATATTTATAATGTAATGCTAATCGATTTAGACTTTATCATTGTGCAGCATACTATAACATAATATATTTTCTGTCTGATTTTTTTATTTGAAGCCAAATCAGATCACAGAATGTTATTTAAAACACTCGACTTGTGTTATAAAGTAAGTTTGGAGCAAAAACATGGTTTTAATTTCACAAATTCTCATGTATTGATGGTGTGCTAAGCTAACATGCTACCTAGCCCTCAGATGCACCTGCCACCTAGCTGTTATATTTATGAACATTTTTAAATAGGAATGCTTAATGAAACGTTTATTTTTTTCAAGAAGGGCATTTGATACAGTTTCAAATGTGAAGTGAGAACTCTGAAAAACAGAAATTAGGGATTGAAACAGCGTGAATAGACAGTCGTTAGTAATTATAATGAAGACAAAAGAAAAACATATTTAGAGCCATAATGTGATGGGTGTCTGAAGCTGCGATTGAACTCTGGTCTTCAAGTCAATTGAGCTGCTTCTTTACCACGGAGTTATTGTGGATGACTAATAGCAGATGGACCCAAGGGCAGAAGAATAACTTGAATACTTAGATGATTGAACAAAAGGTGTTTTTACTGAAGAATCCAAGTTTAAAAGTACAACAAAAAGGAAGCCGAGCTTCCAGAGAATAAATCCAAAAACACAACAAACTTAGCTTTCTTGGCAAGGAAAATACAGACATAGTAGGCTCAAGACTGAACACAACTAAAAGAAAGAGGCATATTTAAATAGGCCAATACAAACAAGCTAATGGGTCCCACAGGTGGGATAAATCAAACACTAATGAGTAGCAACAATGAATTTTACATAAGCTGTGGCCACCTAGTGGCTGGGAGAATAATTACAGATCAGCGCCAACTAGAGGCAGGGAGAGTCATTACAAGCTGGAGCCTTACACATAAACAGGCCGGAGAGGTGTAAATGTGTGCAGGGGAGACTGACACTGAATGGGGCTCGTTTGCACCACAAAAAAATAGAGACAATAGACTGAATAGATGCTTAGAACATGACAATAAACATCAGTTTAAATTTTAGAGTCTAATCAAAATAAAGTCAAATTACTTGATTTTTAAAAACATTGAATTAAATTCAGAGTTTTAGACTTATCTTCAGGTTTTAAATATAACATGGTCAGACATGTGGTTTTAGCAGCAGTGTATTTCTAGATTGATACAATGCCTACTTCAATATTATTTTTATGAAGATATTTCATAAAAATTCATCTCTAATAACTTTACAAAACTTTGAAGCTATTTATACATTATCACAAGTTTTCAAACCCAGACATCTCAAAACAGAATCATCATGACTAACATATCACACTCTTAATCATCACGATTGGTTACATCGTCAAAGCAAGTCCCCCCTTTCATTACCCTGTGTTAGTAACATCAGCAAAAATATCCTGTATCATCAAAAACATTGTGAGGGGTTAATATTTCAATCAATCATTTCACAATATTACGGTTAGTACAATTTCAAAGTTCTTTTTACCAAAGTTATATTAAGTCAAAAGTTTAGGAGGTTAGAGTTCGTCTGATTGCTACATCCTAGAGAAAAAGGAAGTAAGATTGATTTAGATTTTTTGGGTTAGAATCAGGAATGGAATTTTAGTCATCTTTAGACATAGGAAAAAAGGAAGTGTTAGAGTTTATCATGAAATTGTTAATATACTTCAGATCTTTATGGTTTAGTAACATCATTAATCTTTATCTATTAAAAATCCACCACATATGTAAAAATATTCTTTGTAAAAATATTTCACTATGAAATATTCTAGAAAAAGGTCAGGCCACTTAGCAGAGAAACAAATAGCATAATCAAAGAACCACACAGACTTGGAGCTGTGGATATGTTCCGTTGTTCTGGGGTCCAAATATCTGTGAACAAGAAATATAATACATTGTAATATAATACAATATGTAATAGATTCAAAACAGACATATAGCAGATTTTTAAAATATGAATAAACAATACATAACACAACTGAATTAAATGACTTTTTAATAAACAATTTAATAAAAAAAAACCTTTGTTTCTTTCAGACAACATCAGAGGACCCACGGAAATGAAAGTACTGTCTTGGAATGGCACAGACCTGCCCTCTCTCCGGTGGTATCCAGAGCCACAGTGCTAAAAGAGAAAATAAAGACAGGATAATTAGGCTGTGTATTATTTGGGCCATCATTTGATTCTATACTTAATTAAAGCAGAGGGCAGTCAAAACATATAGCTAAGCAAACATGTGTTTTGGTTTAGGACATAATGCAACAAAAATTGTCATGATACTAAAATATGTAATGTTTTAATCAAATTTAAACATATTTAGGATTCAACATTTATTGATAGCTTTATTTATTGATACGTTTTGTTGGAGATCAATACTGTATGAATGTTAATTATTAGCAGAGATGTCAAGTAACAAAGTACAAATACTTTGTTACCTTACTTAAGTAGACATTTTGGGAATCTTACTGGAGTGATTATTTTTCAGCCCAATTTTTTACTTCTATTCCTTACGTTTTCTCGCAATTATCTGTACTTTCTACTTAGGAGTAACGAGGCTATTTTTTTTAAAATCTATTTCATTTCGGCTTGTCATCGTTCAAAATAATGGGCAGTTACACAAATGGTTATTAGATCTGAGTCCCGTCTCCTGAACATACATCGCTAAACTGATTGGCTTTGTGTTTTCTTTCTAACTTGTGAGAGGCTGTAGTTACATTTGGTTGTGCGAAGCGGCAAAACTCCTCCGAAGGAAACCTAGGCTGCGTTCCAGTCCAAAATTGACATGCCCTTCACTCGCTAACTTCCCTCCATCTCGTTCACTCGGATGTGCGTCATTGCTTACGTTGCACGAGTGCCCACTACTGGCGGGAACTGCAATGGCCTGAACTGGAACCTCCTAAGCCCTTGATCACTTGGAATCAACTATGGAGTTGATTTATTATTTACAATTTTTTTCCCTTAAAGAATTTGTTTAATGCAGCATCCAAATGTATTTAGGTGTGTTTGGGTTGTTTTATATATAAAAAAAAAAAAATTAATATATCATAGAGTTGTTTTTGGTGGTGGTGATTAGACGAGATCTGCGGTGATGTCACAATCGTGTTGCATTGTGGTATATGGAACTGCCTGAAGTGTACATATGAAGTAGACACGCTCCCTCGGTCAAAATCAAGGGAGCGAGGGTCTGTCCATATAAACTTCCCTCGTCCACTTCACGAAGTGGAACACACTTTAAAAATGGCGGCAGGGATTCCCTGAGGGGAAGTGCTTAGGGAAGTTTCCAAGTGCATGTCTAAAAGTGGACTGGAACGCAGCCCTAGATGCGGTAAGCGAGGGAGAAATCAACAGTTTTCTGCTTAAGAATACGGAGCAATTCGTGTCAAAAATTGATTTGGGACAGCCGTTTTTACAATATACTGTATGACAATCGCAAGATAAGTGGCAAACATAATCGTTAGTGTGTGTGTGTGTGTGTGTGTGTGTGTGTGAGTGTGAGAGAGAGAGAGAGAGAGAGAGAGTCCGAGATACAACTATTGAAAAATAGTGCAAAAGAATAGAAAAAAAATCGCCTTTAAAGTTGTGCATTTATGTTCGCGATTGTGCTGCATTCACTCACAAAAATAAATGTTTTAAATATTTACGGTAGGAAATTTACAAAATATCTTCATGGAACATAATCTTTACTTAATATGAAAGAAAAGAAAAATCGTTAATTGTATTGTTGGCTATTGCCTCAAATATACCCGTGACTGGTTTTGTGATCCAGGGTCACATATGTGTGTATATATATTATATAGAATTATTTATTTTTTCAAGTGATGCCGGCTTTCAGTAGGGAACGGTTGCTGTCTCTCCCGAAAACAGCAGTACCAGAGCCGAGCCTGCTGGATAATGTTCCAGAGGAGCAGTGATAGAGACCGTCGGCCATGGCACATCAACATCGACTGCTGAAAGCATGACAAGCTACCTCTGCCATCAGTACTCTTCGCACCCTGAGAACAAGATGGATGAGTTGTGTCTGAATGCAAGAGTCTGCACTAAATATCGTGAGTCATGTGTCCTGATTTACACAGAGAGCTGGCTTCAAGGAGATTTCCAGGATTCACTTGTTTATAGTCGCTTTTCCACTGCATGGTACGGTACGGTTCGGTTCGGTACGGCACGCTTTGGCGCGGAACGGTTCGGCTCGCTTCGCTTTTCCACTGCGTGGTACGACTCGACTCGGTACGGCACGGTTCGGTTCGCTTTAGCTCGGTTGCTTTTCCACCGCAGTTAGTACCGCTTCAAAGTGGATGGGACTGATCGTTATTTGCGCCGCCTCTACTGCCATGACATCATCGTAAACGCGCCACATTTCAAACGCACAACACAGGAAGAATGGAGCCTATCGAGGGGATGGTGTTCCTGATTCTCGGCATGTGGATGTTTTTAACTGCAAGACGGAGAAATGTGTTTAAAATGAGGCTGATGGCAGAAAAACAAAATACTGTTGGTTATTTAAATCTAGCGGGTTTAGTGTCTCGTGTCGCAAATCCAATGACGCTGGTAGTGACGATTCTGTCTGACCAATCAGTGATCTGCAGTGTTTTTACGTCACATTTTAGTACCGGTACGGTACGCTTGGAACCTCAACAGACCAGGTACCATTTAAAGCGAGCCGAAGTGAGCCGTACCGTACCATGCAGTGGAAAAGCACCACAAGTGAGCCGTACCGAACCGAACCGTACCGTACCATGCAGTGGAAAAGCGCCATAAGTGCTTCTTAAAAGTTTGCATGGACAGGAATAACAACTCCGGGAAAACGAGGGGATGCGGTATTTGTGTTTTTATTAAAGACTCTTGATGTAGAAACTACTCAGCAAAAAACACGGTATGTTGTCCAGATCTTGAACTCATATGTACAAGTTTAAGACCTTTTTATTTACCCAGAGACTACGGAAATATCTTCATCTGCACTGCCCAGCGGGGATGCATCTAAAGCTACTTTACGGAGAGCTGATTGTGTCCATCAGCAATTGCAAAACAAACCTGATGTGCAAATATTTGTATTAGGAGATTTTAATCATTGTAAGATGGACTATGCTCCACCAGGGCTTTACCAATATGTTTGCAATGGTACACAGAAAAACAATATATTTGACATGCTATTGTCACAAACGAGACTCCCGCGGTTCCTCCTGCTCACCACCAGAGGGAACCCTCTCCTGAATATTAAACCATTTGAACCACATTTCCCACATACCTGGCACTGATTACTTTGCACCTGAATATCATTAGTGGACTATTTAAGGTGCTCTCAGACTCACCCTCATTGCAAAGTTTTTTATTTACCCTGGTGATCATCTCTGAGTGTTTCTTCCCGTGTTTTGCCTTCCCGTGGATTACTTTTGGACTGTCTATTCTCGTCTTGATTCTTTGCTGCCTGCCCTGGACTATATTCTCTACTGGACTGATTTATGTGAGTTTGCCGCCTGCCCTGACCTTATGCCTGTTTCTGGATTACGAGTTGCCTTATCTCTACTGTTGTGTTTGCTGGTGATTGACCCTGATTGTACGACCACGATTATAATAAAACTGCAAATGGATCCTCATTCTCCTGAAGCTTCATTGCAGCTATAGTAACATCAAAGAAGCATATGTTGCTAAGATTTGACCTCCTCTTTCAAACTCGGACCATAATACCATCCAGTTAATCCCTACTTATAGGTATCCCTTTAGCAAGAGTAAACCGGTCTTAAGAGCAGTCAATATGTGGCGGGACAGTAATAAAGGAAGAGTTGAGTGGTTGCTTTCTGGCCACAAATTGGGAGTTTTTTTTTTTTTATCAAGATGATAATAATATTGATAGTATTGCAAAAGTGATTACAGGGTACACAACCTTTTTTAGTGTTGATACTGTGGCCCAAAAAAGATTATAAGGACATATCCAAATAATAAGGAATATATTATGCCTGAGACTAAACATTGTATTAAGCAGAGAAATCAAGCTTTTAAGAATAATCCCAAGTGGAAAAAATTATATACTAACAAAACATTGTAATGTATATTAGCATTATTCTTTTACCTATTTTCACAATACGACTTTTAACACATTTTGAAATAATTGTACTTTAGTATATTTTAGAAGAATATACTTGAAGTGAAATTCTGTTTAATTTTTAAAGGTGTATTTATTTGCACTTTAATTAAAAATATATTTTAGTTATATTTTTAACTATGTGCTGAAAATGATCATTGTAACAATGCATTGAAAGTATACTTTCAAAATGCATTATTAAATATCCTGAAGTTGTAGTATTATTTAATTCATAAATTATTATTTTTTAGTTTTACTTCTTCATGCTTGGAATTCACTTCATTACTTATACATAAATTCCTTTCATAAAGTATTAAAGCATATGTGCATACATTCATTGAAAGCCCATTTAAAACATTTTTAAATAGTCTATGCAATGTATAGCTAAGTAATATTTGTTTATTAATGTGGATTTGTTATTGAAGCCAAAGTGTGCAATTTGTAGTGTTTAGAATAAGCCAAAGGTATTTCTGATTTACTTTTTTCTCAAATATAAAACAATTATGGTATATTGCTTGTATGTTTACAAGCACTTTAATATCACTAATCAAGCATGTAATTAGTCCCTACACAGGCATATACTTAAAGTATACTAAGTTGTTCCAGTTTAGCACAAAAATGTATAAATAGACTTAAAGTTATGCTTTTCTACAATTTAATAACAACTAAAATATACGTAGTACAAAATTAGTTGTTCCAAAATAGCACACTTCAAGTTTACTAATCATTAACACACTTGACGTATACTGATAATTAGTCTGGCTGCAAGTATACTTAGCATATTATTTTTTCACCAGGGATAATACAATGGAATTGAGATCAATTCAAAAAGAACTAAAGAGGAAACTGAGGGAAGCGAGAGAGCAACAAAGCTTACGCGTTAGAGAAGCAGTTTCAACAAAGAACCCTAAATGGGGAATGTTGTCAGTGGAATGATTAACCTGAACTCAGAGAAGAAGGAAATGCAGGTACTGAATGAACTTGAGAAAGCAAATTAACTTAATGTTTAAAAACGGTTTGATTCGGCTTTGAGTGGCGGTATTGATAAATGTAGAAACCTGCTTAGTGCAGTAATGTGATTCAACACAGGATAGGGTTGAAATTGACCCAAATGCTTTGGCAAATTTAGAAACAAAGTTGCATACTAAGAAGGCAAGTTGGCCTGTGGTTTTTCAGCTCTTTTACTCATTTTTACTCATCTTTTACTCTAAACATTTGCTGATGGATTGACCCCAGCATGGAGCCTTATTCCAATATTAGTCGATACTGGTAATATTCCTATAATATGGAAAAAAGGCTGTCATTATTCCTGTTCCAAAAAACACCACAGGAAAATAATGACTTCAGACCAGATGCGTTAACATCGATAGTGATTAAATCACTTGAACATATTGAGATGGGTAAGCTACGAGGGAATGTTCTGCATAAATTAGATCCCTATCAATTTACTTACAAAGAAAATATTCAGAAATTGTTACGTATAAATCAGAGATTAAAGGGGTTGTGCAATGGTGAAAGAAACATAACTTGATGTTGAATGTTAAAAGCGAAATAAATAATTTTTTGACCCAAGGTTTGTGAGTGATCATTGCCCAGTGTCAATTTATGAGGAAGACGTTTAGCAGGCAATAACATATAAGCATTCAGGGATTTACTTCTCAGCTAAACTGAGGCCATCAAGTGTATGTTTGCACACAAGCTAGTCAGTTCTTGCATTTTTTGTGGAGCCTCAGGGTCTATGGGGTTGATAAAAGTATCATGTCACAGTTCTACAGATCAGCTATTTAATCTATAATATATTATGACATCATTAAATGTAGTCACAACTTCAAAATGTGGTTGAAATAATTGTCATTTAGTCCCATCTGTCTGTAAAGAAGCAGAGCTTCTGTAAGAAACCTTATTTCACCTTATGAAGAATATTGCTTGGATCAACAATTAATGAGTATGAGCTGATGCCCTCAGTCAAGACAAGCTGTAAGTTGAATAGGTGTAAATTATCTCTAATTCCATTGTCAATTAAATGATTGAACAATAAGTAATGATTGCTGTGTGTGAGTGAGGGTAGATGTGTAATGTGTTGGGTTTGGGGTAATGATTTAGGTGAAGGTAGTGTGTATTAAACTAGTGTAATGACTGATGTATGTCATTTGGAAATGTTATGTTTGTGTTGTATGGATAAAGTGTAAATGTATGGTGGACTGTTGTGCGTTGACCTGCTCTCTCGATAGCCCAAGACAAATTTCTCAAAAAAGGATCAAACTAAGGAAACTATTTAGAGGGCCCGTGGTGTTTATACATGTCTTTTCTTAATGCTGCGTTAACAACAAAACGCGAATAGAGTGTCTGGCGCAAGTGATTTTCATTTTAAGTCAATGTAAAGATGCATTTAAGCGCGTCTAGAGGTCCTACGGCGTAAATGAGGCGGTTAACGCGGCGCGGTGGACCAATCAGGAGCCTGCTTGCTGCTGTCACGTGAAGTTAATATTTTATCACATAACTTGATTTCAATGAGACATATTAATTTTGTTTTGAATGCTATTTATTCCATATCTAATCTAGATTATATGAAACATTATTATTATTCTAATGTAAAGACAACCAACATACTTTAATGCAAGAACATAGTTTGTGTCTGGACAGTGTTGTGTGAGAAAAATAAGATCACAGGACAGTTTATTCACTTTTGTAGTAGGCTGGCTCCATTTATCATCAAAACAAAAATAAATGACAGATTAGGTGGGTGAGGGCGAGGGTGATCCTCGCTCCGATGCGGGACAACAGGTCATCAAACTGTGCGCGGGACACGCGGAAGTACCGCTGAAAGCGTCCGTCATCCAGGTGCAGCTCCTGGAGCAAATGGTGGAACTCGCCAAACTGGGTTCGCCTCGGAAGGGTCTGGTGGACCCAAATACGGCGACGATGATCCCTACGCCGCTGTTCTGCTCTCCAGAGCAAATACAGAGCGGTGACTCTCTCAATGAATGCTCGATCAACATCAGCCATCTTGCAAGAAGCGGATTTCGCCTCAGACGCGCATCAATTTTTTGCTTTTTACGCGCGTCCTATTCGCTCTGGACGCGTGAATGGATTCAAAATGTTCAAGCATCCAGCTAGTTGCGAGAGACGCGAATTTGACGCTCTATTCACGTTTGGTGTGAACGCAGCATAAAAGGGAATTATACAATCAAGAAAAATAATAAAACTCTCTCATATATGGCAGAGGTCCAACTCATGTTGGAAAGAACATATCAGAACAAAATACATGTTGAGAGGTTTTGTAAACTCACAGTTGAGCAGTGATTTCCTGTCCGAAGGCAAAGGTGAACAGTACAGTGCAGGTAAACCTTAGAAAAGTTTGCAGTGAAGACAAACATCCTGAAGGAGAAACGGCTGGATGTGGAGACTCCATTCTGCAGCAGCTCAACCGTGTTGTCATTTGGATTGGGACACCTGAGAATATCAGTAGTGACAATCAACAAGTCAATTTCTTATTCTTTAATTATAATATGTAAAGAATAAAGGAACCTGAAACAGTGCATAAAATAATAATGTCAACAAAAACACAATTTGTTGTTACATTTTTCAAGTTTCCAACAAAAGCATGCAGACTAAAAATCAGTAACTAGCTAATTGGCATCAAATTTATGTTGGCATGAAAGTGGTGCTTTCAGAAAATGTGTACCCTAAAAGTGATAATAATGTCCTGTAAATCTCTTATGTCTTTTAAGACTTTGTGCTGATTAAAACTAGTGCTGCACGATTAATCATATCGTAATCACGATGTCAAGCCTATGCGATTATATGACGCAAAATGCTGCGATTTTATGTGAAATAGCCTAAACAAATTAGGGCTATTAACACAATTAGTGCAGCATCTGTTAATTTTTGTCATCATTTGGCTAGTGTTACATGATCCCGCTCTTATTAATGCAAATGCTTTTAAACCATTCATGCGTGACAAGACAAAAAAGAGCGCGCTGCCTGTGAATGTCCTGACTGTGACTCACAGAAAGACGTGCGCCAGTATCATGCGTGCGCACAAGACAGCACGCCAGAATACATTCTCTTTTGCGCTTGAACGAACAATTACACACACAATTATGCCAACATGTCTTTTTGTCGAGTATCTTCATAACATAAGAGCAGTCTTATGATGAAAGTTGTGACTCGTGAGAGAATGAGGTGCGTGTAAGATCCGCGTCTCTGTCAGCAGCGGCTGCTCTTAAAGGGACAGTACACAGTAGCCACTAATTATCTGTCTTTAAGTTAATCAAAGAACAAAGGGAACAGAGAAAACACTCACTGCTCTTGACTAAAGAACTTTTTTAACTTTAATAAGAATTAGTCTATATATAATTTAAAATTTATGCAGCACAGACTGTTCGATAACTTTATTAAATTTCTGTATAGGATCTACCTGTTAGACAGGAAGTTGTTATATTTTTTGAAGCCTAATAATTGTTTAAAAAAAATTGATAGCTTTCAATTGTAATGACGGAATCACTGTAATGTTGGATGGCTATAAATAATGTTATTTAGGGCATTTTTGAAGGCAAATGGTTTTTGCATTTTTATCCAGACATCAATGGCTTATTGATCATTATTACTAATCTGTGTGTGCATTTTCCTTGAGAACCAAGCAAGTTGACTCATGAAACCATTTGTTTATTATATCGCAATCACAATATTGACTTCAATAATCGCAACATGACATTTTCCCCAAATCGTGCAGCCCTAAACACAAGAAAAGTCTTACTCTCCACTGATGAGGTCCCAGCGGACAGAGTGATGAGGATTGTTCTCAGGTGTCGCCCAACATGTGTCAGTCACTGTGGCAAACTGACGGCTGTCTGCCCCCTTAACACGAACTTCCACAAACATCTGCTGGTTCATCTCCACATTCACACTTCCATTAAAAGGCTGTGAAAACTCAACATCGTGATATGGAACCATCCTGACCTGATATCTCCCTTGACCTGCAGGAAGCTTCTTGTGGACAATGCTGTTGAAATAACAGTGAGGTAGATGTGTGGAAAAATGATACATACTGATGCATACTGTATCAATTCAATGACTTGAAGTATACAGTAGCATACTGAACATGCTCTCAGTGTACTTATACATTAGTTGCGTTTACACAGACCCTAATAATCCGATTGTAATCGGACTACTAGCGCAGTCGGAATAAAATAGTCACATGTAATCACTTCAAAGGGGTGGTTTAAACCTTTTCCAATTTGATCGAGAGGACATGTAAACACTTGTTCGGATTAATACCAAAACTAGAAAGTACTGCGTGTGTGCAGTGACGAAGAAATTGCATATTGACATATGAAGTGAGGAACGAGCTGTTGCTATTGTTGAATGAAGTGCCATAAATTACTGTTGTGTCATTGTATAACATTCCTTCCACTCATCGCCTGTGAAGTGGAGCACGACAACATCCCATCAGTCCTTGTTTCAGACTCACATCCACAGACGACTTGTTTTTAGCTCGGGAAGGGGCATTTTTACTGCTTGATAAATATAAGCAGCACGACACAACAGTTCATGTGCACTTTATTTGGCGTTCATTTAAACACTACGTTCAGATTCATCAATCGGATGAGTTTATTCCGATTGAAACAAAAAGTGTCCATGTAAATGTATGTGTATTCATTAAATGACTCTATTTTAGAGATATACAGTTGTATACATGCTCTCGGTTTACAGAAAATTATATAAAACCTGTTTTTTCTATTAAATAAACAGGCACAAACGCAGTCTGAACACTAAAGTCCTACCTCTCCAGTGGATTGATTTCCATATTCATAGAAAGTGTTTGGGTTTGGGGGTATATACAGCAGAAATTCAGCTTCAGACTTCTCTTCCTGTTGATGGGACCATTGGTTGAGTCCAGAGCTCCGAAAATAAAGTTCTCATAAATGAAGTGGGTGCCATTGGCCTATGGACCAGAGACATAATATTTTAACATTTTAGTTAGGGAATGTAATTCAAGATATTACCTACAAGGGTTTTTAAGGCATTTTTAAGAGCAGCTTGCATTAAACAATAGTATTAAGAGCAAAACTCAGTAAAAAAAAATAAAAAAAATAAAATTGTCTGATTTAAACAATTTGTTTGATTTAAAAAGGCTTAGTTGTACTTTTTCCATAGTTGTACTTCAATGTTTTTCAGTCAGTAACACAGCAAGATGTGAGAGCTAAGTGTGTTTAAATAGCATATAGCATTTATAATGACTCCTACCACAAGATTTGTACCACAGATGTGGTCATTGTTGTCAAAATAGAACTCCACTCTGCCATTCTGGAGTGTTCCTTCGCAGCTGGGGTCATTGAGGTGTAAGTTGTCAGCAGGAAAACCAGCCTCAAAGAGCTGACAGCGAGACAAAGACATGGAACCAAAGCTGCTTTCACAAACCTCAGAGAAATCTGACAGGGGAAAAAAAGAGTAAGAACAGCACACAAGCTTTAATAAAACAAATGTGATTAATTACTTAACTTAGATTTGAATTGTTGTTGAGGAATGAGTCCAACCAAAAGAGTCTGGGTCAGGTCTTCGACGGCTCTCGTTACAGAAACAGCCGTAAACACCATTTTTCTCTCCACACCATTCATCTTCAGTGCAGTTGAGCTCAGAACAGGGGTCACTCACAGCTGAGAGAAGAACCAAAGAATGAATGAAGCAGCTGGAGCATTTACATGCTTACAGAAACTAATTGAATTATGTTAGCAGGGTCATACATGGGATGTTTTAGCCCTCTAATCCTTTTTGTTATTTACAGAAAATTGATGATGAATTAATATTTCATTTCGCTTTAATCTTTTTCACTTATTCATTTTGTAACCTCTCACTTAAGTAATGCTGAAAGGTATGTTTAAGATTACTTTGAAGATTACCTTCCTGTTCGAAGGAGTGATGAGATAGTTAGTAGACTGTCCTCACTCAATACGCTTATTTCACGCAGCCGTTATTTTAAATTCGAAAGCGAGGCTCCGGTGGGAAGAACCCCGGAAGTACAGATAAACAACAATGCCTTGGACTACCAACCTGAAGCTGCTGCCGCGATTTACACTATTGGATGTTAATATCCAATATAGGATATGTACATATAGTTCGTTCCTGCTTCTTTTTTTACTTTCTGAAAAAAAAAAAAAAATTATAAATGAATTTCACTGTATATAGTCTAAAGTATGAAAGAAATGTATGTACATTTTTAAAATAACTAATTTCTACATTAAACACAACAATATGCCATCGCATTCGCGACTCTCCTATGATTAAAGGCGACACTTCCGGTTTTCTTCCCACCGGAGCCTCGCTTTCGATTTCAAAATAACGGCTGCGTGAAATAAGCGTATGGCTGGCTGTCTAAGTGGTGTCCGCAAAATAATATAGAATTCATAGACAATTGGAAAAAATTTTGGGGCAGACCTGACCTGTTGAAAAGTATTCATATAGGTGAAGTATTGGTATTCATCCCTCCTGGGATGGTGCTGCTCTTCTCTTTAGTAATATGGCACATAGTCTTAGAGCTCAAACATGACAATCTGGGGCTCAGGTCAGGAAGCAGACAGACTGGCTAAACCAGTTTCCAGAGGTCAAAGATCCTCTTCTTAATATCATTAATTCATCTTTGTCATTAGGATACGTACCAACAAGTTTTAAGCTGGCTATGATTAAACCACAACTTGATCTTACAGAATTACTCAATTATAGGCCGTTCTCGAATCTACCTTAATGTCAGATATACTAGAAAAGGCAGTATCTCCACAACTATGTTCCTTTTTAGAAAGAAATGATATCTTCAAGGATTTTCAATCAGGATTTAGACCGTATCATAGTACTGAGACTGCTCTTATTAGATTCACAAATGATTTCTCTTATCATCCGATAGTGTTTGTATCTCTCTATTAGTGTTCCTTGATCTTAGTGCTGCATTTGATACTATTGACCACAACATTCTTTTAAATAGACTCGAAAATTATGTTGGCATTGGTGGAAATGCATTAGCATGGTTTAAATCATACTTATCTGACCATTTCAGTTTGTAGTATTAAATGAAGAGATGTCTCAAAAGTTCAGTATGGCGTACCACAAGGGTCATTACCGTTGCTGTTCACTCTGTACATGCTACCCTTGGGAGATATCATTAGGAAGCAATAGGGGTGTAACGATACCCTCATGTCACGATTCGATACATATCACGATACTGAACTCACGATACGATATTATTCCGATACTCCAAGACATATGGTAAAAGGTTAACAAAAAATGTACTGTTGATTAAAATGCTAAATTTGATATTACATTGTGGGTTTAAATTAATAGGCTTGGACTTGGTGCTTGTAACCCAAGGACAATGGTGACACCAGAATAACAATATTCATGAGTTATTGTAGATGAATATGCTTGCACGCTTTCACTGACTAGATATATTTAAAATAATGTCGTCCACTTTTTACTGGTAACATCAGACATTTGGCATTATCAGGACCCACAAATATTCCCCCATTGCATTATTATACATTATAATCAACATTATATATAGGAGTTTAATGTAGTACTTACACTAAAACTCTGAAAACTTGAATTTTTTCTCACACAGTAATTTTTATTTTGGGGGGACTATCCACGATACATATTGTCACTATCCACGATACGTATTGTTGCATTTTTGTATTGCGATATATTGTGGCACGATATATTGTTACACCCCTAGGAAGCAATGCATTAGTTTTCACTGTTATGCTGATGATACTCAGCTCTGTATTTCATCACACCCTGACGAAACTTATCAATTCATAAAATTAACGGAATGCATAGCTGATATAAAAAACTGGATAACTAGCAACTTCCTACTACTTAATTCTGAAAAAACAGAGATTCTAATTATTGGACAAACTTCCTCACGTAATAACCTAGAATACTGTCTAACACTTGATGGCTGCTCTGTCAAGTCTTTGTCGTCAGTGAGGAACCTGGGTGTGCTCTTTGATACCAATCTCTCATTTGAAAGTCATGTGTCTAGCATCTGTAAAACCGCTTTTTTTTTCATCTTAAAAATATATCTAAATTGTGTCATATGCTCTCAATGAAAAATGCAGAACAATTAGTTCATGCATTCATGACATCAAGGCTAGATTATTGTAATGCTCTACTGGGTGGTTGCCCTGCACGCTCAAACAAACTACAGCTGGTCCAAAATGCAGCCGCTAGAGTTCTTACCAGAACCAGGAAGTATGACCATATTAGCCCGGTTCTGTTAACACCGCATTGGCTCCCTATTAAACATCAGATATATTTGAAAATATTGCTGATTACATACAAAGCACTAAATGGTTTAGCTCCCCAGTACTTGAGCGAGCTCTTAACGCATTATAGTCCTTCACGTCTATTGCCCGTTGATAATACCTAGAATATCAAAATCGACTGCTGGCGGTAGATCCTTTTCGTCTCCATACCGGTGTGATGACTCTGACTTCCAACCAGATGGAACTGGATTAATATTTTGAATGTTCTGATCCAATCTGACTTCTGACCAGTAATGTTGCCTGAATCATAATCATACACTGTTCGCTCGTTGGCCAGAGGAGAACTGGCCCCCTGACTGAGCCTGGGTTCTCCCAAGGTTTTTTTTCTCCATTCTGTCACCTGATTGAGTTTTGGTTCCTTGCCACTTATGCCTTGGCTTTTGGCTTGCTTAGTTGGGGACATTTAATATTCAACTATATTATTGATCTGCCTTACTTAAGGAGGACGATGACGCAATTGTCTTCTAGAAACAAACTTTGTTGTATTAATTTCATGTTATCACAAATGTCCTCAACTATACTATGTGCATGCCATTGGATAGCTTGACCCCGTAATTTAAGCATAAATGGAATATAATTGCAAAAATTTGTTGTATTTCAAACATAAAATAATTAAATACTATAATGATACATTGGTTCTTTCAAGTAGATCATGTTATTTAGAATATAAAACATGGTTGCTTTGCTAATGAGAAAATATTTTAAAAAAATAAACTTATTTTTCACATACACAACAATATACTGTACAACATCCCAAGTATACAGCAGTTGTATAAATGTGTTTGACTCACCTTGGCAGATGACTCCAGCATCTTCATGGTGCCCACAGTTATGCGATACCCATCCATTTGATGAACAGTTTGCCAGTGTAGATTCATTCCCACGGCACTGGACATTATCCAACCATATTTGTCCAGAACCTTGTCCAAAAAAAGCATCACACTTTGCCTCTATAACACTCCCACAGCCCAGTTCTCTACACACCACTGCTGCATCTGTAGAATCCCACTGATCATCACACACTGTTCCCCATATTCCATTGTGGAGAACCTCCACTCTTCCAGAACAGAGGTTAGGTCCATTCACCAACTTGACAGCTATTAATCACAAAACAATATAAAGAGAGAAGAACAGGTCATTAGGTTTTTCGTTTGTTAATTTTTGTTTGTTTGTATCTTTGATGAGATACCAAACAAAGTGGTAATAATAGTGGAGTTTCATCCTCCTCAGCATCATTACCTTTGACTTCTGGCTGTGAGGCAGTCGTGAGCTGCCACTGTGGCTGTGAGGCAGTCGTGAGCTGCCACTGTGGCTGTGAGACAGTCGTGAGCTGCCACTGGGGCTGTGAGGCAGTCGTGAGCTGCCACTGTGGCTGTGAGGCAGTCGTGAGCTGCCACTGTGGCTGTGAGGCAGTCGTGAGCTGCAACTGTGGCAGTGTCGCTGTTGAAGCAGAAAAAATTAACACACAAATACACAACAATGTTATATTTAGATGAAGATGTTGACATGTCAGATTGATTGCAGTGCTTCATGTTTTTCACTTCAAACTAATTTTTTAGGCTGTTTTACAAGTTGTGTGAAAAGCAGATCTGGTTCTAATTCAAAGGTATATAATTGCCTGTCTGTGGTGCTGCACTAGTTTGTGCCTGGCCTATTACAGAAAAAGAGAGATGAACAAAGTCTATTACAGTTCAAGAACGGATTTCTACATTTGCATGGTCTTTTCCACACTGAGAGTGATATTCAAATGGATGGTTAAGAAAAATTACATTTTATTCTCTAAACCATTTGCCTTCAACATGCCGGTCCATTCGTGTTCCAACTCATCTTCGTCACAGTTGCTATTTTTCAACTTCAAGTCTCCTTCATCGCCGCTGGTCCTAAGCAGCTCAAATCTTTTGTTGCCACTAATGATACGCCCACTTAGCCTCCCTCTCCCACCTCCTCTGCCCAAGCCAGTCAGTCCTTCGGCCCACCTTTGCTGGCTCTCTTCAGTCCCTCAGCTCCACTATTTGCTCTACCCTGCTAAGACCAGCCTTGGGCTTCAGACTCGCCAGCTCAGCCCAGGGGTGTCGATTCCAGTGCTCCACATCAGACCTCCAGACCTGTAGCTCCACCTCGGCATGTCGAGCAGTCGACTCCACCTTGGATCCTCCCTCCCTCGGCTCCACCCGGGACCGTCCACCTTGGTCTGACATTGCTCTGTCTGCACAAGTAACTTCCAACCCTTCCGCTGCTACCTGCCCTGACACTTCCCCCAAAGAGATTGCCTCCTCATTAGTCTTCAGGCATCAGGAACCGCCTTCCGGAGGGGGGGAGTAATGTCACGTTTGGTCTGTTCTTGTCTCGTTTTTAAGGACTTTTAGCATGTGTCTCTTTTGTTTCCTGTCTCCTCATCATTAGTTGTCATGGCTATTCATCGTTTCATTAATTAGAGCATGAATAAATGTGTTTGACTCACCTTGGCAGATGACTCCAGCATCTTCACCGTGCCCACAGTTATGTGATCCCCATCCATTTGATGAACACTTTGCCAGTGTAGATTCAGACCCATGGCAGTGGACATCATCCAACCATATTTGTCCAGAACCTTGTCCAAAATAAGCTTCAATCTTTGCCTCTAGAACACTCCCACAGCCCAGTTCTCTACACACCACTGCTGCGTCTGTAGAATCCCACAGATCATCACACACTGTTCCCCATATTCCATTGTGGAGAACCTCCACTCTTCCAGAACAGAGGTTAGGTCCATTCACCAACTTGACAGCTATTAATCACAAAACAATATAAAGAGAGAAAAACAGGTCATTAGGTTTTTCGTTTGTTAATATTTGTTTGTTTGTTTGTATCTTTGTTGAGATAACAAAAAAAGTGGTAATAATAGTAGAGTTTCATCCTCCTCAGCATCATTACATTTGACTTCTGGCTGTGAGGCAGTCGTGAGCTGCCACTGTGGCAGTGTCGCTGTTGAAGCAGAATAAATTAACACACAAATACACAACAATGTTATATTTAGATGAAGATGCTGACATGTCAGATTTACCGACAGACCTCCAGACTCTGTCGGTGTCCCCTACGTGACTTGAGTTTGCACCTGGGATGGTTAAGGCATCCTTATACCCTAGACCTGGCTATGTCCCTAAGATGCCTAACAATGTGCCACAGCTTGAAGAACCGAAATAAAAACACATGAGTCTCAGCAAGCAGACCCTGTCTTCTTCCTTCCATATACTTTGAACATTTTTACACATATAGGCCTATCATACACACTTGCACATATATGTATGAAACTATGTACACACATAGATATCATCGGGCCGAACAACTACCACACTCAAGTCGACTATTATGGGTTGTTTGAAAAACTCATCCCCTGGAATTTGATATACTCCTCCTAGGGGACAGTTAACACTAGAAGTGCCAGAATTCCATAACTACTAGAACTGCCACAAGTGGTCATTTTGACCGCTAGATTCCAAACTCTATATCTTTAATGATAAATACCCAATTGAAAGATTAATGCATTTATTGTATTAGGATATCTTTTAAAAACAAAACAACACCAAACTGTACATTTAAACAAGTTTAATTATACATTTATAAATAATAATATCATTAGTAGCCTATTGTAATTATCACATATTCACAGATAGGCTATATTTCCATATCCACTCAACATAACTCAGAACAAGATAATAACTAAAATTATCTTTATTAAAAATTATCTATCTATAATTATGAAAAAAAATATTTTAATATAATAACAGAGAAAATAGGCTAATAGAAAAAGCTGGTAACAAGCTGATCTAAAACAAAACAAAGAAGAACCAAGAAGGAAGCATAGGCTACAGAAACATAAAAACACTAGCCTATATTACAAATTGTATGTTAATTATTTACATCAATATAGTGCTTGGCTATTTAAGCTTCACAGTCAAGGCAAGTGACCTCTCTTCTCCTTGCACAATTTCCACACACGGGTTTGCGGCATTTGCAGGAGGTGTCTTGGGTTTTGTTTTGACTGCAGCTTCTCCGAACCTGGCACTGCCTCTGCTTTGGTGTCTGCTGGGGTGATTTTAATCTAATATACTTTTTGCTTGTAGAAATGAGCATATATGCAAACACTTAGGACTGACCGCTACTGACCTTTCTGTTGACAGTGATAGAGACAATGGTCAATCGCGGGAAATGTAACAAAAAAATACAGCGAAATTCTGTGCGGTCAATATGACCGTCTATGGCCGAAATAGGTGAAAATGTTCATTTGGTTTTTTGCCTTGTGTAATTTATATGAAAAACATTTCAAATAAGAATAGACACTTTTAGGAAAAGTCAGGTACCAGCAGGATTTTATTTATTTTTATTTATTTATTTTATTTATTTAAGTTATTGCAGATATAAAATTCAAAACGGTCAAAATGACCGTCATGGCCGTTCTAGTGTTAATTTAGTTGACAAATTAATTAAATTGACAATTTTTCGTTATAATTTTCGTCAACGACTTCTTTTCTCTAATGAAAACAAGACGATTACTAATAAAAACCAGTTTAGAATGACAAAAACTATGACGAATATCTATTGACATTTTCGTCAACGAAAAAAAACGAGACAAAAATGTTAGGGAGGTACGATTTGGGAAGAGATCCAGTCAGAACTGATGTTCTGTGTTACATCAGACACCAGTAATATTTCTGTGAATTGATTGAATTAATCTTGCACCTGTTCCTAGGTTTTGTATTATGTCTGAATATATTCAGTTGAATTTTGTCCATACAAATTGCCTTATCTGTCCGTGTTGACATCCAAACTCAATGCCTCATATTATCGTCTTATTATTATTTATGAAGATTGCAAAACGTCAGAGATGGCAGGTTTATGATACAACTTTGTAAACAGTATACAAAATGTATTAACAATATGTTCAATTTCACCAAAATACACATGAGAAAAGAGATCCTTGTATTACAGTTTTTTTTATTCGCTTTGGTACTATTTTCACAAGTAAGATGTACATTTTCAAAACTCTTAGTGCTAATATCACAACAGATCATCAAAAGTGCACTTTTTTCAAACATTTCATCATGTTTTCAATTGTGTTAGTACAATTCACAAAATCTCAAAGTATTCTTTTCACAACACAATATAAGTGTTTCATCTACATAAATGTTTCATTCACAGTAACTGCCTTTCATAAAGCTCTTATTATCAAACTTTTTCTTTGCATCTCTTTTTGTTCAGTTTAATACATGTGTCTATTATTTAATCCAACTGATCTTAATGGTTAATCAATGAATCATTTTGTACACCTATAGATTTCTATACAAGTAAACTCGAAAAATTAGAATATTGTGCAAAAGTTCATGTATTTCAGTAATTCAAATTAAAAGGTGAAACTAATACATTTAGTATATAGAACTATATACATATGCATGATTATACTTTTCAGCGGCCGACATTTCTGTATTTAAAATATTTTTTTTATTGATTTCATGTAATATTCTAATTTTCTGAGATTTTGAATTTGGCCATAATCATCAAAATTATAACTGTTGCACGGTATTCAAATTTTTCGAGTTTCACCTGATATTGATTCTGTATACAGTTTCTATGGATAACCAAATTTAATGAATTCTTTTTACATAAGTGATTTATAGATAATAACCACCACTATGTTCAAAGTGTGTGCACACGCATGTGTGTGTGAGAGAAATACAGAGAAATTTGCCATTTGTGAAAACACTGTAAAGCAGAATAGAGTATAAGGGAGAGGAAACGGTCGATGACTGTAAAACGTCAGATTGATTAGAGATGCATCAGTAGAAGGGAGACAGATGGCATCAAATACAGCATTTTACATTACAGTATGTATGCCATGTGATACTGTAAACAGATGACCATGGACAGTCACATTACTGTAACTTACCCTTCATCTGTAAAGTCCACTACAGTAGATTCAGTCAAATGGTATTGAGTGAAATCATTTACTGTATTGCCAGCAAACTCTGTTCTAGCACAGAACCTCATGGCTGTCATACTTCATCACAGCTTTTGATAACTCACTGCAGATACTATTACAAACATTATGGATTCAATTACATAAGTTAGGTAATGCATGTGTATTTTCTAATGTGGCGACTGTATCCTGTATTACTGTAGTTATTTCAGCAACAAGGGAGATTTGAAACATGTGTCTTGCATTGTTTGCTGTTGGATGAACTGATTTTTAAAAGTACTAAATTGAAAGAAGATCATACTGTTGTGTTTCTGTGATTAAAACCAAACGTTCTCATATTACAACAATGTGTTTGAAACAATGATTATGTGGACTGAAAAATGTATAACTGTAATGAAAGCATGGGATCATGTTTTGAAAGAATGACTAGCTGCGTTACAAGTGTGATCAGTTTGGATTTTTGAAAGAGTTTTTGAAGAGTTTTGAAAATGTACACCTTGACCTTACTTGTGAAATAGTACCAAAGCGAATAATAAAAAAAAAACTGTATTGTCACAAGGAAAACACATTTTCAGGTGACACCTTTTATGTTCTCTGTATAAAATAAAAATAAATAAATACCTGTGCCACTTTAGTGGAGAGGCAGAAACTTTTGATGACTCAACAGATATTCTTTGGGTAACTATGCCTGAGCATTTTTGGTTGGTGTAGCATACACAAAGTAATTTGACCATTGCTTTAAAACCCTTTTTTAATTGTTAGCCTACTCCTATTTTATATAGATTGCCTGTGATGACTGTGGGCGATGGTTCCACGTTAAGTGTGTGGGCAATCCATCCAAGGAAGATGAATATAAATGTGTTTCTTGCAATAAATAACAAAATTATGAAGCCATTGTTTTTGGAGTTTGTTTATTTTTCCCTTAATTTTTACTTTTGTTAAACCTACTCGAAAATCAGTCTTTCAAAACAAGCATTATTTCTTTTTTAAAATGTGACATTTAAAGCACCTGTGAAGTGATTGTGGTTCAAATAGTCCTGCGCTAGAGGCTAATCTGTAGCTAACCAAGGCCTTAATAAACATTATATTGAAATCGGTAATACATTTTAAATTTGAAAAGAAATAAGATGGATTGGATTGACAGATGGGAAAAACTCACATTCAAGTTTCGGAAAAAATACAATACTTTTTTAAACTTTTGGCTTCCCGTACATCCAGTTGTGCTTCTTGCTCGTATTCAGTTCTGATGGTACGTATGGTAACTCGGCAACTACGTGTGGCGGGCAACACGAGGGCAGTAATGGGGGGTTTCTTAAAGAATTATAATTAATAGGATTGCATCATTCACACTCCGACTACGCCACTCTGGGAATTTCACCCAAAGAATTAGAGTAAGCCCCAACAAAAGGCACGCACAGGTTCGTATCACCTAATAGAGTCAGGGACATGGGTCATTGTACAAAAATAAGTTTTATTGGCAATTCTTAAAAGAGAACAGTATAAAAAGGATATAAGGCACTTTGTTCAAATTCAATGAACCCCTAAAGGTTTAAGACCAGGTCTAGACAGGGACGAGAGACACAGAGGCAGAGAGTTGTAGCATGCCACCCGCAGGTGCAGGACCACTGCACTTCACTGTGCACACGCACACACACAGATGTCCATACCAAGCACTGCACACGGTGAAAAAAAATACCGTCACCCAAATAAGAATCCTCTGCCCCTGGTGCTCAGGCCCTGCTAACACACGAAAAGGTGTACATCAGATACAGAAATAATCAAATAAGAAAGTCACTTTGATAGCTGGAAGGATTATTAACGCTCAAATCAAGGGAACCAAAATAATATTACAATTAATAAATTGGAATAAACAGTTGGTTGAAACTAAACCCGAATGTCAACAGCAGTGAAATGTATAAATAAATAAATAAAGGAAACAAACCAAACTTCAGTCAAATTATCAAACAAACAAGTCAAGCAGTTTGGAGCAAAATAAAGCAATTTAAAGAAATTAACTATTATTTCAAAAAAATAATTGAGGAATAGATAATTCGACTTTAGAAACAAAATCAAATACAAATGAGAAAGCAAGTAAAAAAAAAATCTAAATAAATTAGAATGAGAGAAGAGCAAGGATTACAGTTCAGATTCCAGCACCAATCTTTGCAGCTAATATCAATTCAAAAGAAAATGAAAACTACATGAAAGCCGAAAAGAAACTAAAGAAAATATCAACTGAAGTCCCAAGTTGCAATGGAATCAGTTGACAATGAATACAGTCGAAACAGGATCGAAACAGGATCGAAACAGGACAGCACTGCGGCCATAAATGAACACGGAGCACCCCGACTGGAATGTAGTTACAGTCCTTTACTGACCTATAAACAGGGCCCTATAAACAACAAGATTGTTACTCTGCTAGATAAATTCTCTAACTTAATGCATGCATGTAAAACTAATACATACCGATCGTCGAGGAGGATGAAACGTAGCTTTCTCTGGAGGGGAACAAGTTCTCACAACTTAGAAGGGTATGGATTAGGACACATTAAAAGAAAACACTTCTCATAACTACATACACTTCATGAGCTAAAAAAAACACCTAGCAGCGCATTCTCCTTACCGGTTCGGGTGCTCGCATCCGGTTTCCAGGAGGCAGTGACGGAAGCGCGTTAAAGGCAGGGTAGGTAGAATATTTTTTTCCAAATTTGTTTAAAGGGTAACTAAACACTAAAACAACTTTTTTTAGTTAATGATCTGTAAGAATTCAGCTTCATAAATGCTGTTCATTGATTCGAGTACATTTTTTGACATTTGGGTATAAAGTGTTTTAATTTTCAAATATATGGTGTAAAAACATCTGAGTGCTGCCCTCTTCAGGTTAAACGGAAAGCTCCTGCAGTAGGGGTACTCTCTGACAGAATACTCTCTGACGTCACTCTGTCACGCCCTTGGTGCGAGCTCACCACGCCCTTGGCAGCCCCTGGTATAAAAGCATCTGGTTCCGTCAAAACTACTGTAGCGAGTCAGGAGTTGGAATTACAAGTATTGAAAACGATCAGGATACTGTATATATTAGCATCTAGTTAGCATAGCATTTATATAGTTATTTAGATTATTTCGTGTAGCCTAAGTAGTTAATCTCGCCAATCGCTCCAGTGTGCAACCTGCATTTTACGTGGGATTGCTTCTCCAACGCAATGGAGGTGGAAATGGGCTTCTCCACACAGCTCGCGCTGCCAAACGCTGCTCTTCCTGCATGAACTCCACCACCGCAGCGGCGTCATGATGTGAGTGAGCATATATTTTTAATCACAATTTATGTTCCTTCTTATTAGGCTAAAGTTAATCCTCTGGTGTCGACAAACGCGCCGGCGCGATTTGATGATTATTTTTTTCACATAGCAGCAAAATATAATGAACGTAATAGTAATAATAATCCTGGAAAAAATGACCTCAAAATGACTGAATATAAGAATAATCGGATGCCGATCGCGATGCGGGAGTCAAGACCGCAGTTTGAGCTGGTGTCCACAGACAATTCACCCTCCTCCACTTCAGGTGAAGGTGGGGGAGAAAAGTTCTCGACTTCAAATGACCACTCTGTTGCAAAGCTACTTGCATCACTCCATTTTAGCTAGTTTGACAGCAGCTGTCACTGCGGGTCTCAGGTGCACGCCCCCCCGCTCAGCCCCGCCCTCGGTTCGTCGCCTCTATCTCCGCTGGGCTCTGCCCACTTTTCCAGCATTTTTCAAATATTGCCAGTGGGTGAAGTCAGGCTTTGACCAGGGGTTTAGTTACCCTTTAAACTGTCTTTATATATCAATGCATAATTAAAATGTAAGTGCTCTGGAAAAGAAATTATAAAAATCGAGTGTCTGTAGTCCTCTCAGGACTGTAATAAACACAGCTCATTATTCCATTCGGGACGAAATAAATGATTGGCTGGGGCGACTGTCACTCTCCCTCGCTACCATGGATACCACCTCTGCTGATACAGGAGCAGCCCAAATGCGTGCACCCGTTTGAAGAGGCACGGAAGCTAGTAATAACAATTATGGCAGAGAAAGAACAGTCAAAATTCTCAGTAACGTTACCTGCATATAGAGGCAGCGAAGTCAAACAAGTTAAAAAAAGGAAGACAGTATTTGAAAAGGCTATGAACAAAAAGTCTTTGGATAAATAAAGAAATCATACGAGAGTCAATGTCGGCGTGGCTTTCCAGCGGTGGCGACAACTGAGGGATCTCAAGGGGCTGAAAAGTGACTCCATGATGGCTTTATTTCTGCTGGACAGGTAATCTTGCTGTTTTCATTTTGATGGCATTTATTTTTTCATGAAGCATGTATCACTAGCACACGTAGCTACCTAATATAGCTACCTAACGTTACGTAGCATACGTTTCACTGGCTTAGCTATGACAGTGTAACTTTGGTGTCGACTGGTATAACGTTACTGTTAGTGAGCCAGGGTTGAGACGATAAATAAGCAATAGGCCTATCTGCAGTTGAAAGCTGTTTTGTTTAATTTCGCCAAATTTAGGTTAAAAAGTTTAGGGGATCTATTTTTATACCTAGCTTTACCCTCTGCCTAAACTTTGTTCCTATGTTCACCGTGAACTCTACCTGCTCCGTTTTTTCACGTTTGGTTTGTTGTTATATGCTCTACATACAGGGGGTGGGAGTTAATGGGATAATGAGCTGTGTTTATTGCAGTCCTGAGAGGACTACAGACACTCGATTTTTATAATTTCTTTTCCAGAGTACTTACATTTTAATTATGCATTGACATATAAAGACAGTTTAAACAAATTTGGAAAAAAAAGTATTTTTGGGGATTTCTACCTATACCCTGCCTTTAACGACGCAGAAATTCAAACGTGACGCCTGACGAGCGGTACTTGCATTACTGTTTTAAAGCCCAGGAGCTAATACGGTGGCCGACAGAGCTCAACGTGCTGCAACCTAAAGAAGACGCATGCAAATAGAAAAAAACGCATGCAAATAAAAAAACACCGCAAATTAAGAAAACATCTTCATCAGTTTCACAACACACGTGTGCTCCAAATACTCACAACACAACAAAATACAGAAACGCGCTGCAAAAGCTCACAACACAACCAAATACAGAAACGCGCTGCAAAACTTCACAACACAACCAAATACAGAAACGCGCTGCAAAACTTCACAACACAACCAAATACAGAAACGCGCTGCAAAACTTCACAACACAACCAAATATAGAAACGCGCTGCAAGTAATAGGCTGTGTCCGAAATCTCCATTCAAACCACTACTCCCTAACCCCTATGTAGGGGGTAGGGAGTAGAGCACTATATAGTGAGCTCACCAGCATAATAGAAACACCACTTTCGGACACTACTCGATCGTCTCTCGGCGCCGTTGATTACGTCATTACTGTCGCACTATTTAAACGCGCCATCATCTGTCAGCTGGTGCCGAGCCAGCTCTGGGCTAAATAGATTTTTTTTTTATAAATACATTACATTATATTGTGCTTATTTCTCCAAAATTGTAAAATTAAAAGTCATTTCTGGCCGTTTCTGTTATAATGCGTTCCTCCACACATGATTATAACTTATAAACATAAATAAAATTAATACACATATTTCATATATTTTCATTTTCGCGCCACACCGTTTTCTCTTGCCTGTCGACATTAGGAAAAAAACCAGATCTACGTTATCAAATATCTTGCTCATAATACTCTTAATAAAACAGCTTTTATTCCCATATTTTATTCCCAGGCACATTTTGGCAATTCCAAACCATATTACTCTTAAAAACTACTATTAATGTTGTATTTAATCATTTATTTATTTATTCCCAAAATGTGCCTGGGAATAAAATATGTTCAGAAAATCAACGTGCCTAATAATTCTGCACACACTATACAAAACGAAATATGCATTTTGACAAACAACAAACAAATCTGTCAGTATTATTAACGGTGATGGCAATGTAGTCAAATAATAAAAGGTAGAATTTCACGTATATGAATACTCAAAATACTCCTTTGCAAGAATTTGACAACTCACTCCCATCCAGCTGCCGAGGCAAAACGCTTCCCTGAGAAGAGGTGGTCCTTCTCTCTCCTCAGGCGAATAAATGTGGCCACATCATCGTCGGTGTCTGACGAGATCAAAATAAATTGACAATCCATTCTTGCTTTTATTTGTGTTCAAATATGTTAGTTTAGCGGCGTGACACATTTGTTAATAACGTTACTGTACAGTAGAGGGCTAATGTTAGCAAGCTGGGTCGTTAGGCATGATTTGTGCCGTAATGGGGCAATACGTGCTTACAAACAATTTATACATGTCTGACAAAATTGTAGAACTACTACATATCATAAGTTAAACGAGAAAGAACATAACTTACATTTGTATGACAAATTCGTATTGTCGCGCTGCTCTCCTTGACGTCCATCCGCAATTTTTACGATCAGCGCAATGCATGATGGTATGTAGGGCTTGGGTTAGTGACCATTGGTTGTACACTACTTTTCAAAATGCATTCTGGGATACATTGAGTGGACTATATAGGGTATAATAATCATCACTATACATTCGGACAGCACTACAAAATGGCGAGCTCACTATATAGTCCACTATATAGTGAGTAGTGGGAGATTTCGGACACAGCCATAGGCTACAGACCACAACGGAAGTGTTTCCGGGGGAACCAAATAAATGACGAACCCGGCTGGGACGTGCTTATTGCACGTGAGCATCCCTATGCCCTACTCCCTTCGAAGGGCAGACGGCAGAGCTCTTCAAGTGGGACTTTGGAGTGAGCATGGCACTAGTGTGCCATTTATGTAGCCGTTTGGAACGCACTTGATGAAGGGAGCAGTGAAAGACAACTTCCAACGTAATTATTTTCACCTGGGATGTTCCCATGACAACGCAGCACGTTGTCCATCAGCTGAATAGCTGTTCTGAGGACAGAAATATGCTGTTAACTTAACGGTTGCAAATAAATTTATTTTTACTTTACAAAAAAACTGTTAAAATATGCTTTTTATATATCCGTTATATATCTGTGTGTCAGTGTCTCAACTTTAAAACATTGGACCCTACATTACCTACACCTTCTTATGAAACTTTTCTTTATGAAAATTTAAACATAACATGAAACAATTTGTTTAGTGTAACTCAGAGCCATAGAGAGAATGGCTCTGGTGTAACTGATGTAAAGATTAATATCTTTCCTTCATGTTCTCCTTCTCTATCTTTTTTATTTATTTTAGTTTTCAGCTCATTGTTCTTTTCTCATTTCTGATGACATTGAACATATTGTTAATACATTGTATATTGTATACAAGTTGTCATAAAAAAATAATCTCTGTATGTTTTGCGGAAAAAAGTTAAAATAAATAAAATAAAATAAAGTAGATTTTTGAGCTGTAAGCAAAGAGTAGAAGAACTATAAAAAAGTATAATATTATATAATATTATAATATTATTTCTATACAATATATTACAATATTATTTTAATATTATAGTTTATTTATTAAAAAAAATATAGGCTTTCACTTCTTGTCAGTTCTTTGCAATAAGCACGTCCCAGCCGGGTTCGTCACTTATTTGGTTCCCCCGGAAACATTTCCGTTGTGGTCTGTGTTACTTGCAGCGCGTTTCTATATTTGGTTGTGTTGTGAACTTTTGCAGTGCTTTTCTGTATTTGGTTGTGTTGTGAGTATTTGGAGTACACGTGTGCTGTGAAACTGATGAAGATGTTTTCTTAATTTGCATGTGTTTTTTTCTATTTGCATGCGTCTTCTTTAGGTTGCAGCACGTTGAGCTCTGTCGGCCACCGTATAGACTGGCCATCGATCACAATGATGAAGAAAAACAGAAACGCCCTTCCTGCCACATACGCATGACTTGTAGTATGATTGCGTAAAGGGAACAGGAATTCCGGAAGGGAACAGAATCGACTGCTTCACCGGCAACGTCTCCTTTGTTTAATTTGTTTACTTTTATTAGTGTATTGGTGTTGCTGGATTAACGCCTGGGGTTTATATGGCAGGTATGGTGAAAGGCTAGATTCTCCAGCCTGGTGTCTGCCGGCTGCCTACCAGGGTGATTTGGTTTTGTTTGTAAGTATAGTTTATTTTCTTTTTTTGGGTTTGTTTTGCCGGGTTGTTTTTTTTGTACATTGATTCTTGTGAATGTTGGTTTTGTCTGACAGTGGGTTTATTTTGTGGGAAATTCTGTCATGTGTGATTACTTGTGGGCATTTCTCATGCTTGTATTCCATACTATCAGTTTGTAAGTGTTTGTTTCTCCTGCATCCCCGGTCCTGTTATTTTGGTGTCAATAGTCGCCGATTGTCAGCCCTAGCTGCGGAAGGTACCGGTCGGGGGCTGGAGTATTATAGCTGCCATATTTGGTGGCTGTATTCCAGTTTTCTTGGTTTATTATTTTGTGTGATTTTGTTTGATTGTTAATGCGAGTTTCTTTCTTTTCGCTCCAGGAGCCAGTGAGGATTGGGCGTGGAACGGGGAGGCTAGCCGCTTCACTTAAGTGGTGTGCGACACCGTGTGCTGGTGGTGCCTCCCGGGTGCCGACGAAACGTCCTTATGGTGTCCTTATAAACGTCCTTATATTTGAGGTGGGTTTGGACAACCTCTGGAATTGCAGCTGGCCTGCCCTGTTCCCGCCAACCTTGGCTCGAAGGAAGTATTTGTTACGGTGTGAGAGTCCGGAGTGTGAGTTTTATGAGTGTTGATCATTTTATAATAAAGTATTTTTGTATTGCCCCTCACGTCTCCAGTTAGCTGCCTGTCTAACTGGTAACATTTACCTGTGTGTCTTTCTTGGGAGTCATTTCCCTGGCGCCCCACCAGGGTGGCGTAGTTGGATTAAGTTATTAGGGATTAACGGTTTACCTAAACTAATTTTGTTATGCCACATTAGGCTAACGACAAAAGTTTATCTGTCATCTTTTTCTCCGGGAACTGCGCGTCACAAAAATGAACCGAAAGCCACTTGCCTTAGCTCAGTCACGATAAGAAATCGGCTATGTCTAAAGCCTTTAAATGTATAAATATTTAACAAATGTTATCTGATTATGTAATCTGAAACCGAGAGGTACAGAGGATCTACTCAAACATGTTTAGCTATCATGTGAGCGCTTCCCAATGAGGAAAGGACAAGGCAAGGGTGAAAATCTCACTCTAATTAAATGTAGGCTAAATCGCACCAATGTAAAAACAGATCAAATAATTTGTCAAAATGTTGCGATATTGTTTCATTTAAGTTCATAATTCTATAAATGTTATTTAGTTTAACAGCAGCACCACGAAGCACGAGATGTATTTGAAGAAAAAAAAAAACTTAATTCACAAATTGCATGCACCCTGGTTGTAAGGATCCAAAATCCCTGTGGAATTTAATATTGAGTTGAACATTTTGTTCATGACAACAAATGAACATGCGTTTGAACATTGTATTTAGTTTTGCTTGGAAAAAGCTGGCCTAAACCGAAGTAGCGTTTTATTTATTCAATTATTGAAATAATGAAATATTTAGTAATAAACTTTTAAGACAGAAATATCACTACATGTAGCTTAAGTTATTTAATTCCTTCATGATCAACACTTTAATAGCCTAATGCTAATGTCTAGAATAGCGATTTAAGTGTGAATTGCGACTTCTCTTTGTTTTAAGTCAGTCTCAAACTCAGAGAGCCTGTGGGGGGTTGGAGGGACAGTTCAGTGCTTTATCGTGTGTGCAGGACAATAGGTGTTAATGTTCCTCTTTCATATGGAGAGTGTCGGATAGCCAGCCTGATGAGCAAAAGCAAAATTCTTTTAAGGATAAATCTCTCGATGTGTCCAAATGTAGGTTCTATATCTTAAATATAGTAGTTTATTTATAGTATTTAAAGTTTTTTCACACAAAATTTAAATTGAAGTGTTCAATCCAGTTGTTTCAACTGGTTTTGTAGAGTTTTAGACTGTTTGAGCAGTGTGTATGATTGTCAACAATCTGGCATTATCTAAACATGAACTGTTGACGAAACGCGTTCATGCCAAGAAACGAATGGGAGTGATCAGCAGATACAGAGCTCTTTAATTCACGATCAACCTCGTTTTATTGTAAGATGAATTCAACAAGGCATGCTGTGTCTTTGCAGCAACAAAGGCTAAATAATTTGTTACAGTTTTTTTTTTTGCGATTTGTATGGATGACATGCAGCGATATACAGTATTATCAGCTGTATGATGTGTTTTTAACCTGAAATGTTTAATTTCGAGACAGACCCGGCGCGCGCAGTGACGGAGACAAAATAAACTTGCTAAAAAGAGATCCAGCGTGAGACAGAGGCAAAGAAAAACGCATGTTCTTAACAAGGTTATAATCGTTAACGAAAACGAACGAAAAAACGAAAACTAGGTGGGAAAAAACATTGCCGTTAACTGAAATACAAATAAAAACGAGGCATTACAAAAAAACGATAACTAACTAAAACTGTAATGTGTGTTTGGCAAAACTAACTAAACTAAAATAAAATTATAGAGTAAATGTCCTTAGTTTTCGTCTTTGTGAATGTATTGGGCCGCCGCACCGGCCGCCACATATTGCGTTTCGTTATTCATTTTTAAAAAACGCTGCATATTCGTTCAGCTGCATTTCCTTTCCCTGCTCTCTCTCTGTCACTCACGCGTCTCGCGCACGCACACACAGACACAGACAGCCCCTCCCCTCCGTGGGTGAAGGTGATTTCACCAAGTACCACATGTTCCTGGATCAACATCGTTGTTGATCCTGGATCAACTTTCCAATTAACCAATCAGATTTGAGGGACAAGTTTACAGTTTATGTCAAGTTTAGGCTTAGAACCAAGGTGAAGTACTTAAACATCAGTGTCATTCACCTATCATTACCCTCTGATTTTAGAGAAAAGTTATGGGTAGGGTTAGGTTTAGGGGTAGGGATTGGGTAAGGACTACATTTTGGGACAGGAATGTTGATCCAGGATCAACAAAATATGTTGATCCAGGACCATGTCTTACTTGGCAAAATCACGGTGACCCCCCTCCGTGCACAACGCGTCTCCATGAAAACGAGTGTTCGTTGAAAGCAAGTTCGCGAAAGGTTGGTATCTCGTGAACACTTTTACACAATCACACATTAAAAAGTGGTATAACAAATATTTTAAATTCTGAATACAATTTTGTCAGTGTGTTAATGTCGACCCGAGAAGCGATTGCGGCTTCTTTAGAAAGTTTGAGGTAAAATGCAGTTGGGTTGTCGATGTCAAAACACGATTCAAACAGTGTTCGAACTATACCATGTCCTTCGGGGAGGCCAATTTTTTCCCGGGGGGGGGGGGTATCGTGCACTTCCGCGTGCCGAGGATTGAAGCGCCTTTCAGACAGGACGCGGAATGCGCGTTAACCCATTAATTTCAAGGACTTCCAAAGATACATAACAGCTACAATTATGCACTATGCAAGCACTATACCGTATACAGGATTCACCCTATTATACTTTATCGACACAAATTGATTAGTCAAACAGCCATCCAAAAATAGTCTATAGCTACATAGGCTGTCTTTGACTTGAACAAGGGTTAAATTACTCGTCGGGCTACAGAAAAATACCATAATTCATCCGTTCAATTAGGCCTAATGGTGTGTTCACACCGAACGCGAATAGAGCGTCAAATACGCGTCTATCGTGTCTAGTTAGACGCTTGAACATTCGCTCGAGTTCAAATTTTTCAACTTGCGCGGAAGACGTTCGCGGCAAACGCGTCGCCCAATTCGCATCATTCGCGACGCCCGTCTTTGCATTGACTTTGTATGTAATCTATTCGCGCAAATAATTCAATTCGCGTTCGGTGTGAACACACCGTAAGACATCGAGAGTCACGCAGACCTATAACAACCCAGCCATCATCATTTATTTCAGGAACCTTAATGTACAGAAAATCAAAATCTATATGCGACACAAAAAATGGACAGTGTTTTAGAGCTCCCCCTAAATGTCTCAAAGTAGGCTTTCAGGGGAGCCCAGGTCCTTTTCAGGGGAGCCGAGCTCCCCTTAGCTCCCCCGTAATTCGAACACTGGATTCAAATATTAGCTAATAATGCTGTGTAATTTTTTTACTCACTGAATGTTTGCTGCTTCAATCCAGATGAGTATTGTAAAGGGTAAATTTAGTATAGGGTGGGAAAATTGTATAGCTGTGGGATTTGTATAGGGTGGGAATTTTGTATAGAAGATGTGTAGATTTTGTAGAGGTAAAGAGATTGAGCTCCTGACACTCTGACAGGAATGTCTTGTGAGGCTCATAAATGTGTTGATACATGCTGTTAATGTGTGTCTTCTTTATGCCTGGTTCCAGTGACGGATCTAGAGATTTTTTCCTGGGGTGGCATGAGGTTTCAGGAGGGGGGCCATTTCATTGAATGTGTTTTGTTTTCTACACTGCATTACACGGAGTGGGAGTCAAATCAGAGATGTAGCTGGGTTTTTGGATGGTGTGGGTCTTAATTTGTGAATTGTGGACCCTTTCTCTGTGTAATCACTATCAGCAGTCTGTGTAGTCTATACTTAAATTGTACTTTGTGAAAAAGAAATTCTTGGGGGGTTTGGGGGTATGCTCCCCAGGAGTTTTATATATAAAAAAAGACCCCTCAAATGATGTCTTCTAGTGAGTTTTGAGGAAATATGGACAGATTTAGTCATACGAGACACACACACACACACAGTTCGATCGCGCCCGCGCCTCTCTCTCTCTCACACACACACACACACACAGAGTTCGATCGCGCCCGCGCCTCTCTTTCGCGCGCACACACACACACACTCCAGCATTGCAATCTTTGACAGCCTGTTCATTATGCTGCGTTCACACCAAACGCGAATAGAGCGAAATTTATCGCTATTTAGAGTTTTATTTATTTTTATACCATGTATTCTCCGTGTAAATTCGTGGCCCGTAGGGCTAACTTAACTGCAAAATGCGTGGTCAACCAGAGAGAAAATGGTCACGTTGTTAATAACAGGTGTCCATGTGAGTCAAACGTGCAGTGCTTGTGCATCACCAGCTTGACACCGCTTAGATATCTCAGTTTAATTTGGCATGTCGACCATTTTTCAAAAATTGGATTGTCATAGATGCTGGGAAAGTGGATCCATGCCAATTTTGTGACAGCAGTAGTTTAAATACACACAAAGAGCTAGACTAACGTTAGACCCTTATCTGACCTGACGATCATAGAAAAATTCGATGAGACAACAAAGTATTGCGGATGTAAATAACGTAACAATGTGGTTGTTGCAGGGTTAACTGTCTGCTATGGACTTTTTCGATTTGGTGTCAAACTTACCTCTAAACTCACTGCTTATCAGCCTCTCTTCGTTCTCCGAGGTACTGACCAGGCTGCCCTACTGGCGTGACTGGTGAAATTTCGCGGGGGTCGCTGCCGTGCTAGTGATGGGTGAAACCATTGTGAGGGGGAGGGGATTCTAAATCGGCGATTTCTGTTTGAGAGGAGTTTGGTGCGGGTCTCCTTAGCCTTCAACGTGTAGGCTATGACATAAAAATATACTTCTAAAATATTATCTGATTTATAAATGGGGTGGCAACAGGGGTGGGGCAATACTGTATCCCAGGGGTGGCAGCTGCCACCCTTTGCCACCCCGTAGATCCGCCCCTGCCTGGTTCAGATTACACGATTTTAGCACGATTTTGGCACGATCCGTTTGACGTAGGGTGTCGTGGGGATTCGTAAACGACAACGGGCGTCGGGACGCAAGATTCGATCGTATCATCTCGTATAGTGTGTCATAGTGGGCGACAACCTACGTCGCGTCTGCGATGCTTCACGACATCACGACAAAAAGACTAGCATGTTTAATTTTTTTAACGGTCGTTCACGACGGGTTCCGTCACATGTATGAGGTTGACCAATAGGAGCACAGAAGCTTTTCCGTACACAACTTTCAAAAATGGCGAAACGAAAGAGAGACGATGGTGCTACTAGGTGGAGTTATGACATGGAGGAAAGGTTCAGGGATCTGTGGCAACAGTACTCCTGCCTATATGATGTGTCATCGAGGGAGTGCGCGTGTGTGTGTGTGCGTGTGATTATGTATGTATGTGTATGAGTGAGTGCGTGCGTGCGTGCGTGGGTGTGAGTGAGTGAGTGCGTGAGCGAGTCTCTGTGTGTGTGTGTGTGTGTGTGTGTGTAATATATTATCGTTGTGGCAAGCTAGCAACATTATTACTTGTACTACTGGCTGAAAGTAAAAATAAGAAAACAATATTTTACCTCAAGTTCTCTTTGGAGGATTGACAGCCCATACTGTCCTATTCGAGCAATCCAGGAACGTGTCCATTGTCGGGTTTTCTTTTTTTTTTACGTTTTTCTGAACACAGGACAGCCAACACTCACCACTTCATCCATTGTTTGTTTACGTTCGTTTCCGGAAGTCACTCGCTACTAGTTTCGCCTTCTCGATGACATCACGCGCGTCGGTAAAGATGGCACGCGATGACTGGTCAGGAAGCAATGTGTAGTCTGACATGTTTCTTGTCCACGACACGACAAGATTTTAGGAGTCAAAATCGCATAATCTGACACAGTGACTATCGTAACAGACAAAAAAAATCGTGTAATCTGAACACTCCTACAGGCTCCAAACTGCTTCACTTGTTTGTTTGATAACTTGACTGAAGTTTGGTTTGTTTCCTTTATTTATTTATTTATACATTTCACTGCTGTTGACATTCGGGTTTAGTTTCAACCAACTGGTTTATTCCAATTTATTAATTGTAATATTATTTTGGTTCCCTTGATTTGAGCGTTAATAATCCTTCCAGCTATCAAAGTGACTTTCTTATTTGATTATTTCTGTATCTGATGTACACCTTTTCGTGTGTTAGCAGGGCCTGAGCACCAGGGGCAGAGGATTCTTATTTGGGTGACGGTATTTTTTTTTCACCGTGTGCAGTGCTTGGTATGGACATCTGTGTGTGTGCGTGTGCTCAGTGAAGTGCAGTGGTCCTGCACCTGCGGGTGGCATGCTACAACTCTCTGCCTCTGTGTCTCTCGTCCCTGTCTAGACCTGGTCTTAAACCTTTAGGGGTTCATTGAATTTGAACAAAGTGCCTTATATCCTTTTTATACTGTTCTCTTTTAAGAATTGCCAATAAAACTTATTTTTGTACAATGACCCATGTCCCTGACTCTATTAGGTGATACGAACCTGTGCGTGCCTTTTGTTGGGGCTTACTCTAATTCTTTGGGTGAAATTCCCAGAGTGGCGTAGTCGGAGTGTGAATGATGCAATCCTATTAATTATAATTCTTTAAGAAACCCCCCATTACTGCCCTCGTGTTGCCCGCCACACGTAGTTGCCGAGTTACCATACGTACCATCAGAACTGAATACGAGCAAGAAGCACAACTGGATGTACGGGAAGCCAAAAGTTTAAAAAAGTATTGTATTTTTTCCGAAACTTGAATGTGAGTTTTTCCCATCTGTCAATCCAATCCATCTTATTTCTTTTCAAATTTAAAATGTATTACCGATTTCAATATAATGTTTATTAAGGCCTTGGTTAGCTACAGATTAGCCTCTAGCGCAGGACTATTTGAACCACAATCACTTCACAGGTGCTTTAAATGTCACATTTTAAAAAAGAAATAATGCTTGTTTTGAAAGACTGATTTTCGAGTAGGTTTAACAAAAGTAAAAATTAAGGGAAAAATAAACAAACTCCAAAAACAATGGCTTCATAATTTAGTTATTTATTGCAAGAAACACATTTATATTCATCTTCCTTGGATGGATTGCCAACACACTTTACGTGGAACCATCGCCCACAGTCATCACAGGCAATCTATATAAAATAGGAGTAGGCTAACAATTAAAAAAGGGTTTTAAAGCAATGGTCAAATTACTTTGTGTATGCTACACCAACCAAAAATGCTCAGGCATAGTTACCCAAAGAATATCTGTTGAGTCATCAAAAGTTTCTGCCTCTCCACTAAAGTGGCACAGGTATTTATTTATTTTTATTTCATACAGAGAACATAAAAGGTGTCACCTGAAAATGGGTTTTCCTTGTGACAATACAGTTTTTTTTTTATTCGCTTTGGTACTATTTTCACAAGTAAGGTCAAGGTGTACATTTTCAAAACTCTTCAAAAACTCTTTCAAAAATCCAAACTCATCACACTTGTAACACAGCTAGTCATTCTTTCAAAACATGATCCCATGCTTTCATTACAGTTATACATTTTTCAGTCCACATAATCATTGTTTCAAACACATTGTTGTAATATGTAATGAGAACGTTTGGTTTAATCACAGAAACACAACAGTATGATCTTCTTTCAATTTAGTACTTTTTAAAATCAGTTCATCCAACAGCAAACAATGCAAGACACATGTTTCAAATCACCCTTGTTGCTGAAATAACTACAGTAATACAGGATACAGTTGCCACATTACAAAATACACATGCATTACCTAACTTATGTAATTGAATCCATAATGTTTGTAATAGTATCTGCAGTGTGTTATCAAAAGCTGTGATGAAGTATGACACAGCCATGAGGATCTGTGCTAGAACAGAGTTTGCTGGCAATACAGTAAATGATTTCACTCTATACCATTAGACTGAATCTACTGTAGTGGACTTTACAGATGAAGGGTAAGTTACAGTAATGTGGCTGTCCATGGTCATCTGTTTACAGTATCACATGGCATACATACTGTAATGTAAAATGCTGTATTTGATGCCATCTGTCTCCCTTCTACTGATGCATCTCTAATCAATCTGACGTTTTACAGTCATTGACTGTTTCCTCTTCCTTATACTTTATTCTGCTTTACAGTGTTTTCACAAATGGCAAATTTCTCTGTATTTCTCTCACACACACATGCGTGTGCACACACTTTGAACATAGTGGTGGTTATTATCTATAAATCACTTATGTAAAAAGAATTAATTAAATTTGGTTATCCATAGAAACTGTATACAGAATCAATATCAGGTGAAACTCGAAAAATTAGAATACCGTGCAAGTTATAATTTTGATGATTATGGCTTACAGCTTATGAAAAACCCAAATTCAAAATCTCAGAAAATTAGAATATTACATGAAATCAATAAAAAAAATATTTTAAAGTAACACAGGTAACTTTTCAACCTTCATAATATATTTCCAAGTCTCTTGTGATGGTACATCGACTTACAATAGGTTGAATGACACGTCTGCCATAGCCTGACGGGGTCTGTAGCGTTTTTAATCGTACTTTTAAACTTCGGGTTTCGGGTAGTAACCGGCGAACAAAGAGAACTACAAAACTCGACTGCTTTACGGCATATACGTCACTTCCACCACCACCCCCACTTCCTTAAAATCGCAGGGCTGTCAAGTGTCACGCATTGAGCGTGACAGTCACTCATTTCGGTCTTTTGTCACGCACTCCCGCCACACATTGTATTTCTCACGCTGAAAAACTATTTGTAATATATTTAATATGCCGCAGCGCCCAAAACTCTGGCCGCGCCGCTCTCACTGTGGAACAGGCATGAATTCAAGCGCGTCTCCTCTGGTGTTGTTCGTCTGGTGTTGTTAGCCAATCAGAAAATAGCACTATTGTATCTGGGTAACATTTAACGCAACAACCAATGACACCCCGTAGTCTGGGGTGTTTTTTTGTCTGCCTGACTATGTTACGGAAGCTATCTTATCCTCCGTTTATCTTCATGAATCAGGTAATGATTATTTGTCTTGCCTCAAGCTATAATGCAAATCGATTTGTAAAATTTGCAGATTTATTTATGGTAGCTTGATAATATTGACGATATATGGTTATTATCTACCACTCAAACATTGCATTGAAGTATCATATAGATTCAGTTAAACGGTAACCAATAGACTAGGCTACTATAATGACACTGGCTTGTAAACGTGATCATCGCGATCATTTGTCGTTAGAAAAAAAATAAAACCCATGAAATTATATTCATATGACATGCTGAAATATATGCCACTGTACCTGGGATGAAGACATTTCAGGGAGCCGTATTTCCTAACCGCTGTGTATGCCGGTAACGCTGCTAAACCCCGTTTCGACGCTACGGACGGATGCTTCAACGACGTCGGATTCGAAAACGTAAAAAACTGCGGGGGTACTACAACATCTCATTGATCAAAAGTGGAAGGAATTGATCAGAAGTTCCTGTTTGTCTGAGCCTGACGCAAACTACGCTTCTTCGACTCACGCTTCAGACCCAAAAACACAAGCTTACGAGCGTTAAAGCACAAGGCCTGGAGAATTGTGCTGCAAGGACTCGCTCAAGAGATTCCGGAAACTATTCGAATCTTTCACCATCAAACAGTTTCCTATTTGAAAATCTAGAAACCTCTGAAATGGCGATGCAAAAGCTGACGGAGAACGACTGCCCATCGAGTTCCGGCGATGCGGGACACAAGTATCATCCGGCGTGTGAGTGCACCACGGGGAATGGCTGTCGTTTAAGAGATACGCTAGACTCTATGTTTAAAGGCCATTTTAGAGACCAGATGGTTGACTTGATGCGCAGGATCATCGATGCTGCGTGTGATAAGAAAAACGATTGTGAGCGGGATACCAAACGTGTCACAAACCTCAAAAAAGAAATGGATGTCATAAGAGGGTTGGTGGGGACATGGACCGATGTGACGCCCATGTTTTTTAACACCATAGAGCCGACCGGTGTAATCCTCAGAAAAGTTCTGGATGTGATGTGTGCATCTAGTGAAGAACCGAACTACTCGTTATGTGTACGTTTGTTACAGATCTCTGTGTGTCACTGGCGTCAAAAAATGCCAAAACGGATCTTGGTGAAATAGTTCAAGGTCTGGTCAGCTATACCCTAGATCAAAACATGATTGCGTGCCGCGACTTTTTGTTCTGGTTGGATCACAAATAAATGGAGTTATTGTCTACTTTATGTATATGTAATGCCGGTCTATTATAATTTTGTAAAGAAAAATACTGTTGAAATAAAAGATTGTACCACTTAACTCATCATTATTTGCGACCGTGTCGGAGCTAAAAATGGTATTATAAGTCTTGATTCTTGCACATTAATAATTTAATGAATAAATACTAGATGAGAATATTTAAGAGATGAAATATTTCGGAGATCCTATGGATTTCCTCTTCCCATCATGCTGGATAGGGGTGTACAATTTGAAATATATTTAAAAGAGTTTCTGATATGTTAGTGTTTTACCATAAAGTGTAGACCATACTAAAAAATAATTAAAACGGTTTTAATCATTATAAAAACAACTATTTGGGGGGCATTGGATGCGACAAAACCAATAAGAGTCTTTACAGAGTAAAGATTTTGTAAAAGGTTATCTTATTAGATATATTTGTAAAGGTTGTTGAACACAATCCCTAAATAAACGAAACAATTGGATTATTTGTTTTAATTTTTGTTTGATATTAATTTTAGGATAATTGAACTTAATAGTTTTGGACTAAATTAAGAATGTTAACCTGATTCAACTAAATGGCATTGAATTAATCTTATGTAATAAACTTAAGTTTACTGAAATAAACAATGTTAATTAAATGCAACATTACCCTGTAGAACCTGTTGACATAAAAAGTTGAGTAAATCCACCATATGTTTTCCAACAAAATGTTGATTAAACATTAAAAGTTCAAAACATATGGATGGGTCGCAATAATCTCCGTAACAAGTGTTTAGAAAGTAGCTAGGATGTATTTTATTTTGCGCAGACTTTCAGTGAACTTTTACCAACTATTAAGATGTTAAAGTTCAGTTTTAGACCTTTAGCGCATTCAAATGTATTGAGTAACCGAATTCAGTGTTGTTCAATAGTTATCAAGCACCCACACTTGGTGAGATTATTCAGAAAAAGCGACAAAAGTAATTTTCTGATAAATCATCGTACACGGATGCACTGTGTTTTGTTGTATGCACAGATGTTGAGGGACACTTATAGAAAGACGTCTTCATTCTTTGTTTTGGTGTATTTTTAAAAACATAGATAGATCTACATAGATGTTATACACAAAAAATATTTCAGAGATCCTTGTGCGGTATTCTATAGCCGCATAAAGGGTTAAAATATACATTTAAGACCTATTTAAAACTAGGATGGTATAATGTCTCAATCGAAGATGATGGTTTAAATCAAGCCAATTCATGTGAATACTGTCGAATATGAGCAAAGAGAAGACCTAGAGTTCACTAACATTACCGGTAACTGTAGGAAACGGATATCCAGGGGGAGAGCGTAAAGAAAAACACCATACAAAACATTACAATCACACCCGGCAATATGATAAGTGTTACGATAGTGTTGTTCAAAATGAAATCGCGGTAAACAATTTAAGAACCCTAGCACTGTTAAACATGCGGTTCAATATCAATGATCAATATAAACAAGAATCCAACTCTAATGCGACTGAGCGTGTTTCACATATAACTGTTGATAGTTAGGTATAATCGTTAGATAATTTATCAAACAATTGAAATTTACGATATGTTAAACATTTTGATGATGGGCCAAAAACTGCTTCATAACTTACTGCTTACCGTCTGTTTTCTGGATCAGACCTAAAACTCTGGTGTCAAAGTATTGATGTGAACGGAATAAAAAATGAATCATCCCACCTTACACGCAAAAATACCGCTTATCAACGGTAATTCATTAGCTTAACAGTTGTTTAGCGACATCCACAACATAACTGTGTATCTATTACCGTGTGAAAAGTGCAATAATTAGACGAGTTTGAAGCGTAATAGTTTTATAGGTAACAGAAAAACACCAATACTCATCTTTCATGACGATGTTTCGTAGACATAGCAGAAAGATGTTCTAAAAGAAATTTGATTGGTTTAGTCTTAAACAGTCGCATAGAAGAATTTAATTCAATTTTTGATATAATGTTTTTCATAAATTCATAAATGTTTGACCACGCTCGTAGACTATAGTTTTTGCAAACTGTACAAAAACAAAAAGAAACATGATGCAAACGGCGTAATCGACTAGTAGCAAGTGGCTTTCCCGTATTTGTTTTAAATGGCTCTTGCCGTAGGCCTATTTACTTTTTTAGCAAGTTGGCCTCTAGAATTCACTTTTGTGCAATTTTATCAGCAGGTTTTACCGTTGTGCGGGACTTTGTTTAACAGCCTCAAGCTGTAATGAATATGCCTCTCTCAGCGCAATAGTCAGTTGTGATTATGCTGTAATAGTTTAAGTGTGAAACAGCACCCCCTTACATTTTGCATTAATACTTTGTGTGATTTCACATTGTAGATAGAGGGAAAGTTGCACTAAACAAAGTATCAATTTAGTTATCAAACAGAAATACTATCGCTTAAATTATTAATGGTCATTTATTCCTATAAACACTGAATGTTGACGGCTCTCAAAGAAAAGTCTTTACCTAAAACACATACAGTACAGTCTAACATTCAAAATGTGAAACAGTGTCGTCTGCTATCTGAATAGTAATAAAACCATAATTTGCGAACTTTTTTGTATTTATTATAAACGATGCTTTTCAATCCTCTTTTCTTAGTGATTTGGTCTTTTGAATATTACATGGATGTTTTGGACACGAGTGATTCCTGTATAAAGATTATGTTTTAAAGGTAGGCCATAGTCTTTACAAGTGTGTGACAAAATATGTTATATACATATTGCTACGGTGTGACAAAATATGTTGTTGTTTAAAAATAACCCAAACATTTAAGCACAACTATTTACACACATACTAAGCAGGAGAATATCTAATTGTAGCTTGTGAACATTCCATTATCTGATTATTTGGATTCAGGGAACATCATTAGTTCATACATCTCTTTAATTTGTGCTGGATGTAAAAAATAAAGGTTAATAACAAACAAACAAAAACTTTAAATCAGCATGAGACCATAATATTAATAAATAAAATATGGTTTAATTTAAGTTTGATAATGACTTGCATATTATTTTCTTTTAGTAAAGCTATGCCTGGATCAGCCAACACAAAGTTTTGCGTTGTGGGTGAGACCGCACAAAAGATTACACCAATATTTGCTTTCTCGAACATTGCACAATTGCACTATGCCTGAAACTTGGTAATCAACATGCATTTCTAGGTCTGTCAAAAAATCATCTGTTATCATCTGGTTTAGTTGTATTTTAAAACATTGCTTTTTCTTAAAAAACATTGTGTCAGACGTATTTGGTAGCATGATTATCTTGTTCATCATGTAATAACTCCATATTTATCAGGCTGATATTTGTAGAAATAAGCAAAGTAAATGTATAAAACAAAAAGAACCAGTTAATGGCCTTGCGTCCGAACACTACAGGTATGAAGATATGTTTTGTTTTGAACGTTTTATTCTAACTTTAAAGTTAGATTATCCTTTGAAAAGGTTAATACAGTATTTGATTTTTGGGGGAACGTTGCAAACTAGTGTCGTTAAACTTAATCTTTGGTTTTTAAGGGAAATTAAGTATTCTCGGGAGACCCCTTGACCCCTGAAGTTATGACTTCTGAAGATCTCTCATGTGTAGATTCACTCGGTTGAAAAATGCTGTTTTGTAATTTACACATCTGAAATTAAAGGTACAGTAGTTTTTTAAAAAGTATTTTATTAGCTAAAATCAATGTCTTTATTCATAAATATGATCTCATTGGTGTAAAATTAGCCCTGCCAATGATCTGACTTATCCTCGTAAGCGAAGAATTTCTTATCTTTAATTACATGGTACGGGTAAGTCCATGGAGTCCGCCATGTCGTTCCGCCATCTTGAAAAACTATAATAGCAGAGAGGGACAAAAAGCACTAGCCATCCTCAACGCGTTTTCGTTCAGAGCCGGCTGACTGAACCAGAGACTGAACCAGAGACTGAAGCCCCCAAGGAGGTCAGTGAGAGGCGCTTGTTGTCACTCCCCCGGCAAATTTGAAAGGCTGCACTGCGCGGTACTTCATAATGCAATCCTCGTAACCAAAAAGCATAAACATTTTATTTAAAAGGAAACGTGACCGGCAAATTCAAAACGAGGGTAAATATTAACTTTTCCCCGGTGGATAGAGCTAATGAAGGAGAAAGACTTTGAAAGGGACTCCAAAGTCCTGCTTTCTTCTCAACAGGTAAGTCAATGTTATGGTCTAAATGACACACTTTTTTTCATTGCTTGATTGTTTAATTCATTAACCCAATTCTCTGAAACAGTAAGATGATTTTATTTTTTGTTTTTAAAAGATTTTTTATAATCATTTATATACTTTTTAAAGAACAGAATGTGTTTCAACTTTAGTGTAAGATATTTGTGAATGACTAAATGTACATTTCATTTATATACTTTTAAAGAACAGTATGATTTTTCAACTTTAGTTAGTATGAAAAATATTATATTTGTAAATGTAGGCTACATGTTTTTCAACTTTAGTGTAAGATATTTGTAAATGACTAAATGTACATTTTATAACCATTTCATATACTTTTAAAGATCAATGCTTTTTCAACTTTAGTTAGTATGAAAAATATTAGTAAATGTACATTTTATAACCATTTTAAAGGAGCAGCATGCTTTTCAACTTTAGTGTGAGATATGTGACATTATTAGAAAAACTCTTTTTCTCACTATCTCCATTTATATAGCGTGCTCAGGAATGCCAGGATATCGGGTGTCACGCACACACATTTAGCTCAGAGACTGTCAAAATGCAAGGGGTGTGAGAGAAACGCACGCGGGGTCTTTTTTTCACCATAGTGAAAAGGTAAGATGATTTTATTTTTGAAATAATTGCGTCAGTAAGATATTTTTTATTCATAATGAATGATACAAGCATTTTATTTATATACTTTTAAATGAATAATGTTTTTCAACTCTAGTCAGTGTGAAAATATTATATCTGGAATGTGGAGCGAGATCCGATGAAGCCGCGTGTCAAAGTTCAAACAAAACCTTCATAAATTCCATTAAATCATCCCCTTATACACACACACACACACACACACACACACACACACACACACACACACACACACACACACTTAGCTCAGAGACTGTCAGATGCAAAAGGCCGGTGAGAGAGAATCACTCGGAGGAACTCTTTTCAACTTTTTCAAAAGATCCTCAACTCTTTTCAACTTAAACCCAATTCTCTGAAACGGTAAGATGATTTTATTTTTGTTTTGAAAAGATAATTCTAATCTATATGCGACATTAGAAAAATTATTTTCTCACTAACCCCGACACGGCTGGCATGGAGGGAATTTCCCACAGCAAGAAGTTATTTTCCCCGGGGGGTCAATAGACCAAAATCAATGGGTAAAACTAAATGGCAAAATGATCCATCATAATACAGATCAAAGACAACTGTCAAACCCGGATCAAAGACAACTGGCAACTTGACGTATAATACAAAGGTCAATAGGGCAAAGACAACTGTCAAAATAAATGATTATACCCCCAGATCAAAGACAACTGTCATACCCAGGATCAAAGACAACTGTCAACTTGATCGATCGATAGGTCAAAGGTTAATCCCTAGATCAAAGGGACCCTCCGGAAGGTCAAAGGTTAGCCCCGCCCACCTGTCAATCATAGGGTCATAAATCATATTGACACAAGCAGGATGGTATTACTACTAACACAGATTGGATTGTCTTTGAATTCCAGGATCTGGATGAGTACAGTACATCTGTGCTCTCTTACATCAAATACTGTACAGATAATATCACCATTGACAAACGTGTACGGGTGTATGCCAACTAAAAACCCTGGATGACAAGAGAAGTCAAGACCTTGTTGAGGGAAAGAAACATTGCATTTAGATCTGGTGACAGAGAATTTTATGGGGCAGCCAGGGCGAACCTAAAAAGGGATATTAGATGGGCCAAGTTTGATTACAAAAACAAAATTGAGGACCATCTCCTCGGTAACAACTCGAGGCAGGTGTGGTTGGGGGTCCAAAACGTCACCAATTACAAAACCAGACCCAACGCTGTGAATGATGATGCTGGGCTAGCGGAGAAGTTGAATTGTTTCTTTGCCCGCTTTGAACAAAAAAAGCTAGAAGCAACTACATGACATCCACCAACAACATCTTAACGGTGACAGAACAGGATGTGAGGCGAGTGTTACGGACAGTAAACCCCAGAAAAGCAGCAGGACCTGACAGTGTCTCTGGGAAGGTGCTGAAGGACTGTGCGGTCCAGCTTACGGGGGTCTTTACTAAAATATTCAATCAGTCCCTAGAACAGCCCATACGTAACGAAAATAAATTTCCCATATATGAATGATCAATATATTAAATGGTTTAACAGTATATTTGAAAATATACAGAATAATATATTGTGTTAATATATTACAATATATTGAATAATACATAAGGAATTGCCGCTTTTCATATATTGAAAAATATGTGACAATATATTTACTAATATATTATAACGCATGTAATTTTATGTTCAGTAATACACTTCATAATATATTGACGTATATGTGATCAGATATGGTACTGCATGTGTAATATATTGCAGATATATTTACTCATGCAAAATAAACACACATATAGAGAAATATATATTGTACTATATTTCTTATATAATTTATTTATATTATAAAGGTTTCATATTTTCAAGCTAGTTATCAAAAGCACAAACACACCTGCATGTACTAAGTATTTAACCAAGAGACTATCACTGTACTGAGGAGTGCACAGTTATTACTTTTAAAATATAGTAATCATAGTCTTAATGGTATTTGGCCAAACGTCAACCTCACCACAGACTCTACTCTTCAGCACAACTCAAACATACCAGAAAATACTTTTACAAACCAAAGTAATAGAACATTAAAAACTAACAGATCTCTCCCAATATTAATATTGAGCAAAACACATTAAATAACACTTATTTTTAACATTTGCTCTCCTTTCAGAAGTCAGTCAGAAGCAAAGCATGCTGGGAACTAGAAATCTGTTGTAACTCATTCCGTGAATGTGTGTGTGTATATATGTGTGAACATACATTCACATTTAAATGGGAACATGTATGTGCAATATATGTACATAATAAAGTATAAAACTTTGTGAATATTACATGTGATGCTATTTTGTCTTAATTTATAAATATTTTATATTCATTAATATATAGCCATACATGGTCGATGCATATATTGCAGTATATTGAAAAATATATGCTCTAGTTTCCCATGTATGGAAATGTATTCTGTGTTGCATGTATAATCTGTGCTTCCCCCCTTCATTGTGTTTTTGGTTAGTCCTGTGACCTAGTGTTCCATGATTGTTAGAATTAGTCATGTCTATCACCTGTGCATTGTCAATCACCTCATTAGTCATCTTGTTAGTCCATGTGTATGTATAGCTTGTGTTCTCTTCAGTCTTTGTCCGTTATTGTCAATGTAAACGTAAGTGTTTGCCCTGAGAGTTTGGTCATTAAATGTTATTTATACGTATTCCTCGTCTCCATGAGCTTTTTCCTAAACGTTATGTGACATTATGTAATATAATCACATTATTTTTTGCAGTATATTCCCATATATTTATGTTCCGTAAGAGAGGCGACGGTTCCATCCTGCCTGAAATCCTCAATCATTATCCCTGTCCCAAAAAAGACCATCATTAATAGTTTTAATGATTATCGGCCAGTGGCTCTTACTCCAGTCGTCATGAAGTGTCTGGAGAAACTGGTCAGAAGTCACATCATTCAAGGACTTTCACCCAAAATTGACCCCTACCAGTTTGCATACAGGGATAACAGCTTACTATACTATACTTACTATAACATACTATAGCTTTAGCCCTCCATACAACCCTAACCCATCTGGAACAGAAGGACAGCTATGCCAGGCTTCTCTTCATTGATTTAAACTCTGCGTTTAATACGATCATCCCAAACAGACTTTTAACAAAATTAAATAATCTATGTCTTCCATACTTCACCTGGCTCTAGAGTAAGGACTTCCTTAGAGACCGTCCACAGAGAGTCAAAGTTGGGCCTCACCTTTCCCCAGCACTCAGCCTTAACACCGGCTCTCCACAGGGATGTGTTGAGCCCCATTTTGTAAACTTTATATACACATGACTGCCCCCCATCCATCCAAGTAATTCTATATGAAGTTTGCGGATGACAGTGGTCGGGCTCATAACAGGGGGATAGGAGATTGCATATAGGGATGAGTTATCAACGATAACAACTTTGCCCTTAATACTACAAAAACAAAGGAAATAATAGTGGATTTCAGGAGGAACAGATCTAACCCTCAGCCCATATATATCAATGGGGACTGTGTGGAAAGGGTCTCTAATATCAAATTTCTGGGCCTGTACCTGGATGATGATCTAACCTGGAAAACCAACACTACTATACTGATCAAGAAGGCACAGTGGAGACTCCACTTCCTAAGGGTCCTGAAAAACAATGCCATAGCTAAAGAGCTAATAGTGTCTAGAAGCTCTGTTGAAAATATATTGACATACTGCATTCCAGTATGGTTTGTGAGCTGCACTGCCAAGGAAAAGTGAACGCTTCAGAGAGTGATTAACACAGCTCAGAAGATCACTGGCTGTGATCTACTCTCTCTAGAGAAGCTATACAGGACCAACTGTCATAGAAAAGCTTGCAGCATTCTGAAAGACTCATCACATCCAGTACATCATCTGTTTGAACTGTTACCCTCAGGGAGGCGGTACAGGATAATAAAAGCTCAAACAAACAGCCCTATGATATGTGCTGTTTTTAAATCTGTTTTAATTTTAAACAAACACTGAATAGAATGCATCTTTTGTAAATGCCTCTTTTGTAATTATTTATAGTTATATGCTTATAAATCACCTCAACTGTGCTGCATAAGATATGCAAATATTGCTGTTAAAGGTATATATGTATATATATATATATATATATATATTCCAGTTTACTGTTTACCACTCTCACTTATGTTGTAAAATTTGTTACATAAGAGAAATGGGTTTCTTTTGTACATAGAATTATTGTTTGTAAAGTGGGATATTGTGCTGAATAGGATTGCATTTAATTTCGTTGTACTCTTTTGTATAATGACAAAGATTTTGATTCTGATTTTGATATAAAACAAAGTCTCATTAATTACAGTTTAATTAAAGCTGCAGTAGGGAGTTTTGAGAAAATGTTGACTTAGCCTGAAAATTTGAACAAGCACAGCTTACAGGTCCAGCCCCCTTGCTCTCTGCTGCGCTACAACCCTCCCTCCACAGCTCCTCCCTCCACAGCTCCTCCCTCCACAGCTCCTCCCCCCACAGCTCCTCCCTCCACAGCTCCTCCCTCCACAGCTCCTCCCCCACAGCTCCTCCCTCCACAGCTCCTCCCTCCACAGCTCCCTCCCCCACAGCTCCTCCTCCACAGCTCCTCCCCCACAGCTCCTCCCTCCACAGCTCCTCCCTCCACAGCTCCTCCCCCACAGCTCCTCCCTCCACAGCTCCTCCCCCACAGCTCCTCCCTCCACAGCTCCTCCCCCACAGCGCAGCCTGCCGTGAACGCGCAGGCTAGAAAGCAGGACCACCGATGACGGCGGATTATAAACAGTTATGGAACATTCACTAATAGGGACGAAACATCAACAATATGCTTTACATTGACTATGGCCTGCCCATACTTTGACTACAAACTTGGTCCTCAAATCATTATGTATTTTGCAATACATGTAACTTTATAACGTTTACTTTAAAGATTTTGATTCTGATTTTGATATAAAACAAAGTCTCATTAATTACAGTTTAATTAAAGCTGCAGTAGGGAGTTTTGAGAAAATGTTGACTTAGCCTGAAAATTTGAACAAGCACAGCTTACAGGTCCAGCCCCCTTGCTCTCTGCTGCGCTACAACCCTCCCTCCACAGCTCCTCCCTCCACAGCTCCTCCCCCCACAGCTCCTCCCTCCACAGCTCCTCCCCCACAGCTCCTCCCTCCACAGCTCCTCCCTCCACAGCTCCCCCCCACAGCTCCTCCCCCACAGCTCCTCCCCCACAGCTCCTTCCTCCACAGCTCCTCCCCCACAGCTCCTCCCCCACAGCTCCTCCTCCACAGCTCCTCCCTCCACAGCTCCCTCCCCCACAGCTCCTCCCCCACAGCTCCTCCCCCACAGCTCCTCCCTCCACAGCTCCTCCCCCCACAGCTCCTCCCTCCACAGCTCCTCCCTCACAGCTCCTCCCCCACAGCTCCCCCCCCACAGCTCCTCCCTCCACAGCTCCTCCCTCCACAGCTCCTCCCCCACAGCTCCTCCTCCACAGCTCCTCCCTCCACAGCTCCTCCCCCACAGCTCCTCCCTCCACAGCTCCTCCCCCACAGCTCCTCCCTCCACAGCTCCTCCCACACAGCGCAGCCTGCCGTGAACGCGCAGGCTAGAAAGCAGGACCACCGATGATGGCGGATTATAAACAGTTATGGAACATTCACTAATAGGGACGAAACATCAACAATATGCTTTACATTGACTATGGCCTGCCCATACTTTGACTACAAACTTGGTCCTCAAATCATTATGTATTTTGCAATACATGTAACTTTATAACGTTTACTTTAAAGATTTTGATTCTGATTTTGATATAAAACAAAGTCTCATTAATTACAGTTTAATTAAAGCTGCAGTAGGGAGTTTTGAGAAAATGTTGACTTAGCCTGAAAATTTGAACAAGCACAGCTTACAGGTCCAGCCCCCTTGCTCTCTGCTGCGCTACAACCCTCCCTCCACAGCTCCTCCCTCCACAGCTCCTCCCCCCACAGCTCCCCCCCACAGCTCCTCCCCCACAGCTCCTCCCCCACAGCTCCTCCCTCCACAGCTCCTCCCTCCACAGCTCCTCCCTCCACAGCTCCTCCCCCACAGCTCCTCCCCCACAGCTCCTCCTCCACAGCTCCTCCCTCCACAGCTCCCTCCCCCACAGCTCCTCCCCCACAGCTCCTCCCCCCACAGCTCCTCCCTCCACAGCTCCTCCCTCACAGCTCCTCCCCCACAGCTCCTCCCCCACAGCTCCTCCCTCCACAGCTCCTCCCTCCACAGCTCCTCCCCCACAGCTCCTCCCCCACAGCTCCTCCCTCCACAGCTCCTCCCCCACAGCTCCTCCCCCACAGCTCCTCCCTCCACAGCTCCTCCCTCCACAGCTCCTCCCCCACAGCTCCTCCCTCCACAGCTCCTCCCCCACAGCTCCTCCCTCCACAGCTCCTCCCTCCACAGCTCCTCCCTCCACAGCTCCTCCCCCACAGCTCCTCCTCCACAGCTCCTCCCCCACAGCTCCTCCCTCCACAGCTCCTCCCTCCACAGCTCCTCCCCCACAGCTCCTCTCTCCACAGCTCCTCCCCCACAGCTCCTCCCTCCACAGCTCCTCCCCCACAGCGCAGCCTGCCGTGAACGCGCAGGCTAGAAAGCAGGACCACCGATGACGGCGGATTATAAACAGTTATGGAACATTCACTAATAGGGACGAAACATCAACGATATGCTTTACATTGACTATGGCCTGCCCATACTTTGACTACAAACTTGGTCCTCAAATCATTATGTATTTTGCAATACATGTAACTTTATAACGTTGCACTATAAGTTATAAATAGCTAGTAAGATAACGTTAAAGGATTAGTTCACTTTTAAAAAAAACTTTTGCTGTTAATTTACTCACCCCCATGTCATCCAAGATGTCCATGTCTTTCTTTCTTCAGTCGAAAAGAAATTAAGGTTTTTGATGAAAACATTCCAGGATTTTTCTCCATATAATGGACTTCAATGGGACACAAACGGTTCAAGGACCAAATGACAGTTTCAGTGCAGCTTCAAAGAGCTTTAAACGATACCAGACAATGAATAAGGGTCTTATCTACTGAAACGATCGGTCATTTAAAAAATAAATAAAAAACTTTGTTTTATAAGCACAAATGCTCGCCTTGCTCTGTTCTGTGATGCACGTTCGTGACTCTCCTGTTCGAACTCGTTCATCAAAATGAACAAATCTTTTTTCAAGTCATTTCGTTCGTTGAATGAACGAAATGACTCGAAAAAAGATTCGTTCATTTGGATGAACGAGTTCGAACAGGAGAGTCACGAACGACGGTACGCGCTCGCGCTGTGCAAGAGAGGGGTGATCAGCGCGTACACGAGCTTGATTGACACTGCTAAGACATTCCTCCTGGCTCTGATTGGTTGTTTCTGACCGGGAGCGGTGTATTTCTGCAAATGGCAATAGGACAACTGGGAGGAGCCAGAGGAGCTTGATTTTTTTCACAGATTATCTGTCTCATATTCTACTGTCAGGACATAATGACAGTTTTAACAAATATTTGTTTACAAAAGTTACCTACTGCAGCTTTAAGTCTCAGAGAATTACAGTTACAAGTTACAATAAGATCACCCTTAGTATAATCTGTCAAAATGACGGACGGTTTTCAGATTTTTTCATCACAGCAAAAAAAAAAGTGAGTGTGTATGGTAACTAATAACTGGCTGGAACACAGGACACTTAAAGTCCAATATGAAAACGATACCAAAAAACAGGCAAAACGTGACTGACTGAACCCTTCCTGAAGGTGACTCATGGCGCCTTAAATGAAAAATGACTAAATTAAGTTCAGGACAGTGGAGGAGCAGAGGATTTTAATAGTGGAGACCACCACAGCAGAACTGACTCATAAATGAGTGGATTGGGGAAGAATCCATGGAGGAGCGGATGGCCACCGAGAGTTCAGAGCGAAACTGGAGCCAGCCAGGAGGATGGTGACCCACAGCGGAAATTATGGAGGTAGGAGCCATGGTGGAAACTTGAGCCAGACCGACTGAGGTGACACAGGGAGATGGTGGGTCCCAGGCGGGTTCCGATTAACCGATTAACTTAATCACACGCCGAGTTGTTTTTTTATGAGCTTTTCACTAACTTTACTATCTGCTGAAAAGACACAAATATTTTGCTAGCTTATATCTTGCTTGCTATATTAATAAAAATAAAGTAAGGTGTTAATGTTAAACTGTCATTGTATTATTCGTTTAATACATCTATTTATACCCATGATTATGAATATATGCATTTACATTTCGCATAATTAGGGAAGTAATGTTTACAGTACCACTTTGCAAGAAAGTAAAGTATGTAATGTATGGGTTAACATGAACGAAACATTAGCAATACATTTGTTACTGTATTTGTTTATCTTTGTTAACGCTAGATTTTCAAAAAAATCAGCTGTTGGTTTGTTAGTTTGTTCACAGTGCGTTAACTGATTGTAACAATTAAAACATTGGAGTGTAATGTATTAATAAATGGGTTAGCAAATATTTATAAATGCTGTACTTGATAACATCCTCGTTTCTGCACACGCCGTCAAATTGACGTTGTACTCTTTCTTCTGCCCAAATGCTCAGAAGAGCTTTTGGTATCCTCGACAGAGCAGTACAGGCGATTCTCCATTTCGAGCAGCGATAATTTTGCGCGATATAAAAAAGTGAAATGTGCATCTTGCCGCAGACCATACCTTTCCCTAACACCGATAAACTCCGCCTTTTACCTTGACCACACCTTTAGCCCGAGCTGGCCTGCTTTGGCCCAAGGTATTCGACGGGCCAGAAATCCTGGCCATTGGCCCCAAGTAAGCCCCGCTCAAGCACCGGAAGTGACTGTGGAAACGCGACTGGCCCTGTCACGCACTAGCACGGCTCGGCCTTGGCCCGGCAGTGGAAATGCGGCTATTGAGGAGAGGTGTGCTATGACTTTTCTAAGTGATCGTGTGTACAATGTTCGCACAGCAGACGAAAAAGCGGCCAAAAAAGTCCCATTGACTTAACATTGCGGAATGTTCGGAAATTTAAATCCCAAACCGACTTTTTCACACACACAGACACAAAGGGCCTGACACCCCTGCGTTTCTCTCCCTCTCTCTCTCCCTCAGAGGATTTATATTATCAAGCAGCCAATAAATAATGGCCTAAAATCTTCATAACCACACCCTAGCAACCAATTACAGCACTCTAGCAATCGTAGGCCATAGGCACGAGGCCGCAGGCCAAGTGCCGTACCAAAGGCGCTCATTACTAAAGATTTTAAGAACTCTATAATAACTCTATAGTAACTATCTGTTACTATGTTGTAATAAATACATGCTGACATCACAGATCCCTGAGTGAGGCGTCAAATTGTGCGGCCTATTTAGGAGAGGTGTGCTATGACTTTTATAAGCGAACGGGGGTACGGTAATTGCCCCAGGGGCAAAAAAGCTGCAAAAAAAGTCCCATAGACTTCACATTGTGATAAATTTGACGAGTCATAGCTCAGAGCTCAGATTTCGCAGAAACGTATGATTTGCCACATTTGAAGAGGCTGACAGGCTGTGTAAGAACATACCTCACAGTGGGGTAAAAGTTGCACCCCTGGGGGGCAGGAGCAGCCCAAAGTTGCCCCATTGACTTATTATGGTGTAGGACGGCTCATGAAATGGGCCGTCCTACACATTGCTAAGGGATTTTGTATTGAACATAGCTCTGGATCACAGTGTCATAGAGACAAGGGGGCGGGGCTCGTTTTACTCGGATGACCAATGAGTCTCTCAGGATCATTGTGAAGCTATTAAGCCACGCCCTATCAACCAGTTAGAGCACCTTAGCAACAAGTTCCATAGACTTCTATTGAAAGAGATAAAAGGGATATCTCTAGATAGAAGTGTCATAGAAACATGAGGGTGGTCTCGTTTGACCCGGGGCAGCAAACAGCTAATCAGGAATTACCTCAACACTTACTAGTCCCTCCCAAGCAACCATTGTCGACCACCTTAGCAACCAAATTCCATAGAGGGATATCTTCCATTCTGAATGTCACAGAGGCAAGGGAGTTTGTTTATATCATTCATAGTGACAAGCAGCCTTTGGAGTTTCAAGGCTGGCAGCTGCCAAGCCACTCCCTAGCAACCAGACAGAGTACCCTAGCAACTATTTTGCTAGACCTATATCTCTGCATCAGAACATCATATAGAGATGTGGTTTGGCTCTTTTGACTCATGCTAGCAAATAGGACTTCCAACATGCTACACATGCTAGCTGTGAATAGCTACATGCTAATAGTGATTAGGTAAGTGCTAAATCATGTCAAGAAAATGTTTAGACGTCCAATAGTAACCATATGTGACAACTACCAACCACCTAGCAACACCATAGCAACCAGCCAGAACACCCTAGCAACTGCCTAGCAACCTATTCTCTTCTCTTCTATTCTATTTAAAAAAAGAAGAAAAAAAACTGCACTAAAATTAAACTGAGAGGCGTTATAGCACTTACGTATTGTTGTCCTACTGTTAGTTTAACTGCTTCTATTGTTCTCATTTGTAAGTCGCTGTGGATAAAAGCATCTGCTAAATGAATAAATGTAAATGTAAATGTAAATGCAACCACCCAGAACACCCTAGCAATGCCCTAGCAACTATCTAGAATACCCTAGCAACCACCTAGCAACACCCTAGCAACCACCCTGAATACCATAGCAACCACCTAGCAACACCATAGCAACCACCCAGAACACCCTAGCAACCGCCTAACAACGCCCTAGCAACCACCCAGAATACCCTAGCAACCACGTAGCAACACCATCCAGAATACCCTAGCAACCACCTAGCAACACCATAGCAACCACCTATCAACACCATAGCAACCACCCAGAACACCATAGCAACTGCATAGCAACCCCCAGAACACCCTAGCAACCACCCAGAACACCTTAGCAATGCCCTAGGAACCACCTAGTAACCACATAGAACACCCTAGCAACACCCTAGCAACCACCCAGAATACCCTAGCAACGCCCTAGTTATCACCCAGAATACCCTAGCAACCACCCAGAACACCTTAGCAACCACCCAGAATACCCTAGCAACCACCCAAAACACCCTAGCAACCGCATAGCAACCACTCAGAACACCCTAGCAACCACCTAGCAACCACCTGAACACATGAATGAGCCATATCTTAGCACCAAAACGTCGTAGGCTATAGACATGTCTGTTGGTTCGTATGCAATCATGTACCACACTCTAGCAACCGTGTGGCGAGTTTTGCCACTGCAAGCACCACTTCACATTTTCTTCTGGAAATGTACATTCTAGTTTAAACTGTTATTGTGAACATGCACTGTACTTATGATTAGGACTCATAATGAAGATTTACAGGTTTCCTTCGTCTGCAGTTATAGATATATAGGCTATGCTACATGCAGTCAGTTTCACGAAACGTCCCAACGTGCTCGTTAGCGTGGAGATTTAAAAAGGGAAGGATGTTTCCTTCATGTGATAGGCTTGGTGAGTGAAATTATATTTGTATTATCTTTCTGTATATGTATAATTTTCTTTTAATGTTCTGTCTAAAAGTGACCAAAAAGATATTTAACTCCAGCTCACCATCGGTGTCGCCAAACCGCTCTGTCTCCAATATGTTTGTATGCATGGGTCAGAGTTTGCGTGCAGGTGTGCAAATTTTCCCATCAAGTTTGTTTTTATAAATCACAACTTATTCGTCGGAAATGGCGTACGCCTCTTTCAGGGCCTGTTTTGTGTGTTCGCAACGGTTATAAATGAGGCCCCTGAAGACCTGAGAGGTGAGCAAAATTACTTGAATAAAGATTAATTCATTTTGCTGAAGTGATTCAAAGATCCATGTCAGTAAAATGATCTGATCTTTATATCACTAAGGTAAAAATGACACGTGCCATACATTGTGCACACATGGGTTTTTTTCTTTTGTCTACACACACTTGCAGGGCTTAATTTGAGCCAGAACACACAGGAACATGTTCCGGCACCTTTGTATTGGATCCGGCACCTCCTGTGTCACTATGGAAAATTAATCGGCTAAATAAAAAAAATAAAATTACTGTTTGTGTAGTGTTCAATGTTGTTATCTGTCTTGTTAGTCTTTATACCCCATTGAAGTTCCACAAAAATCTTGTGTTTGCATTTTCGATGCGTTTTGAGGGGAATTTTTTAGGGTAAGAAGAGGGGGGAGAGGGACGGAGGGAGGGGAGGCACTTCAAAGGACACATGCCATGCGTGCTGGTTGAGATTGCTGTTAGCCTCGTTTCACTCAGAGGAAAAATGTCAAAAAGACAACAAAGTTTGCTTAACTTTTTCAAATACGCTGGCCAGTCAGATCCCAAACAAGCAAAAATCGTTTCCGCCGATCAAGAATGTGGAGACCACGGTGGACACAGCAGTAGTACGCCTACATTAATGCTGCTAATGCACCTGTCGTCAGCGGGGATGATGATGATGACCCATGTAGGGTATCTGGACTATGTAAGGACGACTCATTCACTTATACATGTAAGAATGCTTCTAACCTATCTGACTCTGGTCCATAACTCAGGCCGGGCACCACAGAGTCTGTTCCTAATGGCGTTCATTGACACTTTCATAGCGAACTGAGTTAAAACCAAGCCTTCCCCCTTTCCAGCGAGAAGGAACTTGTGTACAACACACACACACACACACACACACACACACACACACACACACACAGCCGGTGGTCAGGCTTCAAAGAGATCGCTATCTCCTCAGAGCCATAGCCTGGTAATACCAGACTCTGCTACTTCACTTTGCTTCGTAGACAGAGTCTGGAATGGCATAATAGAGAAGTGTTTTCTCTCTCGCTAGGGGGCGCTTGTCTGAAGTTTAAAATCATTGGTTACCCGTAAGCCAATCAGATAACTTTATTATGACGTATGTTATGCGCCGACACAGCCGCATCGAACCACAGACATCATGCATCGAACTCAAATCTATGATCGAACTTCCACTGTAAACCTGCTGTAAACACTTGATGATGCGTGTGAAATACCGGAGTGAACATGGCTGTAAACGACTTTTGCAGATTATGCGAAGTTAATCTACGCATCCACGGTACAATCAGGGCCTCTAAACTGATATTTGACAGTAGAGAGAAACAAAAAAATATTTGCAGCCAACTGTCAAAGTTAGGATTAGTTCTGTTAAACACAGCTCTTTGTTCATCTCGAGTCTGTCGGAAATGCTGCAACTTAATTGCAAGATTACAGCGTGTCATGGCAATATTTAAGACCTGGAAAAGAAAGGAGACACTGACCTGTCAAAAGGCTCCCCAGTTTCTCGCTGACGATCGGTAATAGTTGATAAATTAAACTTTTCCCAAAGGGAGTAGGGCCACAACATCACCTCCATTCAAAATGTTTAATACACACTCTTCTTGTTCGGGCTTCAGTTTGCTAATGCCGGGAATATTCTCCACAACAGAGCGAATTGCATGCGCGTCTCCATATCCGCGGTCGTTTTCGATTTCCCTAACCTAATCTTAAACTCGGCGCTTAGCGACTACGTCACGGCTTTCAGCCCGCCCTCTGTTCGTTGATTGGCCCGGCTGTTTTCAGGCCGGAGGAAAACGGATAGATAGGCCGCTGTCTCAGACTGAGTACAGAAGCGAAATGAAATTGAGCGGAAGTACGAAGTCTGACGTAGTCAGGCTATCAGAGCCAGGCCAGGCGGCCAGAAAAGTGCTCTCCAAGATGCACACACACAAACATACACACACACATACATGGACCTTTACTAATTTCCTCATTTAAAAGACTTCACTGAGATATATTTGAGATGTTGTTATGTTTGTCCGATTGCCCAGGTCCTATGAAGGTATCTGTGAGTGTATAGTAGTTCGAAACAAACTACAAGTAATTTTAATTATGTTTTTAATGTAACTTTGCAATATCATCCTCCTTACATGTCTTTCTTCCTACCTCCAGAATCCTCTTGATCTGACCGAGCCATATATGTAATTGAACATGCCGTAAAATGTATGATTCTAGGTGCACCAGCGTTTGGATTGATTCTGATTAAGAATTCGGCCACGGCCATAAAACATCTAAATGACCGTCCTGACAAGACAAAAGAAATTCTGCCCGCCAAGTTTCGTTGAATGTCATTGGCCAGGGCGCCCCACAGGGGGTGTGACATCTTCACGCTTTAAAATCACTGATCACCAAGAGCAGCTCTCTCTTACCTCTGACTTCGCTCCTCTTCCTCGCATCACCATGTAACTCCTCCGCGATCCCCCTCCGGGGATATTTTCCTTTGTTTGTTTAAGTTTTATTTTTCCTTTCTACTTTGTTCATTTCCTTAGACGAGTAAGTGAACTTAGCCTGAATTGTACGTCCGAGACCTTTAAACCTTCGTTTGAAAGTGCGCGCTCCGGACCCATCCGCAGGCCACGTGACTCTTCCACGGAACACATCCACATGCCTTCGAAGCAGCCACACAACGAGCAACTGTGCAAGTATATATTCAGAGTATTAAGATTGTGTTTTTCAGTGTTGTTTCTCAAAGGTTTAAGGTCTGTAATTTGCCACTGATCCTTCCAGATTCTCTCTCTCTCTCATTCTCTCTCTCTCTTTATTGATGCATTCTCTTTCATTGTCGTTGCATTTTGTTGTAAATACATTTTACATGTTGTAAATACAACCGTATACGTAGTCTTCCTTTATTAAATTCATTATATTCATTTATTGATTCTGTCTCTTGCTCATATACAAGTCCCTTTAATGTACGATCCAAAGCTACGTGCTTTACACATTTATTTATACTTAAACAGTATCGTTATAGAACAGGAAAGTTATTCCTTGTGGCCAGAATAATAGCTTCTCTTGAAAGTCTATAAAGTAGGATAATTTTGGTGAGGTTTGATTGAGCTCGAATGATCAGGCTTGCTGGACAAGCAGATGATTCGATCATAAATTAATCCCTTTAAAGATTATCCTGACGATCGATCTATGATAGACATAATTGATATATTAAATATTTAATTATAATCCGTTTTGATTAAGTATTGATATACAATTGAGCTGATAATAACCTGTCTGTAAAATATAGTCTACATTATGCAATTAATTATAATCCTTTGTGGTTAATTGTCTAGGTACATATATGAATGCAGATGCAGGGAACATATTATCCCTTTTTGGGAGATTTAACATGTATGATTATCTGGGTCAAACCCGTATGAATAATTATTAATTGTAAATTACTAATTTTTGAATACGTATCCCCAAAGCCTGACCCAGGTTCCTTACACCCACACGGGGAAGGAGATGAAGATGACGACGAGCGGCTGATGGGCACTTTGAATCTGTGAGAGATTGTGATGGTGACTATGCAGGTACATTTGTCGGGACACTCAAACTTGGCAAATCTGGACGGGCGCTCAGTTTAAAGAGAAAAAAAAAAAAATTGTTGCAGTGTATTTTTTTTTTTACATTTCGCACCCATGCAGTGCAAGTTCTGAAATTAAAATAAACATTGCCCTGATGTACACACCACATTGTTTAAGTTTTTAGTCAGAGAAGCTATGTAGGCAGTGTCATTTTTTTTCCTTTACCTCCAACCCCGGTTTTGAGTCGCCGGATCCACCCCCTCTCTACGCTCCGGGACCTCCCACTTTACAAGTTAAGCACTGCACACTTGGTTAGGGGCGTGTGCCACCCACTGTAAGTTTTGTGTTTGGCTAGACAGAGTAGTCTAGTTAGGGTATCTTTGACACTGAAGATGTTGCTTGCCAGGTTAGAATTATAACATCAGCTAGAATTGGAGAATTTGTTTTGTTATTTTCATTCCTTTGGAGCCGCCCATGTCCCTTTTCCCCTCTCTGTGTCTTTGTTATTTGATCACATTTCTCAGAATTCCAGCACTTTTCCAATAATTTGTATATAATAAACCAATGTTTTTGCACCATATTTTTTCAGTCTGTTATTTTTTGCTACTGCACAATAATTATTAATATTAATTTTAATATAAATTTTAATGTTACATCCCTCATATCCCTAAGCCAACTGGGTTCAAATGGTACACAATAAATGGATTTCTATTAATAAAACTGTTTGCCTGCTATGTACTAAGAATTTGACCACAAAGATGCCAAGAGTGAGGCTGTGCCTTTACATAGTGGAACAAAACTCAGTGTCTGGCATTGAGACCAGGCCAATTCATATACCCCATGATACTGGGGTAAGCTCTGAAAGTCACAGCCCTACAATGCAATCAGGACAACATCAACTGCAAATAGCAGTGATGCCACCCTGAAGCCCCCAAAGTGGACACCCTCCCCTCCTCAGCTGCACTTTGAGATCCTGTCCGTGAATATCACAAACAGAAACAGACAATTCTCATTTCCAGCACTCCTCAGATCACCACCAAGGGTGACATGACCACACAAATCTACTCAACATTTGTATGTTCATGCCATTGGTGTGATTGACCCTTAACTGCAGCATACATGCAGTTAATATATGTATATATACACACATATACACTCACCTAAAGGATTATTAGGAACACCATACTAATACTGTGTTTGACCCCCTTTCGCCTTCAGAACTGCCTTAATTCTACGTGGCATTGATTCAACAAGGTGCTGAAAGCATTCTTTAGAAATGTTGGCCCATATTGATAGGATAGCATCTTGCAGTTGATGGAGATTTGTGGGATGCACATCCAGGGCACGAAGCTCCTGTTCCACCACATCCCAAAGATGCTCTATTGGGTTGAGATCTGGTGACTGTGGGGGCCATTTTAGTACAGTGAACTCATTGTCACGTTCAAGAAACCAATTTGAAATGATTCGAGCTTTGTGACATGGTGCATTATCCTGCTGGAAGTAGCCATCAGAGGATGGGTACATGGTGGCCATAAAGGGATGGACATGGTCAGAAACAATGCTCAGGTAGGCCGTGGCATTTAAACGATGCCCAATTGGCACTAAGGGGCCTAAAGTGTGCCAAGAAAACATCCCCCACACCATTACACCACCACCACCAGCCTGGACAGTGATAACAAGGCATGATGGATCCATGTTCTCATTCTGTTTACGCCAAATTCTGAGTCTACCATCTGAATGTCTCAACAGAAATCGAGACTCATCAGACCAGGCAACATTTTTCCAGTCTTCAACTGTCCAATTTTGGTGAGCTCTTGCAAATTGTAGCCTCTTTTTCCTATTTGTAGTGGAGATGAGTGGTACCCGGTGGGGTCTTCTGCGGTTGTAGCCCATCCGCCTCAAGGTTGTGCGTGTTGTGGCTTCACAAATGCTTTGCTGCATGGTTGTAACGAGTGGTTATTTCAGTCAAAGTTGCTCTTCTATCAGCTTGAATCAGTCGGCCCATTCTCCTCTGACCTCTAGCATCAACAAGGCATTTTCGCCCACAGGACTGCCGCATACTGGATGTTTTTCCCTTTTCACACCATTCTTTGTAAACCCTAGAAATGGTTGTGCGTGAAAATCCCAGTAACTGAGCAGATTGTGAAATACTCAGACCGGCCCGTCTGGCACCAACAACCATGCCACGCTCAAAATTGCTTAAATCACCTTTCTTTCCCATTCTGACATTCAGTTTGGAGTTCAGGAGATTGTCTTGACCAGGACCACACCCCTAAATGCATTGAAGCAACTGCCATGTGATTGGTTGATTAGATAATTGCATTAATGAGAAATTGAACAGGTGTTCCTAATAATCCTTTAGGTGAGTGTATATATGTATATATATATATATTAATAAAAATATATATTTACAAATGTGTTTTATGCCACAATCACAACTCTGCCTGGCATTTATTTGTGAACCGCTTTCTGTGCATTTGTAAATCCCCTCACGCATTTGTGAATCGGTTCCTGTGCATTTGTAAATCCCCTCACTCATTTGTGGATTTTGAAACACTTCTAGCGTCAACGTGCAGACAAATCCACAAATAAGTGGACTCCACCCACCGTTTACTCAAGCCAATCAGATAACGGCCACATTGAGATGACCAATCGTAGCACGTTTTACAAATGCACAGGAACCGATTCACAAATGCGTGATGCCTGTGAGTTTTATAATATTTTTGTGAAACTTTACATTCATTTGTGGATCTTAATCTATTTATTTGTGAATTTGATATATTTTTGTGAATCTCTTTACATTTATTTGTGAATCATAATCTATTTATTTGGAATAAAGGAACAATTCTCACCCCATAGACTATTACATACTGAATATGTTTACTAAACATTTCCATGTTGATGGAAATGACAAAGCCTTATGATTTGATTCATACCACAAATCCTGTCAACAGAACTTAATTTTTATTGAACCTTGAACATTCTTTTAAAAAGGGATAATTCCTTCTGAACAAATCTGGTGGTAATGCTGAAATTTGAGTCAACTGAACACAGTCTTGGAGCAATAAGAATGAGAGTAAAAATTACCTGGTGTTGCTCCATTGATTATTCCACCTGTCAAATACAGAATATACGCATGATGCTTTAATAATAAGAAACCATGGTTCATTTACTTATTTGAATGTGTCATTCTAATGCCAGATTATTGATCACACTTCTGAATTGCTAGAGCTGTAAAACCCTCACCATTAATTAGCAGCAGTAGAGACACACACAATGAGATAAGAAACCTCATTATGAGAAATGTCACCTCCTGCACCTGCATATTTATATGAACACACACACAAACATATTTACAATAACATTTAAAATAAAAAAAAGTGTAAATTTAGAAACATTATATAATAAATAATATAAAAAAAAAAACAGAAAGTGCAAATACAAACTTTGGAAAAAGCATTGGTGTAAAAGAATTATTACTTTAAAAGAAAAATCCATTAAAAGCAGATGGGATGAAATACAGAAAAGTAATTTTACGAGAGATTGACGCAGAGCAGAGCAAACTTCAGCGGCTTTACCAGATGTCGTGGAAATTCTTTTTCTAGACCTTAAATAACAATTGAAAGACAACTGGAGATCTCGAAAATCATAAGTATAAGTCTTTATTTCTTGCAAGAAAGGTCACACACAGACAGAGTCTGACATGAGAAGGGCAAAGGTCTTCTCATTTTGCACAGTTTATATACAAAAGAACATCCCCAAAAACATACCCCTCCCTTTCTTATCTTTGTTCAAGAGCTCATCTTTTCTCCTAGCCTGAGGCCCCTTTCTCAGTTAACCATATACTAACACTTCTTATCTAAATATTCACACACACACATATGTCATTTCAAAAACAACCTCTTAAAAACAGCTAAACACGTATATGTTTTGCTCTTGGTGCAAGCAGGCTTATCTATTTTTTGAGAAGAACAGAACTTGCTGTTCTTCTGCTGTATAGAAGATGATGCAACTTGCAGTTTCTTTAAACACATCTATATTCTTAAAGCTACACTGTGTAACTTTTTTAGTTTATTCTTAGCTAAAAACACTTAGTTCTTTCAAAAATATATGTGCTCTTTGATGTATATTTACTTCGTTCAAGTAATAAAGTATTCTCGTGAGTGTATAATATACCATTGAAAATACATACGGGTAAGGGGTTCTAATGTCGGTCGCCATGTTGCCCCTCCATCTTGAAAGTACATTAGCCAAAGAGGGACATACCCGTTAATTCAAGCTTCGCCTTTTGCGTTTTAACACTCGATGGCACCTCTACCTCTACCTCTACCTCTCCCTCGCACCTCCGTCACATCAACTGATCTCTGCTCACGGAGAAAATGATATAGCCTACAATGTAAACTTTGCCTTACGCTAGTGATGTCGTACAACATACAGAATAACGATAGCACTGATAAAAGTTACTTTACTAAGATTAGCTTGCATTCGTCTGGGAACCTGATAACTGATGTTAGTAATGAAATGGTAAAAAAATAACGAAAACATAAAACTATTATTCATTTTACATAGATGTGATAACCTATATGTTACCTGACCAATTAAATTACTGCAAATTATAATAGTTTTCTAAAATAAACTCATCACTTGAAGGAACACTCATGGACGAGGTCGAACTGGAAGCCATGTTAATCTTGGACTACATTGGCCACCGTAGGAGTTAAAACGAAATCGGAAATGAGAGGAACAGAAACTAATATTCACTGGATGGTCATATACCTTTTCACCGCTAGATGGGGGTAAAAATCACACAGTGTAGCTTTAAGAACACATCTAATATATTATCTAAAGTAAAAATTTCTCTTACACAGAATACAATGATGCTGAACTGCAGGTGTCAGAATCTGATCAGTGCCTTTTTACATGTCGGCAGACTATGAATTAATCTAGAATCAACAATACCTTAAACTGGGTATTGTGTCTTAATCACTCAACAATACCTTAAATACTTAGTAATATTTGGCATTTGCTTTAACTAAGATGAATACATACTGTGTAGTAAATGCTCACTATTAGTTTATATTATAAAAAGTATTTAATTAATGTTAACTTATGAAAACCTATTGTAAAAGTTACCTACATGATAATTTACTAAAATATAAAGACTTTGTGACTCAGATAAGCCATTATTGCAGGTATTCGTATAGACTTCTATGCATACTGATGGGCACATTATTTAAACGGCTGTCTGATGGGCACCTTTTGTATTCTATAATGCAAATACGGTCCTAGTCAGTAGAACGATAATCAAGCGAAGACATTTATTGGTATAGACTACTATGCATACTGATGGGAAACATTATCTAAACGGCTGTCTGATGGGCACCTTTTGTATTCTGTAATGCAAATATGGTCCTAGTCAGTAGAATGATAATTAGGCTAAGACATTTATTGGTATAGACTACTATGCATACTGATGGGCACATTATTTAAACGGCTGACTGATGGGCACCTTTTGTATTCTGTAATACTGTAAACAGTGTAAGCAGTTTAACATTTTAAAGTACCATTAACAGAAGTGAACATATCTAAATAAATTTCAACAGACATATACTTACAACTGCAATTTAAAAAAAAAAACTGTAGAGCTGAGTATGTTTGATTTTATTTAAAAATAGTGAGAAGATTGTTAAATTGTATGTTATTAAAACATTTTTGCAGTATTCACTCTGTATGCTTAAATGGCCTATTGATCTGATATTGTCTGATGTAACCATGTACCATTTAGGATAAAGAATTGTATTCAAGTCACAAAACAGGGTTATGCCAAATCTTCATTTCAAATATCACAGCCTTACAAAAGTCATGCACACAGCGGCAAACAGAAGTCCGACTCACAGCAAACAGGTTGGCTACTGTCCTGTACTCTGTTGTTGATGCTAGTTTATACAATGCAATGGCTACCCGTTTCTCCAGAGGAATGCATAATCGATAATTTGTATCTTGTCGCTGTAGTGCAGGCTTCAGAGTTGTACAAATGTATGTGAATGTTTCTCGGGAAATTCTGAAGTCGCCCAGCCACTGCTCATCTGTGAATCTTTGAGCAGTGTTCTCCCACCAGTCACTTGTTCGCTGATAGGCCCACACCTCAGCGGTCCGCATTATATTGGTGTAGTAGTGATGCATCATCTGAAAAATAATAGAATGAAGTGTAAACATTAATTACATAATTATGTTACAGACCTGTACATGTACATAAATGAAAGGCACTTCTACAGCATTTATAAATATTTGCTAACCCATTTATTAATACATTACACTCCAATGTTTTAATTGTTACAATCAGTTAACGCATTGTGAACAAACTAACAAACCAACAGCTGATTTTTTTTTTAAATCTAGCGTTAACAAAGATAAACAAATACAGTAACAAATGTATTGCTAATGTTTCGTTCATGTTAACCCATACATTACATACTTTACTTTCTTGCAAAGTGGTACTGTAAACATTACTTCCCTAATTATGCGAAATGTAAATACATATATTCATAATCATGGGTATAAATAGATGTATTAAACGAATACTACAATGACAGTTTAACATTAACACCTAACTTTATTTTTATTAATATAGCAAGCAAGATATGATAAGCTAGCAAAATATTTGTGTCTTTTCAGCAGATAGTAAAGTTAGTGAAAAGCTCATAAAAACAACTCCGTGCAATATGATTTGAAGTTATGCTCACATCGACTACAAGATACGAATTAACTATAACTATTAACTATCGCTGTAACCGAATTGCACGTCGTTGGATCGCTCTCTTTCGCCTTGCAGCCAACATAAGCTTTCGGCGTTGTCGCCGCTGAACGTCCATCTTCTTATCTTGGCTTTGCTGCCTCATCTTCCACCAATCAAATACCAAAAAAGAGCAAACAAACAGACGCTTCGGTCCTCTCCATCTCGATCGTCGTGTGATTTTAGCAAGCTAGTGTGTCCTGCCTGAATGAACTTCATAATTCCCGCTGAAATGGGTGGGGTTGTATGACGTTCGATCCAGGAAGGCGTGTTAAGGGCGGGGTTTATGGCAGCGCTGCGGGGCTACTGGCCCGGCAGTGGAAACGCAAGCCCGGTGCTTGAGGCCCGAGGCCAGTGGCCCGGCTCGGCTCGCTGTTAGCCCTGGCCCGGCCCTGGCCCGACAGTGGAAACGCGGCTAATGTGGGGCCACCTCCTTCTGGGCTCACCACCTGCAAGGAAAGGTATAGGGACCAATGTGGTGCAAAACGGGAGGCAGGCATGTGCGGACAAAACCTTAACTAGTTTACCTCTCTGGTGGGAATGGAGCCGGAGTGGTTACAGGAGATTGAGTGACACAGGCTAGATAGAGTTGGCCTCACCTACACACACAGCTCATGCTCTGGAACCTGGATAGGAAACTCCTAGATAGGGGCTGGACCCTATTGTTCTCTGGTGGGCCCCGGGTGAGAGGCTTCGAGCAAGTTTGAGAACTCGGCACCATGGTTTTGAGTTTATGCACCGAATCGCAGTTTGGAGTATCCAGCCTTTCGGGATTGGTTAACCCGGGGGCTGACAGGTACTGACAGACTGCAGCCTCAGCAGTTGTGGAAGCTGTAAGACTTCATTTTCCTGCTAAGACAAAAGCTGAGATCAAACCCCCTGCAATAAAGCAATAAAATGCAACCTGGAGAGAAGATATCAAAGAAAGAGCACAGGACATTGCCTTGTCCAAACTTATCTCCTCGTTTATAAATGCATCCCCCTCTCCCTCCTCCCTTCCTTTCCTCTGATTCAAGTCACTGAAAGTTCACTGAAGCCCCTTTCACACAGAGATTCCGAAAAATACATGGATAATGTGTCCCGGGATCGTTTGATTTTGGTTCATTCACACTGCTAGTGATTTTCCGGAATCTGTGAGTGCATTCACACACCTCCCATAAAGATCCTGTAAAATCAGTCAGAATGTGTTGTAGAAAGGCCAGTTTAATCTTCTGCTACCGCTCTTTCCATTGCAGTCGTGCACTTGGTGGATTTTTTTTTATGCAGCGTCTTAAGTTTACTAATGATCTGCGCTTTCAATCTGATTTTGTTCCGGATTTGGTCGTACACTAACGCATCGCGTACCATTCCACAAAGCTTGCGAACTATCTCAGCTTCAGCGCGGATAGTAAGGTTTGTTACTCCCTGGTCTCTGCTTCATTCTAGTTTGCAGACATTTTTTCGTTCTTTCTTTGCTGATGACGACCACAAACTTTCTTCTAAAAGCAACAAAATACCCTTTTACGGCGTTGATCCTGGCTTTTGTTCACACAGGGCGCGTTCCGGGACTGATCCCGGCAATGTTACTAGGTCCCCAACCCGGCATCAATCCTGGGACGTGTTTGCGTTCACACAGAAGGCACTTTTTTAGCAGTTTTATGTCAATTTCCCGGGATCAACGCGCTGTTTGAAAGGGGCTTGAGAAAGTCTATATTTCACATATGACGTATATTGTGAATCTATTGTTTTTTTCCTTTTCATGTTTGGTATCATTTTAAATGTCTCAGCGCGATTAGTAAAATGATATAAATTTCATTGCAGTTACTGGTATTATGAGAAAGATTGAAAACTTATTTTTCGGTAGTGTCTCTTCAAGATATCTGATAATCCTGCCCTCTCCTCCGAAACCAGGTGTTACCCCCTGGGGAACATGAATAGACCCAAAACAACTCAAAAATATATTTGTACAAGTCTTTTGTTCTGGTCTGGGTATTTAAGGGTAAGTGGCAGAGCAGTCTTTGGGAAACTGTAACCAGGAAAACCCCATGCAGTGCTGTGTCAGTGTCTTCCCGAGTCTTACACACGGAACACACTCACACACCACTGTGTGTCTCTGTCAGGTATGCATTTCTTACTCTAACGGACGTTTCACACCGCAAGTGTGAGCGGCGTGTGGGCAGCGCATATTTTTTTCGGCGTGGATGTTGATCATTGTGCATTCACACCGGGAGCAGGAGCGTCGTGTGAGCAGCAGTGAAGCGCGGGTTTCGGCACAGAGTCTATTTTTGCTGCGCTGCTCACGCTCAATTAAAGTGAAAGCACACTTTTGATGGACAAAATAAATATGATTTTACACAAAAAGTGCACAGAATTCACAGAATATACATATCAATGAAATAATGAGTTTTAACAAGAACTGGAGTAGGCAAAAAAGAAAATGAAGACTCAAAAATATTTATAGAAGATTTAGGCTACCCATTTAAACTTGTTTTTAATTATTCAGTTTGGGTGAAAGTATGGTGTATTATAAAAAAAAAAAACTAAAGTAAACTAGCCTGAAAATATTATATATAGCCTACACTTTCTTTTAGTTTATGTAATTCACAGACAGCTACATAGGCTAGCACAACCCAAATCAAACCCGAGTGTGCGGTTGCGTGTGCGTGCGTGCGTGTGTGTGTGTGTGTGTGTGTGTGCGCGTGCATGCATTGTGGCAGAACGGAATTCCGTAGCCAATTAATTATTATTATTTTTTTTTTCAATGTTGACCAATTAGAAGAGGCTAATCAATTGTGACGAACTATTTAAGGAGGGAAATGGTTTCGTAGGTGTGGCGCAAGTGTCGGAAGTGAACTGTGATGTGAGAGGTCTTGTTGCTTCGAAGATATGTGCTGACTGTCACGAGACAGCGTGAGATGTTCCGTGTTTCGGTACGAGGAATGAATTGCTTCGGAGAGAAGAGTGAAGGAAGTGTGCAGTGTCCAGGAGGTGTGGTTTATGCTTACCTTGCATGACGTGACGGAGTGAACGAGGGTGCAGCTGTGAAGCAGTGGCGGAGGCTCTCTATCGTGGCTGACAGCAAAGGTGCAGTGAATTGAGATTATTCCTTATCAACTGATAACTGTTTTCCTGGAAACTTGTTGCAAACGAAGCTCTTGTTACTTAACTGCTACTTCAAACGAAGACAACGGTACCGGGTACGGACTTGATGCACTCGCAGTTCATGCACACGACCAGCAAGTCGACACACACACACACACACACACGCACCCACGAAAGCAATCGTACTTTTTCTCGGCTGGTTGAGAGCATATAAACTGTGTGAAAGCGAACCTGAGTGGTAAATTGCATTCATTGATAGGTTTGATCACAGCACTGTTTTTTCACTGTACCTAATATTGTTTTGAAGAGTGAATAAGATTGTTTGTGACGGTCTGTGAGTTCATAAATTGAGTAATGCATGCCATTGACGAATCGCCATTGTTGCTGCCTTATCTAAATCTGATATTTGTTTTATTTTGTTTTTCATTTGTTTTCTTTGTTTTCATGGTGGATACGATATAGTATCTTATTCTGTGATGTCCAAACACGAGTGTCATGTTTCACTGTGTTGAGTGTTACTTGTGCTAACTGTTTAAAATAAATCTGCAAATTAATTGATTGGTTTCCTACAGGTTTGAATTGATTATTTATATTTCAAGTCCTTCATATGTAGCTGGTGGTTTTTAAATAAACTATCCGGAGTTTACTTACTGCCAGGATTAAATGCCTGGCTGGCGCCCGAACAAATCAAAATAAAGAAAGGTAGAAATAAGTGTTTATTGATGGGCCACCATCGCTATAGAAATGGCGCCCGAACAGGGACCTGAATTGTTTAGAAGTGGTGACCTGAAACTTAAATGAATTTAACTGAATAAACAGGTTTAAAATCAATTGTAACAGATATTAATAGGGGTCATTCAAGAAGTGACTATTGATTAATTTTGAACCTGGAGGAAATGAATTGAATTAAACTGAACTGTGAACTTTGGAAAACTGAAGGGTTTTTTTTTGCTGTGATTCTGAATACAAAGTGTGAATTTTTGAAACCAAAACAATTTGTGAAATTAAGTAGCTAAGTTTGGCAGTTAATTTTTTTTTCATCTCTGGAAAAAAGTTGAGGTTGTGTACATATTGTTGGATTTGTAAACATACTTGATGAATTTAAGGGTTTGTTTATTTTTGACCTGAATTTATTGTCCTTTAAAAGTGGTTGTTCTTAAAATTCATACGTTTGTTGTTTTGCCCTGAATTTATGAACATTGTTATTTTGGCCAAGTTTTTCTCTTATTTTTCTCCCAACAAAAGAGACACAGACAATTGACTGATTTTTTTTTTACTGACATGACCACTAGTCCATCATCCCCAGCAACTTTGTTTGATATGGAAGTACCGGAAGTGGAAACCCCCAGTTGGCCGCCGTTAATCCCTATCACCTCATGTCCATATACTCCCAATCTTTCCCACATTGATCAACGTGAGTCACGAGTGCAGTTTGTACCCTCCACTTTGACTGGCAGCACTCCAATGCCACCCCTCATCTGGGAACCACAATCAGATCCTATGCAGATTTGCACAACTCCTGAATCTTCATCTTCTGTGGGCCGGCAGGAGTTACCAGGTGAACTTCAAACACCAGGCAGAGGAATTCAGCTACTGACCAGTCAAGTTCAAGGAGACTTGGACACTTTTAAGCGATTCATCAAGAAACAGGAGAATGTGGTTTCAGAACTTACTCAGGAGGTGAAAGCTCAGTTTATTCAACATTCAACTCATCTTTCTAAAACGGTGGTTAAAATGGAGGACAATCAACAACAATTACTAAAGTGCATCACTGATAACCAACAAAAAGTGGAAACTGCGATGGATCAATGGTCTAAAGCTACAAAGCGAATGATCTCAGAAGAATTAGTTAAAGTGGAGACTTCTGTTGTGTCTGAAGTGCGGTTCCTGATCCAACAGCTTCAAGCAGAAGTTCAGCAGGACTTTAAAGCCACTTTCCAGAGTCTGAAAAACAGTCAAGAACAGTTCAACAAAGAATTTCATTAACACAAAAACCAAATGGATGCTTTCTACATTGATACTCAAAAATTTCAGTCCAACATGTCTCACCAACTACAAACCCAGATTGAAGAGATTAAAGAGATGACTGCTAACCAACAAGAAGTACCTCCAGTCGACATTCCTTCATCGCCAAGCTCTGTACCAATTACTACTACCACCACTTCATCTGTTCCTTTAGCTAAAAGTGATCATCTACGACTTACCTTTCCCACTTTCGGAAAACCACATGATGATCCAGATCCTTTGAACTACTTAACTCGATGTCAAGATTTCCTGGCATTGCATCCTTTGTCAGATGGGGATCTTCTAGCTACATTCCGTACGGTTTTGTATGGAACCGCCCGCGACTGGTGGGAAGTTGCACGTACCTCTGTATTCACCTGGACTGAATTTGAGGCAGCTTTCCTCTCTGCATTTCTTTCCGAAGATTATGAGGACGAGTTGGCAGAAAGGGTCAGAGTAAGAACTCAGGGAGAGAAAGAACCCATCAGAGACTTTGCTTTTTCATACAGAGCCTTATGCACGAGATGGAAGTCAACTTTAACAGAGAGTGAAATTGTAAAACTGATTCTGAAAAATATTAAACCTTACCTTGCCAGCCAGCTTCGCAGTCGAGTATTTACAGTGGAGGAGCTGGTGAAACTAGGGCATCAACTGGAGAAGGACAATGAGCAGCAACTCCAATATGAGAGCAGCTTTCACCACAAACAACAGTCTGTATCACCCCGAGCACCTGTGGTTCGACAGATGGACAAGACTCCAGTTCAGTGCTGGCGGTGTAAGGGCCATCATCCTCCAGGAAACTGCTCTGGTTATGCATCTAATCAATTATTTCATCAGTCTCAGCCATTTCAACAGTCACAGCCATCTCAAAGTAAGAGACCGCACCAAAGTCCAAAACCAGGTGGTCCACCCTCCAATAATGCTGTCTCAATTTTAAAAACCGACCTGATTCCAACAATGACACCTGTTTCTGGCAACCCACAATGCACAGTACCACAACAACTAGTTGTTCCTATTAATATTGGTGCCTGGAGAGGTAAGGCTATTTTAGATACTGGAGCCAGCTATACTCTCATTCATGAGAGTTTGTGGAGGGACCTTATTCCCCAAGAGAGTCTTCATCCATGGGACTCAGGACCTCTCTATCTAGCGAATGGTGAGGCCGAAATTCCGCTTGGTTGGGTCAATGTACTGATTCTGCTTCATAATCAGAGTTTTCCTTTGAGGGCTGCAGTCCTTACCTCAACGTCTTTGACCTACACTACCGTTCAAAAGTTTGGGGTCAATCTGATTTTTTTTTTTTTTAAAGAAATTAATAGTTTTCTTCAGAAAGGACACATTAAATTGATCAAAAGTGACAGTAAAGACATTTATAATAATGCAAAATAATTATTTTTTAATTAAAAGCTTTTCTCTTGAACTTTCGAAAAATCCTGAAAAAAATGAATCTTGGTTTGCACAAAAATATGAAGCAGCAAAACTGTTTTCAACTGTGATAATAATCATAAATGTTTCTTGAGCATCAAATAATCATATTATACTGATTTCTGAAGGATCATGTGACACTGAAGACTGGATTAATGATGCTGAAAATTCAGCTTTGATCACAGGAATAAATTACACTTTACTATATATTCACATAGAAAACAGCTGATTTACATTGAAATAATATTTCACAATATTACTGGGTTTGTTTTGTATTTTTAATCAAATAAATGCAGCCTTGGTGAGCAGAAGAGACTTCTTTTAAAAACATGTAAAATCTTACCGACCCCAAACTTTTGAACGGTAGTGTATGTAGTAGTTTTGGGGCTGGATTTCATCTTTTTAAGTGGTCTTCAACTTAATATTGCTGATGGGACATATTTTTTTAAATGTGCAGCTGGAGTGGAATACTTTTTCCAACCCGGACACGCAAGCATACCTACCAGTAGAGTTCCCGGTCCACGGAAAACCAAGCAGTTTGAACGTGCTCAACAAAACCTTTCTCTAATGAGTGCTGTTTCCCCACCACAACTACTATTGGCATCACAAGAGACTGATTTTACAGAGGATCAAGTCTTAATTGAAAAACTGATTACGGAAGCAATCTTGCCTCACAAAGAAGAACTTCAGTTACGCCAGATCCTGGAAATTCATCCAACGGTGTGTACTCGTCAGCCAGGACGAACAGATGTTCTTCAACACCGCCTATACATGCGTCAACAGGTACCTATTAAACAACGACCCTATCGGCTCACACCTGTAAAGCAAGCCATAGTCACAGAACAGCTTTAAGACATGTTGAGTGCTGGCGTCATTGAACCCTCTCATTCCGCATGGGCTTCCCCAGTTGTCTTAGTACCTAAAAAGGATGGAAAGCTACGATTCTGTGTGGATTACAGAAAGATCAATGCCCTCACTGAGAGTGATGCTTATCCATTGCCTAACATCACAGAGCTTTTAGAGTCACTCTCGGGTGCCTCCATTTTTTCAACCTTGGACCTAAACAGTGGTTATTGGCAGGTACCCATGGAACCTGAGAGCAAGTCAAAGACCGCTTTCATTACATCTTATGGGCTGTATCATTTCAATGTCATGCCTTTTGGTCTAAAAAATGCACCAGCAACCTTTCAGAGGCTGATGGAGATCGTTCTGAGAGGATTGCTTGGAACCATGTGTTTCGTTTATATCGACGATATCATAATTTACTCCCCATCAATGGCCCAGCATGTTCTTGACATCCAGACCATCCTTCAGCGGTTACAAACAGCTGGATTGACGTTGAACCTAAAAAAATGTAAGTTCTGCCTTCCTCGGGAGCTTACCTTCCTCGGTCATGTAGTGAACGGTCAAGGTGTTACCGCAGATCCCAGCAAGGTGGAAGCAATTCGCACTTATCCAGTTCCCCGTAACCTTAAAGAGGTCCAGCGCTTCCTGGGATTGGCTGGGTGGTACCATCGATTTGTGGCAGACTTCTCTAGGATCGCAGAGCCTCTCAATACCTTGAAGAAAAAAGGTCAAGCATTTCAATGGACATTACCATGTCAACAAGCTTTTGATTATTTGAAAGTTTGTCTTACAACATCACCCATTTTGGGACATCCAAACCTTCAACTACCTTTTACGGTGTACACTGATGCGAGTGACACTGGCCTAGGTGCTGTGTTGACCCAGCGGAAGGAGCAGGGCAGTGAAGAAGTGATCGCTTACGCCAGTCGAACCTTAAATAAAGCAGAAATTAACTACTCCACCACAGAGAAAGAGTGCCTAGCAGTGGTGTGGGCACTTGACAAGTGGCAACACTATCTGGAACACCATTTGTTTACAGTGGTTACGGATCATTCTTCTTTGCAGTGGGTAATGAATTCCACTAAAACAACTAGTCGACTCCTTCGATGGGCTCTTCGACTACAAAGATTTGATTTTGTGTTGGAATATCGTAAAGGAAAGTTGAATGTTGCTCCTGATGCACTGTCACGGATGTACCACGTACCTGAGTGTAATGTGTACACAAGTAAGAAGGAAGATCCAGAATTTCCCATCACCCCTGAACGCATCTGGGACGAACAACACCGTGATCCTGAAATCACAAAAATATTTCAAGTTTTGGCCAACGATGAACGTACTGAGAAGGAACCGTATGCTGTGGTAGAAGACAAGTTATATCGTGTTACTCACCTGACTGATGGTAAAATTCAATACCGTGTTGTCGTACCACGCATCCTTATTCCCACCATTCTCCAATTTTATCATTCAAGCCCACTTAGTGGACATCTTGGAATCTTTAAAACCTATAAGAGAGTACAAGATGTTGCCTATTGGCAGGGTATGTGGACCGATGTCAAGAAATATGTCAAGAGTTGTGTGAAATGTCAAACACTCAAGAGTGACAACAGAAAACCAGCAGGAAAACTCCAACCTATCGTACGTCAAGACCAAATGAAATGCTTGGAGTAGACATAATGGGCCCACTACCGAAAAGCTCCAAACAACATGCATACTTACTCGTCTTTGTTGATTATTTCTCGCGATGGGTAGAGCTATTTCCCATGCGACATGCTACTGCTCCAGCTATTGTTGAAATCCTGCGGAGAGAAGTGCTTACCCGATGGGGCGTGCCTGACTTTGTTTTGTCAGACAGAGGATCACAGTTTGTCTCAGCTTTGTTCACTGAATTGTGTGAAAAATGGAGTATAACCCACAAACTAACCACAGCTTACCATCCACAGACTAATATGACAGAAAGAGTCAACCGTACTCTGAAGTCTATGATATCTGCTTTTGTCGAAGACAATCACAAAAGTTGGGATAACTATCTACCAGAACACCGTTTCGCACTCAATACCGCAGTGCAGGAATCCATCGGCATGTCCCCTGCTGAGCTCCATCTGGGTAGGAAACTTCATAGCCCGTTGGATAAACTGTTGGATGGATGTAATCTTTCTCCTTCTGGTCCTTCATATGATGTTGTCCATCAGTTGTCTCAACTTCAAAGGAAGGCCAAGGAAAACTGTAAAAAAGCACAAACTAGACAATTGAGAAATTACAACAAAAACAGACGAGATGTAGTATTCCAAGAGAAAGACAGAGTATGGATCCGAAATTTTCCGCAATCCAATGCCCAGCGCAATTTTAGTGCTAAGTTGGCACCGAAGTGGAAAGGACCATACCGCATTATTCAACAGTTAGGTCCACTAAACTATAGAGTTGCTCTAGAATCCACAGGAGAGGATGTGCGTACTGTCCATGTGTGCAATTTGAAACCCTGTTTTCCTACTGCGGAGGAATTAGAGTTTTGCAACAGGGAGAAACTCGAAGAGATCTTTAGGGAGACCTCAGATGAGGAAGAAGATTTCCTGGGATTTTAAAGTATTTCTTTGTCCAACAACTATGAGTTGTTTTTTTTTCTGGGGAAGGGAGTGTGGCAGAACGGAATTCCGTAGCCAATTAATTATTTTTTTTTTTTTTTTCAATGTTGACCAATTAGAAGAGGCTAATCAATTGTGACGAACTATTTAAGGAGGGAAATGGTTTCGTAGGTGTGGCGCAAGTGGCGGAAGTGAACTGTGATGTGAGAGGTCTTGTTGCTTCGAAGATATGTGCTGACTGTCACGAGACAGCGTGAGATGTTCCGTGTTTCGGTACGAGGAATGAATTGCTTCGGAGAGAAGAGTGAAGGAAGCGTGCAGTGTCCAGGAGGTGTGGTTTATGCTTACCTTGCATGACATGACGGAGTGAACGAGGGTGCAGCTGTGAAGCAGTGGCGGAGGCTCACTATCGTGGCTGACGGCAAAGGTGCAGTGAATTGAGATTATTCCTTATCGACTGATAACTGTTTTCCTGGAAACTTGTTGCAAACGAAGCTCTTGTTACTTAACTGCTACTTCAAACGAAGACAACGGTACCGGGTACGGACTTGATGCACTCGCAGTTCATGCACACGACCAGCAAGTCGACACACACACACACACACACGCACCCACGAAAGCAATCGTACTTTTTCTCGGCTGGTTGAGAGCATATAAACTGTGTGAAAGCGAACCTGAGTGGTAAATTGCATTCATTGATAGGTTTGATCACAGCACTGTTTTTTCACTGTACCTAATATTGTTTTGAAGAGTGAATAAGATTGTTTGTGACGGTCTGTGAGTTCATAAATTGAGTAATGCTTGCCATTGACGAATCGCCATTGTTGCTGCCTTATCTAAATCTGATATTTGTTTTATTTTGTTTTTCATTTGTTTTCTTTGTTTTCATGGTGGATACGATATAGTATCTTATTCTGTGATGTCCAAACACGAGTGTCATGTTTCACTGTGTTGAGTGTTACTTGTGCTAACTGTTTAAAATAAATCTGCAAATTAATTGATTGGTTTCCTACAGGTTTGAATTGATTATTTATATTTCAAGTCCTTCATATGTAGCTGGTGGTTTTTAAATAAGCTATCCGGAGTTTACTTACTGCCAGGATTAAATGCCTGGCTGGCGCCCGAACAAATCAAAATAAAGAAAGGTAGAAATAAGTGTTTATTGATGGGCCACCATCGCTACAGCATGTTAATCCGCGGAGTTTGCAGTCTTGTAAATATATCTAAAGTATGACTGAAACGACAAGATTGGAGCTGTTTTCTGGGTTGTTTTGTTGTTTACCATTTATATGCGAATGTTGTTTTTTTTCTTTTCGAATGGTTTCGTGTTATAGCGACCTGTAAGTTAATAACTAATGATCTTTGTAACGGAAGTTAATCAATCAAAATTTAATGAATTAAAAAAAAAAAAAAAAAAAAAAAAAAAATATCTGGATAATAACTTTATTTTAGAGCTGCTGTAAAGCCAAACAATCTCTGTTACTTTAATTTCCTATTATCACTGTAAAGGTGGAGAAGGAAGAATGGAGAAGGACTTTTGGTCGGCCTCAAAGAGGTTTTGACAAACCATAAGATGGCTTAGGCGGGAGAAGCATGAGCTGACCCAGGCTGTGGTAAGTCGGGACAAGGATCTTCTGATCTCCCCTGGTGCTGTAGTCTGAAGGTGGAAGGAACACTTTGAGGAACTTCTGAACCCTGAACACATTTCCCTGGCAGAAGGTAGTTAAAAAAATCAGAAGTCTGACTTTCGCCCAGAGATGCTGAAGGCCCTGGATGTTGTTGGCCTGTCTTGGTTGACAGGCCTGTTCAATATAGCATGGGAATCAGGGACAGCACCTGGTGATTGGCAGATGGGAATGGTGGTTCCCATTGTTTTTAAAAAAGTGGGAATGGAGTTTGTGTCCCTACTACCGAGGGATCACACTTCACAGCCTGCCCTGGAAAGCATATGCCAGAGTGCTGGAAATGAGAATCTGTCCCTTGTTCTGTTTGTGATATTCATGGACAGGATCTCAAAGTGCAGCTGGAAAATCTCAAAAATCATAAGTATAAGTCTTTCTTGCAAGAAAGGCAGTTCACACACAGACAGAGTCTGACATGAGAAGGGCAACGGTTTTCTCATTTTGCACAGTTTATATACAAAAGAACATCCCCAAAAACATACCCCTCCCTTTCTTATCTTTGTTCAAGAGCTCATCTTTTCTCCTAGCCTGAGGCCCCTTTCTCAGTTAACCATATACTAACACTTCTTATCTAAATATTCACACACACACATATGTCATTTCAAAAACAACCTCTTAAAAACAGCTAAACACGTATATGTTTTGCTCTTGGTGCAAGCAGGCTTATCTATTTTTGGAGATAAACAGAACTTGCTGTTCTTCTGCTGTATAGAAGATGATGCAACTTGCAGTTTCTTTAAACACATCTATATTCTTAAGAACACATCTAATATATTATCTAAAGTAAAAATTTCTCTTACACAGAATACAATGATGCTGAACTGCAGGTGTCAGAATCTGATCAGTGCCTTTATACATGTCAGCAGACTATGACTTAATCTAGAATCAACAATACCTTAAACTGGGTATTGTGTCTTAATCACTCAACAATACCTTAAACCAGTTTTTCCATTCCATACCTATTGTGTTTGTCAGATGTTTCCTTGTATAGCTGCCAATTAGGCAGAAATGTGCATGCGGATGGAATGGGCCCAGTCGGGTTCAGCCTGAACAAACAATGTGGGGCCACCTCCTTCTGGGCTCACCACCTGCAAGGAAAGGTATAGGGACCAATGTGGTGCAAAACGGGAGGCAGGCATGTGCGGACAAAACCTTAACTAGTTTACCTCTCTGGTGGGAATGGAGCCGGAGTGGTTACAGGAGATTGAGTGACACAGGCTAGATAGAGTTGGCCTCACCTACACACACAGCTCATGCTCTGGAACCTGGATAGGAACTCCTAGATAGGGGCTGGACCCTATTGTTCTCTGGAGGGCCCCGGGTGAGAGGCTTCGAGCAAGTTTGAGAACTCGGCACCACGGTTTTGGGTTTATGCACCAAATCGCAGTTTGGAGTATCCAGCCTTTCGGGATTGGTTAACCCGGGGGCTGACTGGTACTGACAGGCTAGAAGGACTGCAGCCTCAGCAGTTGTGGAAGCTGTAAGACTTCATTTTCCTGCTAAGACAAAAGCTGAGATCAAACCCCCTGCAATAAAGCAATAAAATGCAACCTGGAGAGAAGATATCAAAGAAAGAGCACAGGACATTGCCTTGTCCAAACTTATCTCCTCGTTTATAAATGCATCCCCCTCTCCCTCCTCCCTTCTTTTCCCCTGATTCAAGTCACTGAAAGTTCACTGAAGCCCCTTTCACACAGAGATTCCGAAAAATACACGGATAATGTGTCCCGGGATCGTTTGATTTTGGTTCATTCACACTGCCAGTGATTTTCCGGAATCTGTGAGTGCATTCACACACCTCCCATAAAGATCCTGTAAAATCAGTCAGAATGTGTTGTAGAAAGGCCAGTTTAATCTTCTGCTACCGCTCTTTCCATTGCAGTCGTGCACTTGGTGGATTTTTTTACGCAGCGTCTTAAGTTTACTAATGATCTGCGCTTTCAATCTGATTTTGTTCCGGATTTGGTCGTACACTAACGCATCGCGTACCATTCCACAAAGCTTGCAAACTATCTCAGCTTCAGCGCGGATAGTAAGGTTTGTTACTTCCTGGTCTCTGCTTCATTCTAGTTTGCAGACATTTTTTTGTTCTTTCTTCGCTGATGACGACCACAAACTTTCTTCTAAAAGCAACAAAATACCCTTTTACGGCGTTGATCCTGGCTTTTGTTCACACAGGGCGCGTTCCGGGACTGATCCCGGCAATGTTACTAGGTCCCCAACCCGGCATCAATCCTGGCACGTGTTTGCGTTCACACAGAAGGCACTTTTTTAGCAGTTTTATGTCAATTTCCCGGGATCAACGCGCTGTGTGAAAGGGGCTTGAGAAAGTCTATATATCACATATGATGTATATTGTGAATCTATTGTTTTTTTCCTTTTCATGTTTGGTATCATTTTAAATGTCTCAGCGCGATTAGTAAAATGATATAAATTTCATTGCAGTTACTGGTATTATGAGAAAGATTGAAAACTTATTTTTCGGTAGTGTCTCTTCAAGATATCTGATAATCCTCCCCTCTCCCCCGAAACCAGGTGTTACCCCCTGGGGTACATGAATAGACCCAAAACAACTCAAAAAAATATTTGTACAAGTCTTTTGTTCTGGTCTGGGTATTTAAGGGTAAGTGGCAGAGCAGTCTTTGGGAAACTGTAACCAGGAAAACCCCATGCAGTGCTGTGTCAGTGTCTTCCCGAGTCTTACACACGGAACACACTCACACACCACTGTGTGTCTCTGTCAGGTATGCATTTCTTACTTTAACGGACGTTTCACACCGCAAGTGTGAGCGGCGCGTGGGCAGCGCATATTTTTTTCGGCGTGGATGTTAATCATTGTGCATTCACACCGGGAGCAGGAGCGTCGTGTGAGCAGCAGTGAAGCGCGGGTTTCGGCACAGAGTCTATTTTTACTGCGCTGCTCACGCTCAATTAAAGTGAAAGCAGACTTTTGATGGACAAAATAAATATGATTTCACACAAAAAGTGCACAAAATTCACAGAATATACATATCAATGAAATAATGAGTTTTAACAAGAACTGGAGTAGGCAAAAAAGAAAATGAAGATTCAAAAATATTTATAGAAGATTTAGGCTACCCATTTAAACTTGTTTTTAATTATTCAGTTTGGGTGAAAGTATGGTGTATTATAAAAAAAAAAAAACTAAAGTAAACTAGCCTGAAAATATTATATATAGCCTACACTTTCTTTTAGTTTATGTAATTCACAGACAGCTACATAGGCTAGCACAACCCAAATTAAACCCGAGTGTGCAGTTGTGTGTGCGTGCGTGCGCATGTGTGTGTGTGTGTGTGTGTGTGTGCGTGTGCGCGTGTGCATGCATGTTAATCCGCGGAGTTTGCAGTCTTGTAAATATATCTAAAGTATGACTGAAACGACAAGATTGGAGCTGTTTTCTGGGTTTTTTTGTTGTTTACCATTTATATGCGAATGTTGTTTTCTTCTTTTCGATTGGTTTCGTGTTATAGCGACCTGTAAGTTAATAACTAATCATCTTTGCAACGGAAGTTAATCAATCAAAATTTTATGAATTAAAAAAAAAAAAAAAATTTATCTGGATAATAACTTTATTTTAGAGCTGCTGTAAAGCCAAACAATCTCTGTTACATTAATTTCCTATTATCACTGTAAAGGTGGAGAAGGAAGAATGGGAAGGACTTTTGGTCGGCCTCAAAGAGGTTTTGACAAACCATAAGATGGCTTAGGCGGGAGAAGCATGAGCTGACCCAGGCTGTGGTAAGTCGGGACAAGGATCTTCTGATCTCCCCTGGTGATGTAGTCTGAAGGTGGAAGGAACACTTTGAGGAACTTCTGAACCCTGAGCACATTTCCCTGGCAGAAGGTAGTTAAAAAAATCAGAAGTCTGACTTTCACCCAGAGATGCTGAAGGCCCTGGATGTTGTTGGCCTGTCTTGGTTGACAGGCCTGTTCAATATAGCATGGGAATCAGGGACAGCACCTGGTGATTGGCAGATGGGAATGGTGGTTCCCATTGTTTTTAAAAAAGTGGGAATGGAGTTTGTGTCCCTACTACCGAGGGATCACACTTCACAGCCTGCCCAGGAAAGCATATGCCAGAGTGCTGGAAATGAGAATCTGTCCCTTGTTCTGTTTGTGATATTCATGGACAGGATCTCAAAGTGCAGCTGAGGAGGGGAGGGTGTCCACTTTGGGGGCTTCAGGGTGGCATCACTGCTATTTGCAGTTGATGTTGTCCTGATTGCATTGTAGGGCTGTGACCTTCAGAGCTTACTTTAGTGGTTTTTGGCCGAGTTTGAAGCAGTGGGGATTAGGGTCAGCACCTCCAAATCTGAGGACATGGTTCATAGGCGGAAAAAGGTGGATTCTCCTCTTTGAATAGGGGCGAGTTGCTTCCCAAAGTAATGGAGTTAAATTATCTCTGGGACTTGTTCATAAATGAGAGTAGATCGGGAGGTCGGCAGGCAGATCGTTGCAATAATACGGTTATTGTACCAGGCCATCACTGGTTCTGCAAAATTCTATGTAAAATACTTAATTGGAGAAGCCTTCCTGCAAAACCAGACCAACATTTTAGTACATTAAAATGTCTGTTGCTGACTTTGAGTTACATGACAATTTTATTCTTCATTCACATGCAATGAAATTTGCTGATGTCAGAGTTATGTTCTCCCTAACGAAAAAAAAAAAGTTTAAGTATGCAATTAGTATACTTCTTTTAAACTATAAATAATATTTTTTATGTACTTATATATTGAACTTATAAATATACTTAAAATTTCACTTAAGTATACTTGGCTTATTGTGACAGAAAAGTCTAAAGGTGATGATACACAAGGCAACTTTTTGAGCAATGTTGCTGGGCAATTTTGCCGAGCGATTGTTGCTTGGCCACTGTTCCATTGATTTTTATCTGGATAAATTAGATCGGTCGTGGACCCTCTGTCTCATCTGGTTGCCCATTAACGGCAACATTGCCCAGCAACATTGCTCAAAATGTTGCCCATCACCTTAAGTTTATTTGGCCTATACTTGTATAGGGACTTAGGGACAGGGACTGTCTCTGCCTCTCGGGGGTGGACAGTTGGGATGAGCATTATGGAAGTCATGCGGCAGTGAAGGGTCCAGAATGTCATCACGAGCGATCCATGACCTCTCCTCTGGGCCAAATCCCTCCCAGTCGTTGAGGTATTCCAATATGCCGCCCCGTCGCAGGGAGTCTAGGATCATGTTGACTTGATAGATGCTTAGTGAGGATTAGTGGAGGATTAGTGAATGGTTTGAGTAGGGAGACGTGAAATGAAGGAGAAATTTTGTAGTAAGAAGGAAGGGTTAACCGGTACGTGACATCATTGATTTGCCTCTGTATTGCGAAGGGACCGATATAGCGGGGACTCAGCTTACGGCAGAGCAGTCGAAGACGAAAATCCCTGGTTGAGAGCCAGACCTTTTGCCGTGGATGGTATCGGGGTGTCGCTGATCTTCTTGCGTTGGCCTGGCTCTTGTGTCTCCAAACTGCCTGCTGCTAAGTCCCAGACCCTCTCGCTCGCTTGGAACCAGTGGTGGAAAGCTGGAACGTCCGAAGGCTCTCCTGACCAAGGAAACAGGGGCGGTTGGTAGCCGAGAATGCACTGGAAGGGGGTAAGTCCTATGGTGACTTGTCGCAGGGAGTTCTGTGCATACTCGGCCCCGGGAAGAAAACGGCTCCAGCTGTCCTGATGGTCGTGACAATATGACCGCAGGTACCCTCTGATCTCTTGTATCTTCCGCTCAGTCTTGCCATTGGACTGAAGATGTTAACCAGACGTGAGACTGACTGTGACTCCAAGTAGGTTGAAGAAGGCTTGCCATACTTGGGAGATAAACTGACAGCGGTGGTCTGAGACGATGTCTTCTGGAATTCCAAAGTGATGAAAGAGTTGCTGGAAGAGGGTTTCGGCCATCTCGAAGGCAGTGGGTAGTCCCTGCAGCGGGATTAATTTACAGGCTTTGTAGAAGCAATCCACTATGACAAGGATGCAGGTGTAAGAATTAGAAAATGGGAGGTCGGTGATGAAGTCCACTCCAATATGCGACCAGGGTCTGTTTAAAATCAGGTTTGCCTTCCGGAAGGCAATGGGGAACTTTGTATATGGTGCAGACTGAGCATCCCTGAACATATCAGGAGACTTCCTGGGTCATATTTGGCCACCAGTAGCGATTGCTGATGAGCGAGAGAGTTTGCTTACTGCCTGGGTGTCCAGAGCCCGGTGATGTGTGGACTGAGTCCATGAGGGACAGAGGGAGATGAGTGGGCACATAGGTCCGTCCCTCAGGACCTCTTGGCGGAGCAGACTCTATTTGTGTAGCTTCAGCGATTTGGTCATCGAGGGACCACTGGATCGGGCTAACGATGATGGCTGGAGGGAGAATTGGTACAGGAGGTGCGGTGATGGATTCAGGATGGTATAACCGGGAGAGTGCATCCGCTTTCTGATTCTTGTTACCAGGTCGGTACGTCACGGTGAAGTTAAATCTGGTGAAGAAGAAGGACCAACGTGCCTGGCGGGTGTTCAATCTTTTGGCGTTGTGAAGGTATTCAAGATTGTGGTGGTTAGTGATGACTTCAAAGTGGTGTTGAGCTCCCTCCAGCCAATGTTGCCACTCTACAAGAGCCAGTTTGATCGCCAGTAGCTCCTGGTTACCGATATAATAGTTTTACTCCGCCGGCGACAGTTTTTTAGAATAGAAGGCGCGTGGATTGAGTTTGAGAGGCTGAGATAGCACACTGAGAAGCTGTACTGAAGGCTATTTTTTTAAGTTGGTTGAAGGCGGTGTTAGCTTCGGAGTTCCTGGACATAGACTTGGCCCCATTGCTCAGTAAGGAGGTGAGTGATAAGCTGAGTTTACTGAAGCCATTGATGAATCAACGGTAGAAGTTGGCGAACCCCAGGAAGCATTGGAGTTCCTTGATGGGAGTGGGTTGTGGCCAGTTCTCCACCATTTTTACCTTCCTCTGGTCCATCTTTATGCCGTGTTGATTGATGACGTGACCGAGGAAGTGGACTGTGTCACGGTGGAACTCACATTTTTCGAGTTTCAAGAAGAGGTGGAAATATCGAAGCTTCTGTAGGACCTGCGTTACGTGGTGGCGGTGGTCGGCCAGGTTTTAGGAATAGATGAGAATATCGTCTATACATGATGACAAAGCAGTGAAGGAATTCCCGGAACAGCTCGTTCATGAACCCTTGGAAGATGGAAGGTGCGTTGGAAAGCCCGTACGGCATAACCCGGTACTCATAGTGCCCTGATGGAGTGAAGAACGCTGTCTTCCACTTGTCACCTATGCGGATTTGAACAAGGTTATATGCGCTCCGCAGATCCAACTTCGTGAAAATATGAGCACCACGTAACTGCTCTAGGGCAGCTGGAACCAGAGGAAGAGGGTAGCAAAATTTGACGGTTTGAGAGTTGAGAGCACAATAATAGATGCAGGGGCACAAGCCTCAGTCCTTTTTACCCACAAAGAAGAAACTCGAAGTGGGGGTTGTAGATAAATGGATGAACTCCTGCTGAAGAGCCTCCTCGATGTACTCCTCCATGGCCTTCTGTTCCGGGATGGACAGTGGATAGATCTTACCACGTGGTAGGGTGGCCCCAGGCAGCAGGTCGATCGCACAGTCCAATGGCCGATGAGATGGTAATGTGGTCGCCAACTACTTGCTGAAGACATCCTGGAATGCCCGGTATGCAAGGGGGATTTCGTGCTGCGTTGTGGTCGTCGGACTCTCGATTCACTTTGGGTGAAGATAAAGGTTGATGGCAGGTAGTGCGCTGGTAGGTGACTTTCTTAATGGATTGCAGACAGTAGTTAACCTGTTAAGCTTCAACCCCACTTTTGAAAAATCCCCAGAAATGGCATACCCAAACTAAAACACATACAGTTCATGAACCCTTTGTACTAAAAGCAGAAGTATGATCTCATTTGAAAGCTGACACCTGGCAGTTTATTGTAAATGTAGAATTAATTATTGTCATAATGAAAAAATAGTTATAAATAGCTTCAAAGTTTTGTAAAGTTATTAGAAATTTATTTTTTTATGAAATATCTTCATAAAAATAATATTGAAGTTGGCATTGTATCAATCTATGAATGCACTGCAGCTAAAGCCACATGTCTGACCATGTTATATTTAAACTTTATTTTGATTAGACTCTAAAATGCAAACTGATGTTTATTGTCATGTTCTAAGCATCTATTCAGTCTATTGTCTCTATTGTTTTGTGGTGCAAACGAGCCCCATTCAGTCTCAGTCTCCCCTGCACACATTCACACCTCTCCAGCCTGGTTATGGCTCTAAATATGTTTTTCTTTTGTCTTCATTATAATTACTAACGACTGGCTATTCACACTGTTTCAATCCCTAATTTCTTTTTTCAAAGTTCTCTGAAAAATTTCACATTTGAAACTGTATCAAATGTCCTTCTTGAAAAAAGAAACATTTCAGTAAGCATTCTTATTTAGAAAAAACCATGTTTGTTCTCCAAATTTACTTTATAACGCAAGTCGAGTGTTTTAAATAACCTTCTGTGATCTAATTTGGCTTCAGATTTTATAGTATTCTGCACAATGATAAAGTCTATATCGATTAGCATTACATTATAAATATAATCTATTATTATGAAAATACCTGACATGGCTCGAAGAACACAGGTAAATCAAATATCATTGCAATCATGTTTATTGTCTTCAAAACGTCTTTATCTGTATGTTACAGCGATTTCTGGAAGCTTTGTTTTTGTGTCAGGACTTCCCGAATGTCACATGATTAAGGCACTTCTTCATGTGTTCCATATATGGACTGCATGTGCACACGGCGCCCACAGGCTGCCAGTATGGATTGAAAACACAGTACATCAGAGTATCCAGCGCTCATAATGATTACAACAGCCCATTTGGGTATAAATTCAATAAATATTATTCCTGTCTATATAAATCTGAAGTAAACCTATGAGAATCTATCAATATTTCTCCAAATCTGCACATTTTTGAGCTAAAAGCCCTGAGAGACGTTGTTTTGTCAAGCGCTGTCATGACGACCTCACAGGAGTTTTTTTCTGAATGAGACCGGCTGACGCTCATAATTCATATTAAAGGTATCGACTCATTTTTTGATTACATAACTCCTGACACAAATTAAGACATAACTGTCACTATAAGTTTCTTAGAATACAATAGTGGTCAAATACTGAAACTTGAGTCTTTTTTTTTTTTAATGATGTATAGTTTGTCAAGGTAATAACTTTAAAAATTGATAGTAACTTTGAACTATTTAAACAAAAAAACGCTTCAGTGCGCCGGCGCTCTGGCAACGGTTAACAGGTTAAAGCAGTTTTCTCCCCACTGTTGGATCTCACCAGTGCTCCAGCAGACGAGAGGCGAATGTTGTTGTAACTACGGGAGTCCCAGGATGATGTCAGCCGTTGAGCCCTCCAGCACCAAGAACAATAAATTCTCCTGATGGAAACATCCGATGCGTAGAGTCAGTGTGCCCACGGCCTAGCGGTTTTCCCAGGATCGAATGCACATGAAGAACTTGAGAAAATGGTTTCAAGGAAGTTGAGTGACATGAAGTTACCAGCAGCACCTGAGTCTATAAGGGCTTTCGCTGAAAGAGATCGTTGATGGGAGATTAACATAACATCAGTGCTTTTTAGCGAAGATATGGGAGGTGGTAATTGGAGGGCACTCACCACACCGGACAGGTGGGCAGAAGATGTCCTTCCACTCCACAGTATAAGCAGAGACGCTCTGGTGCTGGAGGGTCGACAGATGTTGAAGTGGGCGGAGGATGCAGCACGGGTTGATCCAAGGCACAGGCAGTGAGCCGTTGGGATATCCTGATGGCATGTTGAATGAAGTTCTCTAGGCCAATGACGTCATCATACATAGTAGGGGTGGTTCTAGAGGCGGGGCCACGGGGGCCCTGGCCCCTGCTGAAATCTGATTGGCCCCTGATTGGCCTCCGTTCCATCAATCGCCGACGAGAAGAGCAACCGGAGAATTCTTCACAACGATCACAGATGCAATTCCACCCCCAAACAATTGGCGGCACTGCAGCAGTAATGTGTCGATGTTACTTGGGAGAAGAAGCAGTGCTTGAAACTAATGCGCGAAATCGATGCGAATCAGCAAAAAAAAAAAAAAAAGGAAGAAGAAGAAGTGCTTGAAATGGCTTTGGCTTGAGCAATTACCAGAACATGCTCTGACGTTATGCCAGTACGCGGGAGAAAGAATCCATCTAACAGTTATCCAATTTGAAGACAATTCTTGGTGAGTCACAAATCCTCGTGTTGGTTGTCATTAAAATATGAAAGTATATTTAGCTGCTGCTCTTACTTATTTTAGGTTTGTTAACTAAATTGTGGAAGAAGCACTGTCGAAGTAAACCAATAAACTTGTAGGCCATTAAACTTGTTAGCAATGTTAACATGTTTTTGCTAAGATAGCGCTAGCAAATATTCTATAGTTAACTTTATCAAACGTCTATGGCGCTAACTTTAGAGTTTTTGCATGCACTAACCGCCTTGTATGTAATTATACATTTGTGATAATGTTAACTATCGTGTTTGGCAGATATAGTGAGCATGAAAAAAAAGGGACAGACACAGGGAGCCATTCAGAGGTTTTTTACAAAATTAACCGATGATACCACTGAAAGCGAGGGTTTAAGCAAGGAGAGGTCAGAGGACAGTATCAACCAGCAGGCAGCTGAGGACCAGGGTAGCCCAAACCCCTCTTCACCAGGTCAGAGAAAACATGATGTAGGCAAAGCCAGATGATAGACACAATGCAATGTATTAAATGGTATTCATTGAAATTGCAACAAGGAGAAATGTACTGCTTGCTGAGGGTCTGAAAATAATGACGCCAAAATGGATGTTTCAGCTCGCAGCTAGTACCAGAAAAGTTAGCAATAACTGCTCATATTAACCTAATTTTCAGAAGAATGCATGCTGATGTCAAGTAACATATACAGTTCAACTTTAGCTGTCATTGTTACCCTTTCTAGGTTAACATGATTAATGTTGTATGGATTGCATTTTATTATTTTATTTCTTAAACAGAACTAAATTTATAGTTGTCAGATGGCATGTTGAATAGAAGCATGGATTATTTTTGTGACACATATTTCTGTTTTAGCTCCATGTGAAGGCACAGGCTCAGATGATGACAGCCAGAATGAGAACCACCCAGACCAGAGTCCCCAGATAGTGCTGCTTCCAACGGTGAGCTACTATCTTCTTACTGTGTGCATATTTTAAATAAGATGAGAGAAACATTACAGGCAATGTATGTGGTACTGACTCTGAGGTTATGTTTAATTGTTTTTCATTTGCTTCTTGTAGACATTTCCCGGTGCCTAGCAGAGGGCTCGGTGCAGAGAAGTTGTGTTGCTCCACCTGGATATGATGGTATGCCTATATTTTCATCCTGTTGAAGTTCTCAATGGACATTTACCAAACTATGCATTGATTAACAATAATTTATATTGTTATATATAATATATTTTTGTTTGCTTCTCTCCAGATATTTCCCAGTCCAGAGCAGATGGTCCAGTGCAACCTGTCCTCAAGGTTTTCCCCAAGACACAGCACGGGAACCGGAGGAGAGCATTCATTGAGACCTGGTACAAAGACTTTACGTGGCTGGAGTATTCTGTCTCTAGAGACTCTGTTTTTTGCTACCCTTGTCGCCACTTTTCGCTCCCAAATGCCCCAATGTCTATTTTCAGGTCAGAATCAGGGTTCTCTAATTGGAAAAAAGCACTGTGCAGAAATGGTGGCTTTAAAGATCATTGCAAATCAGAACATCACAGAAGTGCTGTGTTTGCTTGGACACAGCACAAATTAGTCATTGAAAAAAAACCCTCCTTGATCGAATCAATAAACAAAGAAAGGGAAAAAAGAGTTAGAGAGAACCAGATATATATCAAAACCATTGCTCAGGTGCTGCTCTTAACAGCTGTTCAAAACATGTCTCAGCGTGGACACAGGGAATCTGAAGGCTCGGATAACCCCGTCAATTTCTAAGCCATCTTGGATGCAATTGCACAGCACGATTAATTAATTGAGAAACGCATGAATGCACATGGGAACGCAAAATACACCAGTAAGAACATTCAAAATAAAATTTTAGAAACGCTTGCAGAGATGGTTCAACTTGACATAATCAAGGAAGTTAAACAAAGCGAGGTCTTCAGCATAATCGCAGACGAAACAAAAGACCTGCAAAAGAAAGAGCAGATGTCTTTTGTTGTGAGGTATTATTATAATGGTACCATCAACGAGAGCTTTCTTGACTTTGTGAATGCCGAACAGCTTGATGCAGCAGGTCTAAGTAGACTGATTATAAAATGCTTGGAAAAACATGGGCTGGAGTATCGTAGCAACCTTGTTGGACAGGGCTACGATGGAGCTGCCGTCATGAGTGGCAAGCACTCTGGCGTTTGCACAAGAATTCAGGAGGTAGCAAAATATGCCTTTTATGTGCATTGTAAGGCTCACTGCTTAAATCTTGTGATTGTGGATAGTGTTAAATCGGTGACTGAGGCAGGTTGCTTTTTTTCACTTATGCAGAAATAACATAATTTCCTATCAGGATCTTACTGTGGCGAGGGACGGCCGAGGGACGTGAGAGAACGGCGCGAGGCCGGTGGTGCGATTGCTAATGAGCAACACCTGTGAAGCACACCGGTCTCGCATCTCTCACGGAGGAGCGGAAGCATAAAGGAGGAGCGACGACGTTGATGATCGAGAGAGGAACAGGCCTGTATTTTAGTTGTGTTTGGTTTTTGTATTTGTATTTTATTTTAGCCAGCAGTCGTCCGCGAGGGGCTGCTGGCAGTTATGTTTATTTTCGGTAGCCAGCAGTCGTCCGCGAGGGGCTGCTGGCGGTATTTTGGTTTGTTTGTTTTATTTTAAATAAAGTATGTTTGAATGTTCGCCGGTTCCCGCCTCCTTCTTCCCTGAACATTGCTATACTGGTGCCGAAACCCGGGAAGAGGGAGGAACGCGCTGTCAGAGAGTCCTCGCCGCTGTGGGGAATCCGCGGTGCCATCGAGCATGGTGCGCGAGTCGCCGCCGCTCGCCGTGGGCCGGAGCCTGCTGCCATCCGCCGGGCAGGGGAGGAACAGGGAGCGGGGGACTCGCGGCCATGGACGCTCGAGGCGGTGCGCTGGAGTGAGTTGCCGGGGGGACGGTCGAGCTCGCTGCCGGCCGCCTGGGAGTTGGAGGGGCGGCTGCCGTCCACCAGAAAAGGGGAGGAGCAGGGAGCGGGGGACTCCTACCGTCTGCCCTAGAGCCCAAGGAGCCGTCGCCGTCCACCGGGCGGCGGAGGAGCGTCGAACCGTCCACCGAGGGCTAATGTTACCCAGCGTCACCGCCAGGCACCGCGGAGGAGATCGCCCAGCTGGTGGGGGACCAGATGGCAGCGCGTTGTGGGAACCGGACCAAGTTTTTTTTTTTTTTTTCCTCTCTCCCCTCTCTCGATCTGTCGCTCCTCATGCTTCCGTCTCCGTTTCCCTCGGCTTGTCGGTCCATACCCCCCAGAGATCGCCGCCGCCGGGGGGGGAGTAGGCACAGGCTCGTGGGTACCCCCCGGCCTGTGAGGGGCGATGGGGGTATGTGGCGAGGGATGGCCGAGGGACGTGAGAGAACGGCGCGAGGCCGGTGGTGCGATTGCTAATGAGCAACACCTGTGAAGCACACCGGTCTCGCATCTCTCACGGAGGAGCGGAAGCATAAAGGAGGAGCGACGACGTTGATGATCGAGAGAGGAACAGGCCTGTATTTTAGTTGTGTTTGGTTTTTGTATTTGTATTTTATTTTAGCCAGCAGTCATCCGCGAGGGGCTGCTGGCGGTATTTTGGTTTGTTTGTTTTATTTTAAATAAAGTATGTTTGAATGTTCGCCGGTTCCCGCCTCCTTCTTCCCTGAACATTGCTACACTTACGTGCACACAAAATGGCATGACATACAGAAAGAGATGTATGGTGGTCAACCCCGTGAAATGCCTTCATTAAGTGACACCAGGTGGGCTTGCAGATTTTCAGCCTGTCGCAATATGCTTGATAGACTTCCAGCAGTGTACCGTGTTCTTCAGCAAATTGGGCAGGAAAAGGACGGTGATCAGGCAACAGATGCTCGTGGTTTATTAGCTCAACTTGATGTTAGTATCATTGGTGTTCTAGTGACATTCAACAAAGTCCTGGGACAGTCCAAATTTTTGTCGGACATGTTACAGTCCCCCTCACTGGATCTAGCAGCAGCAGTCACTCTTGTAGAATCATTGCTAGACACATTAGAGCAATACAGGAGTGAGGCCTATTTTGAGGCTATGTGGAAAGAGGTTGAGGAAATGGCTGTAAAATGTGACCTCAGCTTGGAAAAGACTGAGAAGAGGCAGCCAAAGATGAACACACGATTGTGTGATTACATAATAACTGCACCATCTGGTGAGCGTAGAGTCAATAAAGATGATGGGGAAAGCTTTAAGAGACATGTGTACTACCCGGTGCTTGATTCAATGGCTGGTGAGTTGCAAAGAGGGTTCTCTAAACCCAACTGCAAAATTATGAAGGGAATTCAAGCACTTCACCCACAAAGTGTTACCTTTTTACAGGAAGAGGCTCTTTTTTCCTTTGCAAAGATTTTTGACTCAAATGTTGAGGACTTGTCAAATGAGATGTATCAGATCAAGAGAGTGCTGGATAGGAAAGAGAAAAGTGGAATGCAGAGATTGACCACGCTCCTTGAGTTTGTTGCTTTTCTGGAGCCTTTCAAAGAGGTGTTCCATGAGCTTTTCAGGCTTTGCAAGATTGCTGTAGTAATACCGGTAAGCAGTGCTTCTTGTGAGAGAAGCTTTTCAGCTCTAGCACTTATTAAAAACCACTTGAGGACAACCATGGGTGATGCCCGTTTGAGTCACTTGGGTGTCCTAAGCGTTGAATCCCGACGGGCCAGGTCATTAGATTTGGATGAATTTGTCAGGCGTTTCAGCTCTAAGCATAGCAATCGGAGAATTCTTCTTTTTTGAGGTGTGTGTATGTGTGAATGAGCAAGTGAAAGAAATTGAGTGAGAGAAAGATAAAGAGAGAGAGATGTTTAAGCTGGGAGGTGCAAGTTGTTGCTCCTACTACAGTATGTTAATGCTGCTTTGCATGTTCAAAATTGTTTATCTCATCAAAAAAGGGCTTAAATTGCAATTTGTTTTTCTGACAATATGTGAAAAAGATGAGAAATAAGAAACAAATGTTTAGGTAAATATATCCACACTGTATATTGTATTGTATTTGGAAACAGTGTTATGGTAACATACGTACATGTTAAAATACCTCTTTTTTTGTTCTGAATTTGCTGTGCTCTGCTGCACTTTTCCTTATTGTGTGATTTAAGCATTGTGTCCTTTATGCACAGTATAAATAAATGAAAAAAATCATTAAGAACTTTACTAGCACATATTTTTTTATTAGAGCATTTGAAACAGGAATGACTGCCGAAGTGTATTTGCACCGTACTGAATACATTATATTGTGTGCTTGAATGTACCCTGTACTTGGCCCCTGAATGTAACATGTGGCCCCTTAATGACCCCTGTTACAGAAAAATCCTAGAACCGCCACTGATACATAGCCATCTGTTGACAGATGTTAATGTTGAATCCTTGGCGAAATGCCGTGATTAACGCGGTCTCATTCCGTGTGGAATGTGTGGAATTGAAGAGCATATTAGTTCACTGAAGACTTTTCTTGACGAAGATGGAACAGCTGGTCATGAACAGAAATGTAACTGGAGGTTTTTGCCAAATACCTCTTTAAAATGCATGGTGAGTGTCACCAGCGAGTGAATGACCGGTCCATTAGCGTCCCACATGGCATGCGCCCACTGAAGTGCGCGTCCTGTCAGCAATGACATGATGTAGGCGATCTTCGCACGATCATTGGCAAACTGCTGAGGCTGCATTTCAAAGAAGAGAGAGCATTGTAACATGAACCCGCTGCATTCCTCCGCCTCAACTGAGAATGTCGCTGGTCGGGCCATGGGACTGACAGAGGCAGATGGTGAAGGGCATGTTAACCCTCTGGGGTCGGAGGTATCGCCGGCGATACCAGCTCACTTTTTTTCTTATCAGTGCAAAAGAGACTCAAAATACTCTGTTGATTTTGATTTTACATATAAGTGTTATACATCATTCAAAACTGTTAAATGTCTTCTTTTATTTGTGTACACTCATAATAAAAACAAAATGTTGTGTTTTTCGTAAAATAAAGAAAATAAACATGATGCGGATTCTGCCGTCTCTCTCAATGTGAAGTTCATTCTGAAACGCGACAGAAAATTATCTGTAATTTAGCAAATGTTTGTCAGACAGACTTGAAATGTATGTCTTTACAAAGCTTGGAATCCCTACTTTTAAATGATGTAAATTATATCAAAAGCAAATATTCTCTGTTTAAGTAATCAGTATGAAAGCAACGACATGTATAGTTTCTCAAACGCGTCCTAATTAACTCTAATGTGACCACACACACACGCGCGCAAGAGCGATAGACATGTAAATGATCCACGTAAAGGAGGAGAACTGAAAACGCCCTCATCACCTCAAAACAAAGAATCAGACTTCAGTAGCCTAACGTTACTCCTCTGCTTTACATCCAGTTTGAAGACTGTGTTTGTGCTCGAGCACCTTGGATTTACCTCAGAACGCGATTTGAAGATGAGAAAGATTTTTAAGGTAAGACATCCACTCATAATGATATTGTTATATAAACTTTACATTGCGCAACTAGTCAAACTGGTCCCAGACTAAAATGTACATTATGAAATGAGGTAAAAACATGAAGCCTGATTCTAAATTTATATACATGTACACCACAGGAGGATAATAAAACACAGCATGATATACAAGTATCTTATATGAGTGTTTACTCTAATATGGTGAATATTATAATGTTTAGAAAAGTGTTTACTGTTAAATACTGTGTTTGTGGATATCTGCTCAGACGTAGATATGTATATGTGGTAACAATACAGGTAATGTTTCATAGTTTCGAGCGGCTCGATCGCTTCAGTAAATGTTCTCTGCACATGCTGTGAGTTTCAGTCAGTCGCGCTGTGCGTTTGTAAAGCAAAACACGCCAAACAATAGGCTTCATGTTTTTACTCCGATCTCATTTCACAACGTCATAACAAATGGAAACATTTGAAGTAACATATGATCCATATATTTTTCTCTAGTGTTGTGTTTCTGAAGTGTTCATTTTTAACGATTTATAGGCCGCCTGCTATAGGCTATTGTTATTGTTATTTTATGCAGCCCTACACATAAAATGAACACCAGGTTGGTTGTGCCTTATAGACAAATTTATGTGTAGCCTACACGTATATGCCTACAAGGCACAACCAACCTGGTGTTCATTTTATATATATATATATATATATATATATATATATATATATATATATATATATATATGTGTGTGTGTGTGTGTCTGTGTCTGTGTCTGTGTGTGTGTGTGTGTGTTTATTTTGTACATTTTAAATCGGAATTTTAACCAGAAAAATCTAAAATGTATTCCCAAAATCGTGCAGCCTATAGTTTATCTTGATATCAGCATGTTCACAGTTGTTTCTCTTTTTTTTTTTTACAGGGACCAGATGCCACTGGATGAGTCCTGCTGACTTCAACATTCACATGAGTCTGTACATGAACATGGTAAAATGAAAAATCAAACACCTTGGAAATGACAGGTATGTAGGCTACTATGTTTCAGGAATGGCACGAAGTTATGTGACTGTTCAAGTCTCTGTCTTTAGATCAATGTGTTCAATAATGTGCTTTTTTGTCCTTTGTTGTGTATCTTTGGATTATGTTGTGTTGTAAATAAATCCAAACAGTCAAAAAGCCATTCTTTTTTAAATCTCCTCATTCTTTGTGCAAGGCTCCTCATGATGATAGGGCCTGATAGCACCTAATAGGGCCATTAGGGGAGGGTCTTTGTCTTTCTCAGGTGTGAAAAAGCATTCATATCAATGAGAGATCACTCCCCTTCGCATAAAGCTTTCTTACACAAAACACGTCATACAAATTTTAAATGACTTTATTGTCTTATCTGAATGAGTAGTCAGGATGATTTTCACATAGTTTTGGAGCAAATACTCTATTCTATGTGATACAATTTTCAAAAGTCTTGTGAAGAAATAATCAGTATGGGTTTCATGACCTTATTTCAGTGACAATCTTTTTTTGTTTTTTCACAAACCACGCATAAACGTCATAATCTCAAAACTACAAACTTTTACATACATGCTGCTGAGATATTATTGTAGCGGAGTTTGTGCTGAATACAGTGTAATAAGACTTTAGCCATGAAAATGTCACAAGTAACAGAAATAAGCACAAATGTCAGAGCATGTCAGAACACCTCCAGGACCCAGAAAACACCTCAGACCCCAGAGGGTTAACTGCATCAGCTCTGGGAACCAGACTTGGTTCCTTCAAAGCGATGCCACAAGGAGCACAGAGCAATTGCTTTCCCTGATTTGCCTGATTACCTGGGGTAACAGCGCGACCGGGGGAAACGCATAGAGGGGAGGCTGGGCCAGTCATGGGCCAGCGCATCCCTGTTTTTCGAGAAAAATATTGGGCAGTGCGCGTTCTCTGACGATGCGAAGAGATCGACTTTCACTCTGCCGAACCGGTCCCATAGCAACTGAACCACTTGGGGGTGCAGGGACCATTCCCCTGGGGGAACGTTGTTTCTGGACAGCATGTCCAGACCCACGTTTTGACAGCCCGGCACGTGTGCTGCTGTCAGTGAGCGCAGGTTGTGCTGAGACCACACAAGGAGGCGTTCTGCCAGCGCATGGCGGCTTCTTGATCTGAGACCGCCCTGGCGGTTTATGTATGACACTACTGCCATATTGTCTGTGCGGACTAGGACATTCTGGCCCTTTAAGAAGGGGAGAAAGTGCCCCAGCGCATTCTCGACCGCTTTCATCTCTAGACAGTTTATGTGTAGGCGCCTTTCCTGGGCTGCCCACAGGCCAAAGACCTGAGTTGGAGGCATCTGCCGAGATTACTTTTCGTTTCGAGATCGTTCCCAGATCCACGCCTGACTGGTACCAGTCTGTCACCTACCAGGGTTCCAGTGCTGTCACACAGCTCTGGTTTACCTTGAGGCAAAAATGGCCCGAGGTCCACGCTCGACGCGGGACCCGTGCTTTCAGCCAGCGCTGGAGGGGGCGCATATGAAGCAGACCCAACCGAAGCATTGCCGAGGCCGAAGCCATAAGGGCCAGCATCCTCTGAAACCTCTTGAGAGGGAGAATACTGCCGACCCTGAAAAGGGCTATTGAGCGCTGTATCTGGAGCGTGTGCTGTGACGTCAGCTGCGCTGTCATTGATACGGAGTCTAAGTCTGTTCCCAGACAAGAGATAGTCTGTCTGGGGGACAGCGAACTCTTGGTGCAGTTGACCTGGAGACCCAAGGCTTGTAGATGTGTAAGCAGTACAGCCCTGTGTGCTATCAGTTCTGCCTCTGACTGGGCTAAAATTAGCCAATCGTCCAGATAGTTCAAAATTGGCATCCCCTGTAGCCACAGGGTAGCGGGCGCCGCGTCCGTGCACTTCGTGAATGTGCGAGGTGCTAGAGACAGGCCGAACAGCAGGACGTGTACTGATAGCTCTGGCCCTCGAAGGTGATTCGTAAGAAAGGCTTGTGATGGGTCGATATTTGAATCTGAAAATAGGCATCTTTCAGATCTACTGAAATAAACCAGTCCCTCGGGCGAACTTGCGCAAGGATTTGTCTGGTCGTGAGCATTTTGAATGATCTCCGCCAGAGGGCTCTGTTCAGCCGTCTGAGATCTAGAATGGGTCTGAGACCGCCATCCTTCTTGGGAACAAGGAAATATCTGCTGTAGAAACCTGAAGCGCTCTGTGTCAGAGGGATGGTTTCTATAGCTCCTTTCCCCAGCAGTTTCGCTATTTCGGCACGAAGTAGATGTGCTACTTTGTTTCTCACCGTAGTTTCGACCCTGGCCCGAAAGTGCGGGGGTCTGTAAGCGAACTGCAGCGAATAGCCTCTCTTTATGGCGTTCAGTACCCATTGTGACACGCCCAGGATCATTTCCCATGCTTTTAACTCAAAGCCAGGGGAAGAATGACATCTGGGCTCTGGCCGCTGCGTGTGTGTGACACATAGCTTGCGGTGTTTGCATGTAAGCCCTCGCTCTGAGAGAGGCGCGCGTGCTCTCTACACACTGAACGCAAACTGAGTGCATGCAAGTCACAGAGCGAGCTGTGCTTATGTGTAGGGGTGAACACTGGGTAGTGGGCACCACTTTTACACTTAGAACAGCCGCGGCCTGAGCCGGGCGGTGTGTAGTGTGACAAACAGTGTTTGTGAGTAGGGGTGAGCACTGTACTGTGGGCACATAACCTATAGCGTTCAGTACCCACTGTGACACGCCCGGGATCATTTCCCGTGCTTTCATACTTAAAGCCAGGGAGAGAATGATATCTGGGCTCTGACCGCTGCGTGTGTGTGACACATAGCATGCGGTGTTTGCATGTGGCACGCGCTCTCAGAGGGGCGCGCGCTCAGAGAGGCGCGCGCGCTCTTTACATACTAAACGCAATCTGAGTGCGCGTGTGTCACAGAGCGAGCCATGCTTTTGTGTAGGGGTGAACACTGGGTAGTGGTCACACTTTCTACATTTAGAACATGTGCGGCGTGAGCCGGATTTATGGAGGTGGCCGTGAGGCCCCGGGATCATTTCCCATGCTTCCATACTTAAAGCTAGGGGGAGAATGATATCTGGGCTCTGGCCGCTGCGTGTGTGTGGCACATAGCATGCGGTGTTTGCATGTGGGCACGAGCTCTGAGAGGGGCGCACGCTCTGAGAAGTGCGCGCGCTCTCTACACACTGAACGCAAACTGAGTGCGCATGTGTCACAGAGCGAGCCGTGCTTATGTGTAGGGGTGAACACTGGGTAGTGGTCACTCTCCTACACTTATAACATCCAAAGCGTGAGCCGGGTAGTGTGTCATATGGCAAACAGTGTTTGTGAGTAGGGGTGAGCACTGTACAGTGGGCACAAAACCTACATTTATAACATCCTCGGCGTGAGCCGGGTGGTGTGTCACATGGCAGACAGTGTTTGTGAGTAGGGGTGAGCACTGCATAGTGGGCACACTTTCTACATTTAGAACACGTGCGTTGTGGCGTGAGCCAGACAAACAGACAAACGCTCTTTGCGACTTATCTGGGTATCCGTGAAAACGCCCTTTGGGTACAGGCGAGCGGGTCGTGTGACGAGCTCGTTGACTGCAAAATACACTTCTCCAGCCGGCTCTGTTGAGGGGACTGAGAGAACGAGACGTGTCTTTTTTTTTCTTTTTTTTTTATGGCGGTCCGGCCGCGGCAGGACTCAGCCATTCTAGGTTTCAGCCGGTCTTTCGGGCAGCGACCAATCGAGGCCGAGGTCGTCCACGGCCTTGGTGACGAGGCGAAGCAGTTCTTCGTCGACGCTGGCCTGCACGCCGCTCGACTCTCGCAGGGAAGGGGCGGGGTCCGGATTGGAGCCTGAGGTGGCCTCCGGCCTCGCTCACTGAGGTGGCCTCCGGAGCTCTCTGTGAACGGCGCTTTCTACGGCGTGGCCCAAACAGAAAAGACAGAGGAGTGGGATCCACGATAAATGTGGCTAGTCGAGCCCGCAGGGTCGACACAGCCATGTCGTCGCATTCCGGGCAGCCGCCTTGGGAAAGCGCGAGGTCAGCGTGGTTCCGTCCCAGGCAGGAAACGCACAGGATGTGTCGGTCCCTGTCGCTAAGAGGGGCACTGCAAGAGCTGCACTTTGTAAAACGAGGCATTTGCAACAACGCCTCAGCTCTTTTAAGAAGTGAGTTCACGGGCGAACACACAGGAAGCTTAGTAAAAGGATATGGGCGCCGGAAAGCGCAGCAGGTACGGGCAGAGAAGCGGCGAGGATGGCGGGCTCCTGTTCTGCAAAGCAGATGCTCGTCCCGCTGAAATGCTTCGTTGCTTCTCTCTGGCTTCTCCAGAGATTCAGCGATGTGGAGTCTTCCCTGAAGAGGTGAAAAATCAAAGAACATCCTATCTGGACTCGGCTTATATACACATAAGCCACACCCATTCTGGCGGGACGTGACGCGCGAGGGCGCCCGCGCCCTCATTGGTGCTCACGTCACGAACAGTCCATCGATAGCAGCAGTTGGCGCAGAGCAACCAATAGGCGCGCGAGCTGCTTCGCCTAAGTCTGCTCTGTGCAGCAATGCATTTTAAAATAATGCAAAATTAAGGATAATTTTTGGCTTCAGTATTCTCGAGAAAAGGGGCTTTTCCCGTAGCGTAAGCTAGCTTACGCAACACGAGAGTACTCTCGTAAGAGAACAAGGAAGCTTACCCAAACAGTGGTTAAAGTGGAGCAAAACTTGGAAAAGACACTTGGCAAACATGAGGGCTTAAATATACACAAGACTAATTACAGGACAAGGGACACCTGTGAACAATGAAACAATGAACCAATGACAACATGACACATCAGACAAGGGAACACATGGCATTGAGTTAAAAGAATCAAGTAGAAAATCAACAGAGTCAGCAGGTGACTCATTCTAGAATTGGGGGTACATTTCATGTCTCCCAGATAAACCTTCTTTTATTTAAAAAAAAACCTGTTTTGAATCAGTTTTGAATAATATCACTAAATAATGCTTTATGTATATTTAGGAATTTTTTTTAAATGTGAAATATTAACTAAATGACTCCCACTCCACCTATTATTGACTGTCTCTGCCTCCTGATTCATACATTCAACTTGAATTATCATGAAACCATTAAGTCTAATTTTTAAATATTTTTTGTGTTTACTCTATTAAGTTATATAAACAATTGCATAGAATATATATTTTCTGTATTATTTGTAATTTCATTAATAAAAAAATAGATTTTGTGTCTGTCCCTACATTCTGGTCATCTCTGTTACCTCTGTTATAAAAAAAAAATAAAAAAAAAACTCCAAAGCATTTGTAGAAAAAGCATGTGACTTGCAGCAAGTGATGTCACTTCTTCTGGTGGGAAAGCAGTGATGTCAGTTGTGGTGAGGGACGGCCGAGGGACGTGAGAGAACGGCGCGAGGCCGGTGGTGCGATTGCTAATGAGCAACACCTGTGAAGCACACCGGTCTCGCATCTCTCACGGAGGAGCGGAAGCATAAAGGAGGAGCGACGACGTTGATGATCGAGAGAGGAACAGGCCTGGTTTTAGTTGTGTTTTGGTTTTTGTATTTGTATTTTATTTTAGCCAGCAGTCGTCCGCGAGGGGCTGCTGGCAGTTCTTTATGTTTATTTTCGGTAGCCAACAGTCGTCCGCGAGGGGCTGCTGGCGGTATTTTGGTTTGTTTATTTTATTTTAAATAAAGTATATTTTGATTGTTCGCCAGTTCCCGCCTCCTTCTTCCCTGAACATTGTTACATCAGTCATTATTCTTCTCTCATTAATATGTACAAAATGTTTAGGATACACCAATAGTAGATTAATTATTTGTCAAATCTATTATTGTGATATTGAAGTGAATCTCTCATTCACTTTTTAAAAAATGATAATATGGCGAAAACCCATAAAATTCTGTTTTTAGACATGCCATGTGGTGTCTGGTTTGAGGTTAGCATTTTGAGCTAAAGCACAAAATGGTGGAAAAGGTCAACTCTGTTATCGTCAACCCAATTTGTCTATAACAGAGTTGACAGATGTTTCTGTTAGTACATTGATGTTCAGTATTAATATTTTAAATCTTACAAGTTAAAGATCAGCAAATTATGAAAATGTTGAATTTAAAGTGCATTCTATGAAAATAAAAATCCTATTTTTTGTTTTCTTTCTCTACTTGAAATGTACCCGCAATTCTGGAATGAGTCAGATATGCTTGGTGTTAAAGATATAGCCTTATAGTACACTAGTGTTCTCATTTAAGCATCTCTTCTTGACAGACACAGATCTAGCTTCAATGGCAGGAGAGATCAATATATCAAAGAAAATACAGAAATATCAGACAGTGCTACATCCTTAATAACAATTGATGAAATGTTTAGACCCTTACTGATAAGTAAATCTAGAGTGTGTCCACGATTATGTGTGGGTCCATGTACGTGCTGAGTCAGATCAAAAGTTTTTAAAACAGTTTTAATTTCTTTTGCCATATTGGTTTCTGCATTATCTATGTGAATGTTAAAATATCCAGCAATGACAAAACAGTCAAACTCAGAGGAAATTATTGATAGCAGTTCTGTAAAGTCCTCAGCAAAGGCTGGAGAATATTTTGGAGGCCTGTAAACAATGATAAGTAAAATGCCTGGAGCACCTTTTAACACAATACCCAGATATTTGAAAGACGGTTAATTACCAAATTATATTTGCTTACATTGATAGACATCTTTAAAAAGAGCAGCTAAACCTCCACCTCTTCTGACAGCTCTGCAGACACTCATAAAAGTAAAGTTAGGAGGGGCTGTTTCATTGAGGACTGTTGCACTGCAGCTGTCTTCCAGCCAAGTTTAATTTAGCAACATAAAATCCAGGTTGTATGTGTTTATTAAGTCGTTGACTAGAAGTGATTTATTTTTAAGTGAGCAGATGTTTAAAAGTGCTAACTTAACAGTCTTACTTTTTGTCCCCACATATAATTATTTATTATAACTAATAAAAGCCTGATTCTCCTGTATTATTGAGTCATCGCTTATCTCTTCACCCAATCTTGACAGGACCATTATTCTAAAGTTTTGCCAAATATTTAACTAGATAAGCCTTCCTGCAAAACCAGACCAACCTGTAATGAATTCAAATGTCTATTGTTGAGTTTTGAGGTCATGTTCCTAATAAGGGTTAGTTTAGTGATGTAGAAATAGAAGGTTATAACCATTTTAACCCTTAAAAGCAATTCCTTAAAATGCGAAGAGCATGAGAAAATACCTACAGGTCCTTCTCAAAAAATTAGCATATTGTGATAAAGTTCATTATTTTCCATAATGTAATGATAAAAATTAAACTTTCATATATTTTAGATTCATTGCACACCAACTGAAATATTTCAGGTCTTTTATTGTTTTAATACTGATGATTTTGGCATACAGCTCATGAAAACCCAAAATTCCTATCTCAAAAAATTAGCATATCATGAAAAGGGTCTCTAGCCTAATCATCTGAATCAACTAATTAACTCTAAACACCTGCAAATGATTCCTGAGGCTTTTAAAAACTCCCAGCCTGTTTCATTACTCAAAACCGCAATCATGGGTAAGACTGCCGACCTGACTGCTGTCCAGAAGGCCATCATTGACACCCTCAAGCAAGAGGGTAAGACACAGAAAGAAATTTCTGAACAAATAGGCTGTTCCCAGAGTGCTGTATCAATGCACCTCAGTGGGAAGTCTGTGGGAAGGAAAAAGTGTGGCAAAAAACGCTGCACAACGAGAAGAGGTGACCGGACCCTGAGGAAGATTGTGGAGAAGGACCGATTCCAGACCTTGGGGGACCTGCGGAAGCAGTGGACTGAGTCTGGAGTAGAAACATCCAGAGCCACCGTGCACAGGCATGTGCAGGAAATGGGCTACAGGTGCCGCATTCCCCAGGTCAAGCCACTTTTGAACCAGAAACAGCGGCAGAAGCGCCTGACCTGGGCTACAGAGAAGCAGCACTGGACTGTTGCTCAGTGGTCCAAAGTACTTTTTTCGGATGAAAGCAAATTTTGCATGTCATTCGGAAATCAAGGTGCCAAAGTCTGGAGGAAGACTGGGGAGAAGGAAATGCCAAAATGCCTGAAGTCCAGTGTCAAGTACCCACAGTCAGTGATGGTCTGGGGTGCCATGTCAGCTGCTGGTGTTGGTCCACTGTGTTTTATCAAGGGCAGGGTCAATGCAGCTAGCTATCAGGAGATTTTGGAGCACTTCATGCTTCCATCTGCTGAAAAGCTTTATGGAGATGAAGATTTCATTTTTCAGCACGACCTTGCACCTGCTCACAGTGCCAAAACCACTGGTAAATGGTTTACTGACCATGGTATTACTGTGCTCAATTGGCCTGCCAACTCTCCTGACCTGAACCCCATAGAGAATCTGTGGGATATTGTGAAGAGAAAGTTGAGAGACGCAAGACCCAACACTCTGGATGAGCTTAAGGCCGCTATCGAAGCATCCTGGGCCTCCATAACACCTCAGCAGTGCCACAGGCTGATTGCCTCCATGCCACGCCGCAATTTCTTTCTGTGTCTTACCCTCTTGCTTGAAGGTGTCAATGATGGCCTTCTGGACAGCAGTCAGGTCGGCAGGCTTACCCATGATTGCGGTTTTGAGTAATGAAACAGGCTGGGAGTTTGTAAAAGCCTCAGGAATCTTTTGCAGGTGTTTAGAGTTAATTAGTTGATTCAGATGATTAGGTTAATAGCTCGTTTAGAGAACCTTTTCATGATATGCTAATTTTTTGAGATAGGAATTTTGGGTTTTCATGAGCTGTATGCCAAAATCATCAGTATTAAAACAATAAAAGACCTGAAATATTTCAGTTGGTGTGCAATGAATCTAAAATATATGAAAGTTTAATTTTTATCATTACATTATGGAAAATAATGAACTTTATCACAATATGCTAATTTTTTGAGAAGGACCTGTATGTCCTTATATCTGTTCTGAGTCAAAGAATGTGTTGTATTTTTTCCGTGCTGCATGAATTAAGCACTGCTACTATAGGAATCAATTAATCTAAAAAAAACACATTCGAAATACATAAATCTCCCACTTTCGTATTTGTATTTTTTGCATAATACTATTGATGTAAATGTTTTAATCACAAGTTTTGAGTTAATCACGAGTTCCCTATCAGGGAACTCGAGCTGCGTGAAAACGCTGTGGGAACGCCCCTGCGTGAGTGCGTCATGAAGCACGTATGAAATCAGTCCAATGGCGAGACGGAACGTCATAGGCGGGTGACGTCATCGACCAGGAAACTATATAAGCACCCCAAAACACAAGCGCATCAGCTTCTGAGTCTTCAGCAAGCGCTCTGTGTATGAAAAAGTCTGTGTCTCAAGTGTTTTTGTCTGTCCTTAGAAATTGCTAGGCAGGAGTTTTTCCACATATATATATATATATATATATATATAAAAAACTATAAAAGAGACAATATATATCATGGCGAGCGAACAGCAGTTCAGAAAGTGTGTTCATCCCTGCCCACGTTATATTACAGGTGGGGACACACACAATCTGTGTGTTGTTTGTTTGGGAGTGCAGCATGCCCAGTCAGCTATCGAGGGAGCTGATTGTGAGCATTGCGAACGTTTGTCCATAAAAACGCTCCGCTCCCGCCGAGCCCTCTTCGAGGAGAGTGATTCGGTGCGCTCTCCCCGCGGTTCGGGTCCCGCTGCTGCCGAGGCACAGCGAAGGCTTCAATCGTGGGGATCGCAAATGGATCTATCAGCGGGGATTGAGATGGGCTCTGCCTTATCTCAGCCCTTACCTGGTAGATCCAGTGCCTCAGATCCGGGTTCGGAAGCACGCGCTGCGGTTTCTTCCGCCCGGGCTGAGGCACCATCACTTCAATTATCCAGTTCTGAGGAACTGGATGTTGAAAGTATTGATACAGCAGAGACTGGGGACTCGTCACTTCAGTCTCCTGCTAGTGAGGAGCTTATGGAGGTGCTCACTCGTGCTGTAGAAAAATTAAGCATCGAGTGGCCAGCTGATAGACAGGAATCTCGTTCAAAGAGTAAACTAGATGAAAGATTTCTGCCCTCTCGTGCTGCACCTCCAGGCCGGTGTCTTCCGTTCTTTCCTGACCTCCACACCGAGGTGTCGAGGTCATGGAAAAGACCAGTGTCATCCAGAATATTTAGCCAGCAAACTTCTGTCTTCCGTTCTTTCCTGACCTCCACACCGAGGTGTCGAGGTCATGGAAAAGACCAGTGTCATCCAGAATATTTAGCCAGCAAACTTCTGTCTTCCGTTCTTTCCTGACCTCCACACCGAGGTGTGGAATAAACTTCTGTTTATTCAAAAATTTCTGGGGCTAAGAATTATGGTTATGGGGCGATGCCTCAGCCTAAAGAAACGTTAGCGAGTCATCTATCTCCAGATACGGCATCATCATTTAAGACACCGGCGTTGCCCACCAAGCCATTAAGAAACACCTCGGCTTTGGTGGGCAAAGCTTACTCGGTGGCAGGTCAAGCGGCAGCGTGCTTACACACTATGTCGATATTACAAGCCTATCAAGCAGACCTATTAAAAGATATGAGTGAGGGGGATGAAATTAGTGCTGACGTAATTCGAGAATTACGTCAGGCAGCAGATCTATCTCTCCGTGCCACCAAGGAGACGGCCAAATCAGTGGGCCGTTCTATGGCAGCCATGGTGGCAACGGAGAGACACTTATGGTTGAATTTATCCAACATGAAAGAAAAGGAAAAATCTTTTCTCCTGGACGCCCCGCTTTCAACTGCTGGCCTCTTCAGTGACTCAGTAAATTCGGTCATCGAGAGGTTTCAGGAAGAGAAAAAGCAGGCGGCGGCGCTCCAGAAATTTCTCCCCCTCCGTGTTCATGTCTCCGGGGCTGCTGGGCGGGAGCAGCCCTGGCCATCGAGTAGCTCCTCACACAGGGCGCAACAAAAACAGAGCGTCTCTCAGACGAGGTCGTCTAGGGGCAGGGCTGATCTGAGGACAGTTATCATTGCCAAGAAGGCCTCGTCAAAGAAGAGGTCCTGACGCCAAAAGCGTCAGGATGCTGAGGGTGGTCCCCACCGAGAGGGGTGGGTGTTCGCCGCATTACACGGCGCCCGTTCTCTCTCGGTGCCCTCAGGGGCCCGTTCTGCCAACCCCACCTGCGTGCCGGGGCGTAGACGGTCCCAGCGAGCGCTTTCCCGAGGGACGCTCGCCCACTCTGAGGAGTGGTCCAGAGCGGTCAGACCAGTTGTTCCCTGCCGGTGCGCTGTTACAGGGCACTGTGTCTGCCACTCAAAATATTCCAGAGGCCAGTCTCGAGAGACTGGTACCCTTAGTAGAATTTTTGGCAGAGTGGAAAAGCCTTCCAAATGTATCTCAATGGGTCCTGCAGACTATCGAGAATGGGTACGCGATTCAGTTCAGATCACGCCCGCCTCGCTTCAATGGGGTTCTGCCCACAATGGTGGGCCCCGAGCAGGCTCTGGTTATGGAACAAGAGGTGAAACTCTTCTGTTGAAGGAGGCTATAGAACGAGTTATTCTTCCCAGCAGCGAGTTAGGTTATTACAGCCGATATTTCATCGTTCCAAAGAAGGATGGGGGGTTACGTCCAATTTTAGATCTGCGCCTGCGCCTCGCTCAGCAGGGAAGCTCAAATTCAAAATGCTCACTCTCAAGCAAATCGTGTCTCAAATCAGGTCCGAGGACTGGTTTGTCACGATAGATCTAAAGGACGCATACTTCCATATTTCCATCCTTCCACAACACAGGAAGTTCCTGAGGTTCGCTTTCGGGGGCGAAGCGTACCAATTTCGGGTTCTTCCGTTTGGCCTAGCACTGTCTCCCCGAACTTTCACAAAATGCATGGATGCAGCTCTGGCTCCGCTGCGACTCCAGGGCATCCGCATTTTAAATTATATCGACGATTGGTTGATTCTAGCTCAATTGGAGCATCAGGGGATTCGGCATCGAGATGTCGTGCTCGCCCATATCAAAAAGTTGGGGTTGAGGCTCAACGCCAAGAAGAGTGTGCTTTCTCCATTACAGAGGACCACTTTTCTGGTGTGGTTTGGGATTCGACGACGATGCAGGCACGTCTCCTGCTCGTATAGCTTCGATTCTCTTAGCCGTCAAACAGGCAAAGCTAGGCCAGTCACTTACTGTAAAAGAATATCAGAGAATTCTGGGTCTGATGGCAGCAGCGTCCAACGTTATACCTTGCGGCCTGCTGTACATGAGACCGCTGCAGTGGTGGCTCAGAGCCAAGGGGTTCTCCCCGAGGGGAAACCCGCTCCGCATGATCAGGGTCACGCGACGGTGTCTTCGCGCCCTGGCTATGTGAAAAAAACCTTGGTTCCTGTCCCAAGGGCCTGTTTTGGGGGCTCCGTGTCGTTGTGTAACACTAACGACGGATGCCTCTCTCACAGGCTGGGGGGCGATCATGAGTGGTCGCTCAGCTCAGGGTCTGTGGCAGGACCATCATCTTCAATGGCATATAAATTGTCGAGAAATGCTGGCGGCGTTTCAGGCTCTGAAACACTTCCTCCCAGACCTGTGAGGTCATCATGTTCTTGTCCGGTCAGACAACACATCGGTGGTCTCTTATATAAACCATCAGGGGGGTCTGCGTTCGCGCCCCTTATACAAGCTGGCTCGCCAGATCCTTCTATGGTCCCAGGGGAAGCTTCTTTCATTGAGGGCGATTTATATCCCGGGTATTTAAATCAGGGGGCAGACATCCTGTCGAGGCAGGGGCCGAGGCCCGGGGAATGGAGACTCCATCCCGAGGTGATGGAGCTCCTATGGAAACATTTCGGTCGTGCCGAGGTAGACCTATTTGCATCCAGGGAAACATCACACTGTCCACTGTGGTTTTCTCTAAGTCATCCAGCCCCTCTGGGGTTGGATGCGATGGTACAGGAGTGGCCGAGGTCACGCCTGTACGCATTTCCCCCGATTGCTCTGCTCCCAGGAGTTCTGGAGAGGGTTCGCCGGGACGGGGTCAGTCTATTATTGGTAGCCCCGTTCTGGCCGGCCCGAGTTTGGTTTGCGGACCTGATTTCTCTCCTCGATGGCTCTCCTCTGGAGATTCCGATCAGGAGGGACCTTCTCTCTCAGGCGAGTGGGTTGATCCTAAAAGAAATCACCCCCGCCCAGAACTATGGAGGTTGTGGTCCTGGCCTCTGAGGGGGCCCAGCTCATAGAATCTAGTCTCTCGACTGAGGTCGTGGAGACCATCCTCCACTCCAGAGCTCCGGCCACTAAGAAATTATATGCCTTGAGGTGGAATATATTCACCTCTTGGTGTGGGGAACACCAGTTGGACCCAGTTAACTGCCCGGTGGGTGCAGTGCTGGAATTCCTTCAGGAGCGTTTCTCCACAGGGTTATCCCACTCCACACTGAAGGTGTACGTGGCGGCCTTATCTGCTTACCACGTCCCTTTAAGTGGAGCCTCTCTCGGGAGACACCCACTTATAACTCGTTTCCTTCGTGGCACTTTGAGGCTGAGGCCAGCAGTTCGCACGAGGGTGCCGACCTGGGACCTTGCGGTTGTTCTAGAAGGTCTCTCTCTAGCACCGTTCGAGCCCATTGAAGAAGTTTCTGAGAAATTCATTACTCTAAAAACTATCTTTCTTCTTGCTATCTCTTCATTAAAAAGAATAGGAGATATTCAAGCTCTATCGGTCTCTCCCTCGTGCTTGGAATTTTCACCCGGCATGGTTAAGGCTTTACCCTAGACCGGGGTATGTTCCCAAGGTTCCAACCAATGTGGTCAGGCCTATTGTACTGCAGGCTTTCTGTCCTCCTTTTTTGACGTCGGACCAAGAAAAACTAAATCTGCTTTGCCCAGTTAGGGCTCTAGATGCTTACGTCCACAGAGCTGCCCTGTGGAGAAAATGTGAACAATTGTTTGTTTGTTTTGGACCCCCTAGGAAGGGCTGTCCTGCATCTAAGCAGAGGGTGAGCAAGTGGGTGGTCGAGGCCATCTCACTTGCCTACGAGTCTGCCGGTCAGCCTTCTCCTTTGGCTGTCCGGGCTCATTCAACCAGGAGTATGGCTGCCTCTAAGGCTATTTTGTCAGGAGTATCAATTCAGGACGTTTGCGATGCGGCAGGCTGGTCCTCACCGCACACATTCGTAAAGTTTTACCATCTTGACTTCAGCTCCACTCCAGGGCGCAGATGCTTTCGTCCGAATGTGCGCCTTGACTTCACACGACAGACACTTGATCGTATGGCGACGTTGGTATTAGCGTTCCCACAGCGTTTTCACGCAGCTCGAGTTCCCTGATAGGGAACGTCTCTGGTTACGTATGTAACCCTAGTTCCCTGAAGGGAACGAGATGCTGTGTGTCTGTGCCATACTCCCAGCATGCCCGTGAGCACTTGCTTCAGTCTTATCAGAAGCTGATGCGCTTGTGTTTTGGGGTGCTTATATAGTTTCCTGGTCGATGACATCACCCGCCTATGACGTTCCGTCTCGCCATTGGACTGATTTCATACGTGCTTCATGACGCACTCACGCAGGGGCGTTCCCACAGTGTTTTCACGCAGCGTCTCGTTCCCTTCATGGAACTAGGGTTACATACGTAACCAGAGACTTTTTCAGCATTGACAAATGAGAGGGAAATATTTTATTGCTGCATTTAATGGAGGCCAACCCTCCCCAGCAACAATTTAAAATAATAAAAGAACGGAAAAAATCCCACAAACCTTCCTTGTTACTAATGGCATAAATCTCACCACAAGTGTTTGGACATATGTTACATATGTTTGGAATCAAGATAGGGAAGACAATTTACGATCATTCCCATGATCGATCATCATTTAAATTAATGATAATTTAATTGATTAATCATTAACCTTAAAGGGGATATATTGTTGTGTTGTTGGTTTGTATTAATGCACATGGAAACGCGGGTGGATTGAGCCATGACAAGGAGATTCTTTCACAGGTTTTACGTAAGTTACAGTTCACAGCGCACTCACCGACAGTGTTACATTCATGAACACAGACTTATATCAGGTTTCTGCAGCTGATAGGCGCTCTTGCTCCGGCACTGGACGGCAGTTTTTCCGACGTGCGATGAGCATAAGAGCGACCTCTAAGAACAACAACTAACGTTACAAACGTAACTTCATGCTCTATACTAAGGAGTGCGTATCTGAACAACCAATGAGCTACAAGAACACAGTAAGCAGTTAAGGGACTTAAAGGGCCAGGTTACAACAATATTATGAAAATCTGTTTAAAGTAGTTCACTTTAATATGAAAATTAGCCCATGATTTACTCGCTCTCAAACCATCCTAGGTGTATATGACATTCTTCTTTCAGACGAATACAATCGGAGTTATGCTAATAAACACCCTAACGCTTCCGAGCTTTAAAATGGCAGTGGATTGCAACCGTTGCAACCATCTGATTGAAGCACAAAAAAGTGCATCCATCCATTATATGAGAACTCCACATGGCTCCAGGGGGTTAAAAAAGGCCTTCTGAAGCAAAACGATGAGTTTGTGTAAGAAAAATATTCATATTCACATCTTCTGAACGGAGGTGGAGCAGCAGCTCATTTGCATTTAAAGGGGCACACACAAAAACGGCACATTTTTGCTCAAACCTAAAAAGGGGGAAATTCGACAAGCTATAATAAATGATCTGGGTGGTATTTTGTGCAAATGCTCAAAACGCCAGCTTCATCTGAATGAAAAGGCATTTTTTAGTATTATTTTTCTTTATTCATTTTCATAATAATTTCATAATGTATATTTTGTGAAGTCAGAGTGTGTTGTACATGTGTGCTGATGAGAGACATGGGATGAGCTACATTTTGCATACAAGTATATGTGCAATGCAACGTTCACTGAGCAGAGATGTTCCACTAATAATGATACTTCAGTTGGCATGTTCTTTACAAGGAAAGGAATGTTTCAACTGATGCAAATGTACCACTAATGTGTACACAGAGGTATAGTGGATTGTACCATGTGTAAGCATGAGGTATACATTTCATTTTTAAACATAAGCAACATGTTTTTCTACCTTACAAGGAAGTTGTAAGTCCCAGAGTGGTGTATATAAGCTCACTCTTACTGTGCCACCCCAGAGAAACATAAAGGCATGACGCTGTGTGAGGAAGGAGAAATAGAGAAGAGGGGGTGAGGGAGGAGAAACACCGGGAACACATAGACCTGGCACTAATACAACATCTTCTCAAGTTTCTCTCCTATGCTGACGAATAAAGATTTTTCTTGGCAAGATAACTGGTCTCCGGTTCCGTGAATCAAATAATAACGGGGGAAAAGGCTTAATTCCAAGTCTACAACATGTAAAAAAAAAAAAAAAAGGCTAGTATTGTTGTAAAATTAATCAAAGTGATTATGATCATGTGATAAAATGAAACGAGTGTGCCGTAGTTATGTTTGGGATCATTTTACTATAAATGGAGGTTACTGTTGGCTGTTTCATATCCTGTTATCATGGTGCATGTTGTAGTATTGTAAAACACAATCTCAAAATGATCCCAACATGACTAACCACTACCACCAGCTGACATTTGCCCAAATTTATTTTTATGTGAGGTTTTTGACACGAGTGAAGTACAAAGCTGTGTTTAGAGAAATAATTGGTTGGCAGGCAAATGTTACATTGCAAACATGGAAACGTTTGGATTCATTCTGAATGAGAGAGGTACATGAGCCCATAGCTTTATTTGAATTAAACCATAGCCATACGCAGCTTGTATTGTTTTGCAGGTTGGTCACTCAAATTTCCATGAATTTAACATTTTATTAGGTATTTCACTGGATATTGTCAGGGGTAAAGAACACAAGATCCAGTTGTGAATTGAATATACAGTTTATTAATAATAAACAGGAAAAACAGGCAAGACAGGATGGTCAGGCAGGGCTTGGCAGCAAGGAGACTGCAATGTCTGCCGATCAACGAAGAGATGATAATCCAGAAACAGTCAGATGGTAAGTAATCCAGACACAAGCAGGAATCAAACACACAGGAAAAGGAGACTTGAGAAATACAAACGAGAACAAGGTGGCAAGACATGAGACCCAGAACGATCTGACAATGAACACTGCAAATACAAGACAACATATAGGACAGATGACTAGCCACAGGTGTGACTGATCTGATTAGGAGACCAATGATAGCACACACAAGAAGTCAAAATGAACAGACACACCTGTGAAACATGACAGATATGCAATCTTGTTTGTTTGTTTGTTTTTTCAATTCCTTATCATCTAACCCTTTATTTCAGCAGGGGATTATAAACATTTTTTTTTTTTCCTGTGTATTTTTAAAGTAATATTTTCCCATATTTTACAGTGGTTAAAAAATGCTGTAGACCATATACCTTTTTACTTGCCAAAACAACAGACAGCATTGTTTAACTAACCTGATCATTTTATAGAAATATCTCATGGGTTTCAGTCTCTCGTCACATTCAATTTGAACACATTTGTGCTTGTTAGACAAGGTAATGCATGTCAAGTTTATTTCTATTGTGTGGTACCCTGGACATGATATATAAAGGAAAAATTAAAGATATTGTGGCCACGAATTAAGATTTTGTTCCCACAACTTATTCATTTGTTCCCTTGTTTTTGTTTAATTATGTTTAATTGTACTAACCGTAGATTTAATTTAAAGTCCCTGTAAAGTCAAAATAAAGTATGTGTTCTAAGTTTGTCACACCACAGAAAAATGTGTTATTAGACACCCAGCCAAATTTGAATGATAAAAAAGCCAGCAAGTACATAAAATAAGCTATCAAAATCTTGAAAAAATTAGCAGCAGTCTTATGGCGTTATTTCCCTGTCAAATGTCGAGAGCGCATTATTGTAGCGCGAAAGTAAATTAATATAATGCGCGAGCGTGAATCTCAATGCTCACACGCGGAATATAATGCGCGGGCGCGAATCTCTCTGCTCGCACGCGAATTATAATGTTCCAAGCGCGAATCTCTCTGCGCCCAGTTCCCGCGCGCGCGCTCTCAGACACACGCTGCTTTTGTAAGAATTTTCCCTGGGCTTGCTCAGAGAATATGCCTGCACTTAAAACGTGTTCAGTGCAATCGCGAATCTCTCCTCTTCGCTTAAAGTAAGCGTGAATGTGTCCCGTGCGTTCGCGCATGCCTAATTACTCTTCTCTTCGATTTCTTTCTCTTTGCTCTTGGCATAAACGCTGTCAAAACGGCAACAACCAATCAGAATTTGCTATTCCATATGTTATGTAGGGTTTTTTTCCCTTTTTCTGCTGTTCTGTAAAGCACTTTGGCCAGCCAGTGGCTGTTGTAAAAATGAGCTATATAAATTAAATGAACTTTAACTTGTGAATGTCATTGGTTGTTTTTGGTCATGTTAATCCTTGTCCTTGTGTTCCCATTGTCTCTTATCTAGCTTTGTTCCCTGTACCAATATTACGTATTGCTATTACGGCTATTAGTAGCGGCTATAGTGATTCTATGTTTAGTCCAAGTTTATGTTCATGTTAATTTCATATTGTCACTTCAACCCAAATCGGTTTATTGGAATAAACTATACTTGGGTTATTGGAATAACCCAAGTTTAGTTTATTGAATTTAGTTTAAATTTAGTTTATTGGAATAAACTAAATTTACATTTATTCATTTAGCTGACGCTTTTATCCAAAGCGACTTACAATTGCTATATTTCAGAGGTCGCACGCCTCTGGAGCAATTAGGGGTTAAGTGTCTTGCTCAGGGACACATTGGTGTCTCAGTGGATTCGAACCCGGGTCTCTCACACCAAAGGCATGTGTCTTATCCACTGCGCCATCACCACCCCAGGTTCAATTCAACTCGACTTCAGTGGACTACATTACACGTATTATAGACATGATTCATGGGTCTTTTTTAAATTATCTTTCTAGATAAATCTCTTTTTGCCTTAATTTTAAAATCCGAAAGTTCTTGTTTTAGGTTCTTCATATAGGCCTATTATATAGGCTACCTTGTTATATATATATACAAAAAAACATTAAGAAAGGTTAAGTGAATGAAACGTTTTTCATTATCTTAGAAAAACATTAAGAGAACGTTTACATAATGGGAGAATTGAACGTTTGAATAACGTTCTTATAACCAAGCAAGAACGTTAATACAACGTTTATATAAAGGGAGAATTGAACGTTCTAACGTTATTATAACCAGGAAATAACGTTAATACAACGTTTATATAACGGGAGAATTGAACGTTCTTATAACCAAGAAATAACGTTAATACAACGTCTAAAAAACTGGACGTTTTGAAATTCCCTAGAACATTCAGAAATAGCGTTTTTATAACTTAATGGGAACGTTATGAAAACGTTCTTATAACCTAAAATTGTTAGCTGGGGAAGAGGAGAGATTCACGATTGCACTGAACACGTTTTAAGTGCAGGCATATTCTCTGAGCGAGCCCAGAGAGAGAATTCTTACAAGAGAAGTGTATCTGAGAGTGCGCGCGGGAGATTCGCGGTCGGCACATTATATTCCGCGCGTGCGCAGAGAGATTCGCGCTCGGCACATCATATTCCGCGCGCGAGCAGAGAGATTCGCGCTCGGCACATATTCCGCGCGCGAGCAGAGAGATTCGCGCTCGGCACATCATATTCCGCGCGCGAGCAGAGAGATTCACGCTCGGCACATCATATTCCGCGCGCGAGCAGAGAGATTCACGCTCAGCACATCATATTCCGCGCGCGAGCAGAGAGATTCACGCTCGCGCATTATATTAATGTACTTTCGCGCTACAATGATGCGCTCTCGACATTTGACAGGGAAATAACGCCATACAGTCTCTGCTCTCAAACGCTGGGGGCGTGTCCGCTGGCTGCGCTGAAACCACGCCCACTCATGGTAAAGCTGCCGTCGCCACACTCAACTGTCACCGCTACAGCCGGAATGGATGAATTTAGTAGAGTTACTGTGGACTACCTACTATAATTATAACATAAGCACACAAGGCAACTTACACTCATTGGTGGGGATGCACTGCCAATGATGGCACCAGTTGTCGGCGCGACGGGAGGATGAAGGCCGAGGCGGGAGATAGTCGGATCGGCCACATTCACCAGTAACAGCGGATTATCAGTGAATCCCAGTTGTCTCTGACGAAAGTTTATAAAACTATCCCGTGTAAAATGATCACTACAGAGGCGGGTTTTGGCAGTGATCCTCAGCTCTCCATCAAGGTGGCTCTTCACAAAATTAATCCACCTCTTCCTGATGTGATCGTTTTTCAGAAATGTAAATAAGGACACTGATCTGTTTTGTACGTGATCGCATCCAGGTAGTATGCATTTCCGTGACGAAGGCATAGCTAGCTAGCAAACTGTAGTCTGTAGTAACTGATAGTACTGAGAGTAACTCGCGATTGAGCGGTAAACTGATGTTACTAATGTGCTCTATTTATATTGTTAGGGGAGGGGCCAGCCTCAGTGGCTCCAGTGGGTCATCAAGTAGGGGCTTGTCCAGGAGCTCAGGGGCTCCAGTGCGTCATCAAGTAGGGGCGTGTCCAGGAGCTCAGGGGCTCCAGTGCGTCATCGAGCAATCATCAATTTTTTTTAGAATTGCCTTTACAGGGACTTTAATGGGGGAACAAACTTAAGGAATAGTTCACCTAAAAATGAAAATAATCCCATAATTTGTTCACCCTCAAGCCATCTTTCTGCTGAACACAATCAGAGTTATATAAAAAATATCCGGTAACACTTTATTTTACAGTGTTCTTGTTACATATGTTACATGTAATTACCATAGTAATTAGTGTTAATTTCGTTAACGAAAACTAAACGAAAATATTTTCGTCAACGCACATTTTTCACCGAACGAAAACTAGACGAGACGAGACTAAAATCCCCACTAATAAACAATAACTGGGAGTAAATCAGAAATACTTTTCGTAGACTAATAAAGACGAGATGAAAATGCAGTTCGGTAAATAAAAGACTGGGCTAAAATCTATGGACATTTTAGTTCACGAACAAAGACGAGACGAAAATTACATATTATTATATGATATGGTTTTGTCAAATCCTGTCTCCTCCTCCGCCTCCTCCTCGTCAGCTCTTCCGCCACACACCCACTTTCAAACCTGGAGCGGCCGGGCGGGCCGGGCACAGAGTAGCCTACACAACACATGGAGCAGACAGGAGCTGGATTCACGGCGAGGCGGCGACAGGTTAAAAGTAAAACATGCTTTGCACGGGGCTCGGGAGAAAGAGGAGACGTGATATATGGACACATTTTCACTTCATTGAAGTGGAGAACAAAACCAAATGCTTGATTTTAGTCGAAGGGAAGGAATGTGGCCACATGGTAGCTGGAAAAAACACAACAAACCTGAAGAGACACGTCGCAGTTCACCACAAAGACATTGTGGTAAGTTAACAGAAAGATTGGTGGTGGTTGTTTATATGGTGGTAATTAAATATTATCTGCTGACAAAAAAGTAAAAGGTTAAAATGATGTCCTGACTAAAACTAGACTAAAATGTTGACAGTTTTTGTTGACTAAAACTAGACGAATAAAATTATGTTTTCTTGGACTAAAATAAAGACTAAAATGCTCGACTTATAGTCGACTAAAACTAGACTAAATAAAAATGGGATGATGTCGACTAAATGTGATAAAAACTAACAAGCGATGCTGAAACTGGACTAAAACTGAAACTAAATTTAAAAATGGCTGGTAAAATTAACACTAATAGTAATAACAGTAAATGATGCATAATTACATGCAACTAACCCTCAACCAAATCCTAATCCTACCCTAACCCTATAGTAAGTACATGTAGTTGCTTAATGTTACTCAGTACTTAATTATATAATTACACTGTAACAATGACACCTTAAAATAAAGTGTAACCAAATATCCTGGCTCTTCCCAGAATTGTAATTACATTGAATAGTACTCCAGTTTTTGAAGCTCCAAAAAAGCGCATCCATCCATCATAAAATTAATCCATACGACTCCATTTGGGCCTTCTGAAGTGAAGCTATGGGTTTTTGCGAGAAAAATATCCATATTTAAAACTTTATAAACTATAATCACTGTCATCCAGCAATGGCCGTACACACGTTCACGAGAGAGTCGAGTGATGGCTGAAGGATGACCTCTGACATGACGTAGGACATCTGACATAGGCATAGCATAAGCTTATGGCTGTTTCTTAACTCCAAGAACACAAGGAAATGACTAGCATTCTCGTGGAGACCAGTCTTGCCCGGCTACCTTGAAAGAATGAACTCGAAAGGACGGGAAAATACAGAACGCCTCTTTGTGAGAAATGAGATGTGCTGCGATCTTGTTTCTCAAATTACCTTCCCAGCATATTATTAGTATCCAATGCACAATTGTCATGGTTTATGAATTCACTGTCTCTTTTCTTGTCTTGTGTGTGTGTGTATGTGCATGTGGGCGGGGTTGCTGATCACTGCCGCTGATCCATCACCTGCCGCGTCTCATCAGCATGCCAGCTGCAGCTGATCAGCGCACCCTATTTAGTCCCTCTGTTTTCACCTTGTCTTTGTCAGAGCGTTGTTGGATATTTGATGTATCCTGCCTGTCTCCAGTTCCTGTTTATACTGCCTGTCTCCAGTTCCTGTTTATACTGCCTGTCTCCAGTTCCTGTTTATCCTGCCTGTCTCCAGTTCCTGTTTATACTGCCTGTCTCCAGTTCAGAATCAGAATCAGAATCAGAAAGAGCTTTATTGCCAAGTGTGCTTGCACACACAAGGAATTTGTTTTTGGTACTGAGGCTTCCAGTGGACATATACAAATACAACAAGAAACATAATACTACAAATTATAAGAATAAAAAATAAAAATAAAAATATATGAGAATAAAAGTATCACAGTTGGGTTTAGTCAGAATAGACATTTCCAGATTTACAGATTATGAACATATTTACAGTGTTTTGAATATTATAAATAAATAAATCTACATATAAGTATCACCTGAGTTGTAGGGTATTGCACTAAACAGTGGGAGTATTGCACTTAAAGGCGTATGCATTGGGAGGTGTGTTAACTGTTCAGGAGGGAAATGGCCTGTGGGAAGAAACTGTTCCTGTGCCGAGATGTTCTTGTGGCCAGTGATCTGAGTCGCCGTCTTGACGGTAACAGTTCAAACAGGTGGTGTCCAGGGTGAGTGGAGTCTGTGATGATTTTACCTGCTCTCTTCCTCACTCTGGAAGAGTACAGGTCCTGGAGGTTTGGCAGGGGGGCACCAATAATCCTCTCCGCAGTCCGGACTGTCCGTTGTAGTCTCCTGATGTCTGATTTGGTAGCTGAACCAAACCAGACAGTGATGGAAGTGCATAAGACAGACTCAATGACGGCTGAGTAGAACTGAATCAGCAGCTCCTGTGGCAAGTTGAACTTCCTCAGCTGGCGAAGGAAGTACAGTCTCTGCTGGGCCTTTTTCACAGTGGAGTCAATGTGATTGTCCCACTTCAGGTCCTGAGAGATGATAGTGCCCAGGAACCTGAATGACTCCACTGCTTCCACAGTGCTGTTCATGATGGTGAGTGGGGGGAGTGCTGGGCTGTTCCTCCTGAAGTCCACGATCATCTCCACTGTTTTGAGCGTGTTCAGCTCAAGGTTGTTATAACTGCACCAGACAGCCAGCTGTTCAACCTCCAGTCTGTAAGCAGACTCGTCACCGTTTTGGATGAGACCGATGACAGTGGTGTCGTCTGCAAATTTCAGGAGCTTGACAGTGGGGTCTTTAGAAGTGCAGTCATTAGTGTACAGGGAGAAGAGCAGTGGGGAGAGAACGCACCCTTGGGGGGCGCCAGTGCTGGTGGTGAGAGTCCTGGATGTGTGTTTCCCCAGTCTCACTCGCTGCTGCCGGTCCGTCAGGAAGCTGGTGATCCACTGACAGATCGAGGATGGTATGGAGAGCTGGGTCAGTTTGGCTGTGAGAAGACCAGGCATGATGGTATTGAAGGCCGAACTGAAGTCCACAAAGAGGATCCTTGCATAAGTCCCTGGTCTGTCGAGATGTTGCAGGATATAATGCAGTCCCATGTTGACTGCATCATCCACAGACCTGTTTGCTCTGTAAGCAAACTGAAAGGGATCCAGCAGGGGTCCAGTGATGTCCTTCAGGTGGGCCAGCACCAGTCTTTCAAACGACTTCATGACTACAGACGTGAGAGCGACAGGTCTGTAGTCATTAAGTCCAGTGATTTTGGGTTTTTTGGGGACAGGAATGATAGTGGAGCGTTTGAAGCAGCAGGGAACTTCACACTGCTCCAATGATCTATTGAAGATCTGCGTGAAGACCGGGGCCAGTTGGTCAGCGCAGGCTTTTAAACAAGCAGATGAGATGCCGTCTGGGCCTGAGGCTTTCCTAGTCTTCTGTTTTTTGAAGACTCTGCTCACGTCCTCCACACAGACCTTAAGCTCAGGTTGGATGGCAGGAGGGGGGAGTAATGGGAGTGCAGGAGGTGATGGTGAATGTGTGAAGTGCAGGTCAGAGCCTGTGTGTGGTGTGAATGAGGGCTTTTCAAACCTACAATAAAATGAGTTTAAATCATCAGCCAGGTGTTGATTGTCCACAGATCGAGGGGATGGTGACTTGTAGTTGGTGATGTTCCTCAGGCCATTCCAGACTGATGATGGGTCGTTGGATGAAAACTGGTTTTTCAGTTTTTCAGAGTAGTTCCTTTTAGCAACTTTGATCTCCTTTGTCAATCTGTTTCTGGCCTGGTTATACAAGATTTTATCCCCACTTCTGTAAGCATCCTCTTTGGCATGACGAAGGTGTTTGAGTTTCCCAGTAAACCATGGTTTATCATTAGTAAATGATAAGAATGTCCTGGTAGGAATGCATGTATCCTCACAGAAACTTATATATGATGTTACAGTATCTGTGAGCTCATCCAGATCGTTGGTAGCAGCTTCAAAAACAGTCCAATCAGTGCAATCAAAGCAGGCCTGTAGATTCTGCTCTGCTTCATTAGTCCATCTTTTTACAGTCCTTATTACAGGTTTAGCTGATTTCAGTTTCTGCCTGTAGGTCGGTATGAGATGAACCAAACAGTGATCAGAGAGCCCCAAAGCTGCTCGTGAAACGGAGTGATACGCATCTTTTATTGTGGTGTAACAGTGGTCCAGTATATTACTGTCTCTGGTGGGACATGTAACGTGCTGTCTGTATTTTGGTAGTTCACGGGAAAGATTTGCTTTGTTAAAATCCCCAAGAATGATTAAAAGAGAGTCTGGGTACCTTTGTTCTGTTTCAGCTATTTGTTCAGCCAGCTGTTGTAGCGCCGCGCTCACGCACGCGTCTGGAGGGATGTAAACATTCACGAGAATGAAAGAGGAAAACTCCCGAGGCGAGTAGAAGGGTTTACAGTTTATGAAATGTGCCTCTAAATTAGGAGAGCACATCTTCTTCAGTGTTGTTACATCTGAACACCAACTTTCGTTAATGTAGAAACACAATCCACCACCTCTTGTTTTCCCCGTTAGCTCCGCGATGCGATCCGCTCGGAAAAGCTGGAAGCCCGGCAGATGTATTCCGTTGTCCGGTATGGCTTCACTCAGCCAGGTTTCAGTGAAGCACAGAGCAGCAGAGTTTAAAAAATCCTTGTTAGTGCGGGTGAGGAGAAGAAGTTCGTCCGTTTTGTTAGGAAGGGATTGGAGATTCGCGAGATGAATACTGTACTGGGAGTGCAGTGCGCAGGCCGCGCTCGCGGAGTTTAACCAGAGCACCGGCTCGCTTCCCGCGTTTGCGTCTGAATGCGCGTTTGAACAACACCGCTGCCCCACCGACGAGAATGTCCTACAAGACGTCCGAATAATCAAAAACTGTAGAAAAGTTATCTGGTGTGTGTTTCCTAATGTCCAGTAGTTCGTCTTTGGTGAAACTGATAGGAAAAGAATGACTAAACGCAGAACAAACAAACAAAAACAACACAATAGCTGGAGAGCCCCACACAGAGGCAGCCGTCTGCGGCGCCATCTTGGATGGAGTTCCTGTTGGCAGTTCCTGTTTATACTGCCTGTCTCCAGTTCCTGTTTATACTGCCTGTCTCCAGTTCCTGTTTATCCTGCCTGTCTCCAGTTCCTGTTTATACTGCCTGTCTCCAGTTCCTGTTTATACTGCCTGTCTCCAGTTCCTGTTTATACTGCCTGTCTCCAGTTACTGTTTATCCTGCCTGTCTCCAGTTCCCGTGTGTCATCTGTACCTGCACTTCTGCCCATCACGCTGTCTGCTTCCAGTTCTCCGATCTCCGCTCCATTTCCCGGTTTTCCTGAACTGCTATCATCATCATCATCATCATCATCATCATCATCTTCAGCTCCATCTTCAGTGTCTCCACTGTGATCGAGTTACCTCAGTGTCCCTGTGCTGCCAAGTGCCTTCCTGCTGGATATCACCTACTCATCTATTAACAACCATTAATAAACTCACCTTTTACTTGCAAATTGAATCCTCTGACTTATTATTCCTGACAACAATAAATACAACTGTCACGGTGTGGGTTTTGTGTTTTGTTCCTTGTTCTTGTCTGTCATGTGTTTCCCTGTCTTTTCATGTTCAGCTGTTCCCCGTTTTGTTGATTATGTCTCCCCATGTGTTTCTGATTAGCCACGCCCCCTTGTTATCTTGTTTAGCTTGTTTGCCTGTGTATTTATACCCATGTTCTTCAGTTGGTGTTTGTCGGTCGTTGTTTGATGTTGTGATGTTCCTAGTTCCTTGTTCTGTGTACTGAGTACCTTGTTCTGAGTTTACCCTGGATTACTTGTTCTCTTACGAGAGTACTCTCGTACTGCGTGGGGAAAACCTCTTTTCCACGAGATATTGAAGCCCAAAAATTATCCTTAATTTTGTATTAATGTAAAACGCTGTGCAGCAGCATGCAGACATAGGCAAGGCGGCTTGCGCGCCTATTGGCTGCCCTGCGGCAACAGCAGCAGCCTATCGAGAGAGGCGCTGCGTGACACCACATCCAATGGGGGCGATTCGCGCCCATTTCGTCACGTCCCGCCAGAAAGGGCGTGGTCTCGCCCTATAAATATAGCTCGGTTAGGCTGGTACAACTGATTTTCATCTCTTCAGCGAAGCACACGCATCGCTGGATCCAGAGTGAGAAGCCGCGCCGTCGACATAAGCCTTCTGCGGGACGAGCCTTGAACCTGAAGCCGCTGGCCTTCACCTCGCCGCCTTCAGTCGCCGTACCTGCTGCGCTTTCCGGCGTATATATCCTTTTACCTCTGCTGAGAGTGTTCGTTCGCCGCTGCAACTTACACTTCTCTATACCTCTAAAAGAGCTAGCGTCTTTTTAAAGATGCCTTCTTCCTGTGGCTCGTGCCGAGCCCAACTCAGCGACGGGGACCGCCACGTGATATGCGTTTCCTGCCTGGGTGAGGATCACGCGGCTCTCGCGCTCGCTGACGGCGGATGCCCTCACTGCGAGCTTCTGCCTATGGTGACTCTGAGGACTCGCCTGGCATCATTCTCAGAGCCTGCACTTCTGCCCGCTGTGGTACCGCGCCGCAAGAAGCGCCGTGCACAGCGCGCCCCCGAGCTCTCTCCTGCCCGCCAAAGCTCGCCGGTTCGCCCGCCAGCTTCGCCGGCATCGCTCGAATCGCTCACAGATGGACAGCGGCCGCCGTCTGCCACCGCTTCCGCCATTGAGTGTGATGAACCAGCCGAGGCCTGTTCCATCCTGGCATCAGACAGCGAGGACTGGGCGAGCTCTGTAGACCTCCCCCCGCTACCCGCCAGCCGCCTGGGAAACGAGCCGGCATTGAAGCTGAGCTGATGCGTCTGCTCTCTCAAGCCGTCGACAACCTCGGCCTCGACTGGGAGGCGCCCGCGCAGCCTGCGCACAACCGGCTGGATGGTTGCTTCCTCCAGAAGGACTCCGCCCCATCACAGTCAAGACCCGCGCCTTTTCTTCCTGAGCTTCACGAAGAAGTCGCAAAGTCGTGGAACGCCCCTTTCTCGGCCAGAATGCGTACCTCTGTCTCTGCACCATTCTCCTCTGTAGACGGTGCGAAAGAGAAAGGATACCTCTCTCTTCCTCCAGTGGAAGCAGCGGTAGCGTCCCATCTTTGTCCACCCTCCGCTGGACGGCGTGCTTTGACGGCGCTACCCTCTAAAGCCTGCCGAGTGATGTCAGCCATTCACGGCCGCGCTTACACCGCCGCTGGGCAAGCTGTGTCAGCGCTACATTCAATGGCGATACTGCAGATATTCCAAGCCGACCTTCTCCGTAAAATGGACGAGGAAGGACCGGAAGCTATCTGCGTGGCGGACCTAAGAAGCGCTACGGACCTCGCTCTACGCGCTGCAAAAGCCGCCGCACAAGCCGTTGGGCGCAACATGGCCTCTCTCACCGTGGCTGAGAGACATCTGTGGCTAACGCTGTCTGAGATGACGGATGCTGAGCGCTCTGTGTTCCTCGACGCGCTCATTTCCACGGATGGTCTTTTCGGATCTGCCGTCAAAGACTTCACGGACAGATTCGCCGAGGTGCAGAAAACTTCACAGGCTATGAAGCACTTCCTGCTGAAGCGCTCTAGTTCCGCAGCAGGCCGCTCTAAACAGCCGTCTGCCCGGGGCTCTCAGCCGCAGCCTGCACCACCAGCCGCCGCCGCCGCTTCTCAGCGCCGCCAGGCCCGAGACCAAAGACCGCGCTCTCGCTCTGCTGGACGCCGCCCCCCTCACGCGGCCCGCGAGAATCGAAATCAAGCCCGAGGTCTCAAAGCCTTCCTAGCCACTCTAGGAAAGCGTCGGTGTTCAAATCCCGCCGCGGCCGGATTTTCACCAAAACTTCTCGCTCGCTCAGTTCCAGACAATGCGACTGTTCCAGCGTACTTCGCAGTAAACAAGCCCGTTCCACAACCTGCTTGCCTGCACACAAAAGCCGTTTTTACGGCTACCCAGATAAATCCAATAAAGAGTGTATTTTCTGGTGTCCCGGCCATAGCCGATGGTGTTATGAGTGTTGTAAGAATGCCCACGTCTCAGTGCCCATTCCCACACACAGACACAGCCCGCCACAATACAGGGCTAGCACAAATAAAATCGACTCATGTCGGTTGTGCAATAAATGTAGTGTACGTGCCCACAACACAGTGCCCACAAACACTACACAAAGCATGTCCCACGGTTTCTGTAAAAACGAAACCAACACATTCTCAGTTGGCGCGAGCCGACAGTGTTATCAGTGCAGTGAGTGTGCCCACTATCCCGCGCCCACATTCCCTCACAGACATGCCGAACCCTACGGGGCTCGTCCCGCTCGCATTCTCTCCACAACATGTCAGAGAGAAGCTGAGCGCGGCCGGGCTGCCCGCTGTGATCAGCGCACCCCCCGCCTCGCACACTGTAAACACAGTGTTTATTTCCCAGCACACCGGAGCTCTCCGGCCGCCGTTATGCCGCGGCCAGAGCCCAGATTTCATTCTACCTCTAGCTATTCATGCAGATGCGTGGGCAAAGCTTCCCGGGGTATCAGAATGGGTGCTGAAGACTATAATAAGAGGCTATTCGCTACAGTTCGCTCGTCGCCCCCGCCGTTGCGCGGCGCGAGTCGAAACGACGGTGAAAGACGAAGTATCTCATCTACTTCGAGCCGAGATAGCAAAACTACTGAGCAAAGGGGCTATAGAACCTTTATCTCAGGCTCAGAGCAAAGGGGGTCTTTACAGCAGGTTTTTTCTGGTACCGAAAAAAGACGGGGGTCTCAGACCCATTCTAGATCTGCGACAGCTGAACAGAGCACTCGCGAAGCGCCAGTTCAAAATGATTACAACCAGGAAAATCCTCGCGCAAGTTCGCCAGGACGACTGGTTTATGCCAATAGATCTGAAAGACGCATATTTTCAAATACAAATAGCGTCGCGTCACAGGCGATTCTTGAGATTCGCCTTCGAGGGCCAGGCATACCAATACAAAGTCCTGCCGTTCGGCCTGTCCTTGGCACCCCGTACATTTACGAAGTGCATGGACGCGGCTCTCGCACCCCTGAAACTCCAGGGCATGCAAATTTTGAACTACTTGGACGATTGGCTGATTCTAGCTCGATCACGATCAGAGCTCATAGAACACAGGACCACATTACTCGAGCATCTCGAGAATCTGGGTCTCACAGTCAATTGGGCGAAAAGTTTGCTGTCTCCCAGCCAGAAAATCTCTTTTCTGGGAACAGTGCTGGACTCGCTATCCATGACAGCGCGCCTGTCGCCAGAGCGCGAGCTGGACATTCAGCGCGTCGTGAAATCCTTCCGCCGCGGCTCGATAGTCCAGCTCAAAAGGTTTCAGAAAATGCTGGGCCTCATGGCCTCAGCAGCTTCAGTGCTCCAGCTGGGTCTGCTTCGCATGCGCCCACTGCAGCTGTGGCTGAAAGCGCGAGTTCCTCCCCGGGCATGGACCGCTGGCCGGTTTCGCCTCCGGGTCGATCTGGAATGCGTTTCAGCTCTGTAACCATGGAAAGTAACCGACTGGTATCAGTCAGGTGTGAGTCTGGGGACTCCCTCGAGTGTGAAGGTGGTGTCCACGGACGCCTCCACCTCGGGATGGGGAGCGCTGCTCGAGGGCAGACCGTTCTTTGGCCAGTGGTCAGAACGGGAAAAACTCCTACATATAAACTGTCTGGAAATGATGGCAGTCGACAATGCGCTACGGCGCTTCTGTCCCCAGATAAAAGGTCACCACGTCTTGGTCCGTTCGGACAACATGTCAGTGGTGGCATACATAAATCGCCAGGGCGGCATCAAGTCCCGAAACCTTTACAGGCTAACGGAACGCCTCCTGGTCTGGGCTCAGCACAACCTGCTTTCACTGAGAGCAGCGCATGTGCCTGGTCACCTAAATCTGGGACCAGACAGACTGTCCAGAAACAATGTCCCAGCAGGGGAATGGTCGCTGCACCCGCAGACGATCCAACTGCTGTGGGAGACATTTGGCAAAGCGAAGGTGGACCTGTTCGCGTCCCACGAGAACGCTCACTGCCCGAAATATTTCTCCAAGAGCGAGGACGCGCTGGCCCACGTCTGGCCCCGCTGTCCCCTCTATGCTTTTCCCCCGTCTCGCTCCTGCCTCAAGTGCTGGAACGAATCAGGAAAAGCAGATGCCCAGTGCTGCTTGTGGCTCCGCTCTGGCCGAACCAGGCTTGGTTCCCAGTCCTGATGCGGCTGACCAGCACTGCCCCGTGGCCAATACCGTTGAGGAAAGACCTCCTCTCTCAGGCCAAGGGCTCGATTTGGCATCCTCGCCCGCAGCTATGGTCCCTACATGCATGGGCCATCAACGGGTACCCGCTAACCTCCCGGAGGGAGTGTTAAACACGATCACACAGGCGAGAGCCCCGTCTACTAGACGGCTTTACTCCGCGAAATGGTCTGTGTTCTCTACCTGGTGTCAAGCTCAGGGCTTTTCACCCGTAGACTGCGGGGTCACGGAAGTACTTTCCTTCCTTCAAGAGCTGCTGGATAAGGGCAGGACCCCATCCACGCTCAAAGTGTACGTGGCGGCCATAACAGCGTTTGCAAAACCTGTGTCTGGCTAGTCACTGGGGAAAAATGACCTGGTCGTGCGATTCCTCAAGGGAGCTCGGAGGCTGAACCCTCCTAGACCTCCTTCAGTCCCGGTGTGGGACCTTTCTACGGTTCTGGAAGCCATGAAAGGTGCCCCGTTCGAGACAATCCATTTGTCAGACATGAAGCATCTGTCTTTCAAAACGGTGTTTCTTTTGGCTCTCGCTTTAGTGAAGCGCATAGGGGACTTACAAGCGCTTTCAGTAAGCGCGTCATGTATGGAGTTTGGGCCTAATGACTCAAAAGTCATACTCAAACCAAGGCACGGGTACGTGCCCAAATCCCTCAACACACCGTTCAGGGCCCAGGTCATTTCCCTGTGCGCCCTCCCGGTTCATGCTGAGGAGGTGGATGCGAGTCTCCTTTGCCCTGTCAGGGCACTGAGAGCTTATGTGTCCCGCTCGTCTGTCTTCAGACAGACCGAGCAGCTCTTCGTTTTGTTTGGCGGACGCTCCAAGGGACTGGCTGCATCAAAACAAAGCTTATCCAGATGAATAGTCGACGCCATAGCACTGGCTTACACTTTCTAAGGGCCTGCAGTGTCCTTTAGGTGTCAGAGCGCACTCCACAAGAGGCGTGGCCTCATCGTGGGCGTGGTATAGTGGGGTTACCTTGCAAGATATCTGTACGGCCGCGGGCTGGGCCTCGCCGTCTACATTTATAAGGTTTTACAACCTGGAGGTTCCCGCTTTACAAGCCAAGCTATAGAATTCAGTGCTATATGCCCCACTGTGTTGGCCCAGATACTGAGTTTTGCCTGTGCATCGCTCACCGAGCGATAGAACAGCCCAGGGGTGTTGAATAACCCTTTCTATTGCCCAGTTCAGGCTGAATACGTTCACCCTGTCTGCGCGGAACACTGTTACATAACTAGCTCCTGTGGGATGCTATTTCATGGGGAATGATGCTTGCAGCCTCTCTTCTCCGACTCTCTGTGAGTCTATGGTGATTATGCACTATATGAGCCCCGGGCTGCTGCCCTTGGGACTTTGGTGTTGGATCCCAGTACCAGTACCGTTTTGCATAGTGTTCCCCATAGCGTAAGATATTACGCAGTATGAGAGTACTCTCGTAAGAGAACGTACTCGGTTACTAACGTAACCTCGGTTCTCTCTAGAGAGGGAACGAGTACTGCGTATCTTGCCGTGCATACACAGCTCTGGTTCGCTTCGGCGATGAAAACCAGTTGTACCAGCCTAATCGAGCTATATTTATAGGGCGAGACCACGCCCTTTCTGGCGAAATGGGCGCGAATCGCCCCCATTGGATGTGGTGTCACGCAGCGCCTCTCTCGATAGGCTGCTGCTGTTGCCGCAGGGCAGCCAATAGGCGCGCAAGCCGCCTTGCCTATGTCTGCATGCTGCTGCACAGCGTTTTACATAAATACAAAATTAAGGATAATTTTTTGGCTTCAATATCTCGTGGAAAAGAGGTTTTCCCCATAGCGTAAGATATTACGCAGTACTTGTTCCCTCTCTAGAGAGAACCGAGGTTACGTTAGTAACCGAGTACATTTGTTGGATTATTAAAGTGCTTGCGATTGGATTCACTCTCTGCTTCGTCCTTGCCGCATCGTAACAACAACATATCACAAACAAAGTTCATAACCTGACAAACAGTTATTTCATATTATTATTATTATAGACCATTATTATACAATTTTATTTTACCATTACCATACAATATTTTTTTTAAATTTAGTATGATTAATTTTACCTATGCATTGTCAATATATGGATTATTTTTAATATGCCAATAAAAATACTGCAGGCATTCTTCAGGTCTTTATCATTTTAATAAAGAGATGTCACATATTTACAAGCTTGCAGTGGGAATCTCTTATGAGAACGAGAGGGAACTTTGTGAGAACGAGAAGCATAAATCTCACAGGCCCCATACGTCGTCTGCCTACCCACAGCGTCTTCTGGGATTTGCATCAGTATTTATATCCTAAAAAGTCTATCAAATGACAATTTATGACATCATTTATGATCACTCAAACTGGCAGGTCAGTGGTTGTCAAATATGTTTTATTAGACCCATATCACCCTGAGTGGTCAGCAGCTGTCAGCCGTTGTATGGGGTGATTTATAACTCAGTTTCACTAGATTTAAAGGTCATTGGGTGTCAATCAGATTTAGGGTCGGCGGGATTTATGGTTCAATTTATGAGTGTATTTATGGGGGTTATATCTCACCCAGATTGGCATTTTTATGACATTGCTCTTTGCTGGGTCTTCCAGCAAACTGGTGCTTCCAGTCTGTTGAGAAAAGTGTTGTGTCTGTGACCATGTTTCCTTTGATTGTTGGGGTGAAATACCCCCAAGCAAGTTTTACGTTATGTCGACACTTCAGTGTCAGGATCAGTGCTGTTTGATCAATAATGGGTATGTGTTAACTGAGTCAAAATATTTGAGTCAAGGCATTCAGGAAGACCATTACCACTACAGCACACTGGCTACTGGCATCCACTGGCTACATCCATTTAAATAACTACTCTTTTTTATTATTATTGAACAAAGATCACAGGGGATACATGTATCACACACACACACTCTATTATGCCGCCTAAATCATAATCATACACTGTTCGTTTGTTGGCCAAAGGAGGACTGGCCCCCCGACTGAGCCTGGGTTCTCCCAAGGTTTTTTTTCTCTATTCTGTCACCTGATGGAGTTTTGGTTCCTTGCCACTGTCGCCTTTTTTTTTTTTTTTTTTTTTCGCCTTCATTCGCCATTGGCTTTTGGCTTGCTTAGTTGGGGACATTTAACATTTAATTTTGAATTTAACAATACTATTACAACTTTACTTTCCTGTTATCTCTGTAAAGCTGCTTTGAAACAATTTGTATTGTAAAAGCGCTATATAAATAAAGGTGACTTGACTTGACTTGACACACACACACACAGACACACACACACACACACACACACAAAGAATAATAAACTTGAGGAAGAGGAAGGCAATATAGCACATTTTCAAACAAGATACAGTAAACAGATAGTAAACAAAAAAAATCATAAAACATTTAAAGCAATAGAAATTAAACATACAATACATGAATTAAAAAAATAGAAATAAATAACATAAAATTGTCATCTTCAGAAAATCAGGAGGTAACTTAAAATGAAACCATATTTACTTATTAGCTGACAATCAAAGAGAGTCATAGAATAACTTTAAATTAACACAGGAAAGCCTAAAATTGGGCTTAGAATCAGTGACTTTACATTTAGGCTATGAAGATAAAACTACACACATAGAGTTAGCAGTGTTAATCTGTTGTCCATCTCTCTTGAGTCCCAAATCAAAAAACAGTACATTCATTATTTCAAAAATAAAAAGTTTGTAGTGATTGTGGCATGAGCTAGCCTATCTGTTCGCGTTATAGTAAATTCTGTGACGTCATTAATCATTAATCTCATTAATCTTAAACTTGAGCGCGTCTTCAGGTGAGGTCTCCCTGTTTGTTTGTGTTCGTTGGCCTGGTGCCGCTGTGAACGTCTCGGGGTAAGTGGACCGATGGTAAAATGACTAAATGGTTTGTTACTCTTATTTAGCCGGCAACTGTTTGATGCTGCGATGTATTGTTTACCACTACAAACGTGGTTTGGGTTTCATCTGTCTTTACCGGACGGCTGCTGTGCAGGTGTCTGTGCCCTTTAGGTGCGGGTATGACGGGCTTTAATGGATTGTTGTCACCATGTTAAATTGTAGCAACTGGTCAGATAGCAACTCGCCTGTATAGTTTTTCGGTAACACTTTATTTTGATGGTCCCTTTTGAACATTCTGTTGACTATAAGTAACTTTGCAACTACATGTCAACTGACTCTAATTAGAGTATTAGTAGACTGTCTGCTTCATATCTGCAAACTCTTTATTGTGATGCTCCCCAACAGACACTCTACTGACTATAAGTAACTTTGCAACTACTTGTCGACTTATTCTAACTCTAACCTTACCAGTCTACTAATACTCTACTAATACTCCAATGAGAGTTAGTAGACATGTAGGTGCAATGTTACTTATAGTCAACAGAACGTGTTAAAGGGACCATCAAAATAAAGTGAAACCAGTTTTTCTAGTTTGTGATTGATGTGAACGACGACTGCTGTGAACTATTAAAGAGACATCCGTTTATGTATCTGATCCCGCAGCTCTGTAACGGGTCGCTGTTTTGTCGATGTTCTGATATTACTGCGCTCAGATTACACCCTCATATTCCTGCTTCACACACGCTGCCTCAGTGAATGTTTTGCCCATATTTAAGATTACGAACTGTCTTGTGCTCTGCTCAGTGTGTTTGGAATTTTGCTTGCTTTGTCGTTTTGAGCTTTTGTTTGCATTTGTTGTTTTTTTCTTTGTGTCTTTTCTTCTTTTGTATAAATAGTTTGTTTTGAACTGTTTTCTTTGGTAAAGATGTTATTGGTGTGAATCTTGATTTATTTTGTATATTGTTAATTAATTTGAATTTAAATGTTTTGATTTGTTTATATGTATAACATATTTTTATTTATTTTTGTTTGTTTGATTTTGGTTAAAGATTACTGAATTTGGTTGTTTATTATAAGTATTATTATTTATTGTTTCTTTATTGGACTGGACCTACTAAGGTTTGATATCAAGGCTTGTTGATGGATGAACATTTGCCAACCACCTGTCAACTTATATAACCATTTACTCATTTTTCTTCTCTCTCTCTCTGTGTGTGTGTGTGTGTGTGTGTGTGTGTGTGTGTGTATGTGTCACAGGCCGGGGCGACAACCAGACCTTCAACGCCGCCCCTTTCAAAGTGTACCACCCTGAGGAGCCTGACCAGAGAACACCACAGACAGGACAACGTTATAAGATACAAAGTTGTGTTGCTTTATTGAATTAAAATAGTCTCTCAGAACAAGGCATCAATTAATCGATCTCTTCTTTGTCTTCCAAGGTCCCAGGGATATAGCGGCTGCAGAGAGCAGGGCTCTCGCTGGCGTAGACACTGGTAATGTACCCCACAACGGCACTCAGGTAAGGAACTTCCCAGTGAATCTGCAGAACAGACGGTAAACAGCACTAGAGTGGGGGACTCCACAGCGGATCTTCGAGACAGATGGTGAGTAGCACTCAGGTAAGGAACTTCACAGTGAATCTGCAGAACAGACGGTAAGCAGCACTAGAGTGGGGAACTCCACAGCGGATCTTCAGGACAGGCGGTTAACAGCACTCAGGACTGAACTTCACAGTGAATCTGCAGAACAGACGGTAAGCAGCACTAGAGTGGGGAACTCCACAGCGGATCTTCCAGACAGGCGGTGAACAGCACTCAGGAGAGAACTTCACAGTGAATCTGCAGAACAGACGGTAAGCAGCACTAGGGTGGGGGATTCCACAGCGGATCTTCAGGACAGGCGGTGAACAGCACTCAGGAGAGAACTTTACAGTGAATCTGCAGAACAGACGGTAAGCAGCACTAGAGTGGGGAACTCCACAGTGGATCTTCCAGACAGGTGGTGAACAGCACTCAGGAGAGAACTTCACAGTGAATCTGCAGAACAGACGGTAAGCAGCACTAGAGTGAGGAGCTCCACAACGGATCTTCAAGACAGACAGTGAACAGCACTCAGGTAAAGGAACTTCACAATGAATCTGCAGAACAGACGGTAAGCAGCACTAGAGTGGGGGACTCCACAGCGGATTATCGGGACAGATGGTGAATAACACTCAGGTAAGGAACTTCACAGTGAATCTGCAGAACAGACGGTAAGCAGCACTAGAGTGGGGAACTCCACAGCGGATCTTCCAGACAGGCGGTGAACAGCACTCAGGAGAGAACTTCACAGTGAATCTGCAGAACAGACGGTAAGTAACACTAGAATGAGGAGCTCCACAATGGATCTTCAAGACAGACAGTGAACCGCACTCAGGTAAAGGAACTTCACAGTGGATCTGCAGAACAGACGGTGGGCAGCATTCAGGCGAGACTTCACGACTAATCCTCAGGACAGATAGTGAGTAGCACTCAGATAGAAACTCCTCTTTAAGTCAGACAGCGATCAACATGCAAATAAGAGGCCCTCTTCAGAACAGACAAAGTACAGCACTCAGGTGAGACATCCTCTTCAAATCACATCAGCACATCAAAGAAATAGATGGCTCTTTTCTGTTTAATACCCACTCCAGATATAACAGCGAATACAGCCCAGCGTTCCGCGGGGGTAGCAAGTCAACTGGTCGAAATCATGGTTAAAGACAGAACTGTTCTTCCCACACTCGTGTATTCAGAAAAAGACACTCAAGACTTCAAACGTGCTTATATCACCATAAACACTGCAATTCTCACACTCACAATGAATTAAGGCCTTTGCCCCAATATTCATCCAGATTCCTCCACTCCCATAGAACTATGACTTAAGGGCAGCGTGGGAGACAAATATCAGCAGAGGGCTTTAGAGATCATCATAAGCGTGATTTGAGGTACTTAACTGTCCCAGGAATGATCGATGCACATTAATTCTTCAGTCCATGAATGTTCTCCTTCATAAAATCCGCCAAAACTGCAGTCATCTGTCCTGTTCCCCCTCTGTCTCGGCCACTTCTCTCCCTCACTCCGTCTTCAACATCTCTTCACACCAAATGCCTTATTATATCCATTATTGAGACACGTACTCCAATCACGATCGCCTCCCTCACCTCTCGCAGCTGACACTCGTTTCTTCCTTTATTACCCCGCGATCGGCCATCACATACAAAACCGGAACCGGCCCGGCCCGGTCCGGCCCATCCTCCCCCACCAATCCGTTCCAGTCCCTGGAACGGGGCGCTGAGACCCACTCCCCGTACCTCTCGGGGGGGTGTCCTCGAGTCCCTCGTTGGGAGCGTCTTGGAGGCGAGGCAGGATCCTCCCCCCTTACCTCGACGTTAGGATTTCTCGGGACCACTGCCCAACCCACTACAGGAGGGTCAGGGACCTCGGGGGCTGCCGGAGTCTCCACCATTGGCATCGGATAGTTCGGACAGGGGCGAAGTAAGTTCCAGTGTAAAACCCGTTCTGGGCCCGTCTTTCCTTCGGGCCGAACGGTATATACCGGCTGGTCGGGGCGTTGTTGGCGATCCACTACATAAGGCAGAGCCTCCCACCAGTCGCTGAGCTTACCCTTCCCCTGTCGCCGATTATCCCGGACCAAAACTCGATCCCCGGGCAGGAACGGGGCCTCCCGTGCCGTTCAGTCATATAACCGCTTGTTTTTGACCGCGGCGGCCTCTATTCGGTCAGTGACCCTTTGATAGGACGAATGGAGCTGTTGGTGATGCTTGTTCACCCAATCGTTAAGACTGGAAGCCTCCCCGGTCCCAGCCGTTCCCAAAAGAAGATCCATGGGCAGCCGTACGTGCCTCCTAAACATTAAATAAGTCAGGGCATACCCGGTGGTGCTATGCACACTGTTGTTATAGGCCTGGACCAGGGCAGGAAGACTGTCCACCCACTGGCCCTGGTGGTCCGTATCCAATGTCCCCAATAGACTCAACAAGGTCTGGTTAAACCGCTCACACCCCCCGTTGCCCTGGGGGTGGTACGGCGTGGTGTGAGTCTTTGTACACCCATAAAGCCGGCACAATTCCTGGATAACCCTGGATTCGAAATTTGGCCCCTGATCAGAATGTAAGGTCTCTGGACACCCGAACGGCTAAAAAAACATCTTCCACAGAGTGTTCGCAGTGGTGATAGCTGTCTGGTCCATCGGCCGACTCAACGTCAAAAAATCCATTGCTACCATGTGTAGGGGGGCCTTGGGCCGTACAGACACCAGGGGAGCGCTCACCTCCTTCCTGGCTTTAACCTGTTAAGCTGCAAGCCTACTTTTGAAAAATCCCCAGAAATGACATACCCAAACTGAAACAGATACAGTTCATGAACCCTTTGCACTAAAAGCACAAGTATGATCTCATTTGAAAGCTGACACCTGGTAGTTTATTGTAAATGTAGAATTAATTATTGTCATAATGAAAACATTTTTTTTAAATAGCTTCAAAGTTTTGTAAAGTTATTAGAAATTTATTTTTATGAAACATCTTCATGAAAATAAAATTGAAGTTGGCCCTGGAGCAATCTAGAAATGCACTGCAGCTAAAGCCATATGTGTGACCATTTTATATTTAAAATCTGAAAATGATAAGTCTAAAACTCTGTATTTAGTTAAATGTTTTTCAAGATAATGTCAAATTACTTTATTTTGATTAGACTCTAAAATGCAAACTGATGTTTAGTCATCTTCTGAGTCATCTATTCAGTCTATTCATAGGGTTTCAAACCCTAATTTCTTTTATCAAAGTTCTCACTAAATATTTGAAACTGGTATCAACTGCACTGAAACATTTCAGTAAGCATTCCTATTTAGAAAAAAATCATAAAACAATAACTGCTGGTGGCAGGTGCACCTGGGCTAGCTAGCATGTTAGCTTAGCACACCATCAATACACGACCATTTATGAGATTAAAACCATGTTTGTGCTCCAAACTTACTTTATAACGCAAGTCGAGTGTTTTAAATAATCTTCTGTGATCTAATTTGGCTTCAGATAAAAAAAAATCCGACAGAAAATTTATTATTTATAGTGTTCTGCACGATGATGAAATCTATATCGATTAGCATTACATTATAAATATAATCTATTATTATGAAATACCTGGCATGGCTTGAAGAACACAGGTAACTCAAATATCATTGCAATCATGTTTATTGTCTTCAAAACATCTTTATCTGCATGTTACAGCGATCTCTGTCAGCTACTTTCTGTATCGAGGTGACGTCCTGGAATGTCACATGACTATGGGTCTTCTTCATGATCCATATATGGACTATTATTGTGCATATAGCGCCCTCAGGCTATTGGTATGAATTGAAAACACAGCACATCTCAATAAGAAGCGATCATAATGATTACATCGACGCATTTGGGTATAAATTCAATAAATATTATTCCTGTCTATAGAAATATGATGTGAATCTATGAGAATATATCAATATTTCTCCAAGTCTGCACATTTTTGAGCTAAAGCCCTGAGGGATGTTGTTTTGTGAATCGCTGTCATGACGACAGCACGGAGTGTTTTTTATGAATGGACCGGCTGACGCTCATAATTCATATTAAAGGTATCGACTCATTTTTTTCATTTCATAACTCCTGACACAAATTAAGACATAACTGTCACTATAAGTTTCTCAGAATACAATACTGGTCAAATACTGAATCTTGAGTCTTATATCTTTTTAATGATGTATAGTTTGTCAAGGTATAACATTAAATCTGATAGTAAATTTGAACTAAATAAAAAAAAAAACGCTTCAGTGCGCCGACGCACTGGCGAAGGTTAAGAGGTTAAAGAGTGTGCAGCGCGGGCATTTCTGGATGAAGGTTTTTACAGACATTTCCATCCCAAGCCAGTAGAAATGCCTCCGTAGCAGGGACACAGTCCTCTGTGTGTGATAAGCCTGTAACAAGGTCTGGACCTGACCTTCGGGTACCATGATTTGACACACAGCTTCCAAGGTCACGGGGTCCCGGATGGACCGACAGACCACCCCTTCTCTCAGACAGAGCTTCTCCCATTGCCCGAGAAGTTTCCTCGCTGTCAATGTCTGGGCTTGTCTTTCTGCCGCCTTGGGGGGTGACCCCCGTGCCAACCAAGACCGTAACGCCACCAGACCACCCTCCTCTTCCTGCCGTTCCCTCCACCCCCAACTAGCGGGAGTTTCTTCTAGATGGAATCCAGGTGCCTCTACCACTCCCACCGTAAGTTCCCCCTCACGTTCGGCAGAAGGTATCAGCAGGGGACCATTACCATCAGTCACCGGAAGCCTAGATAACACATCGGCATTCGTGTGTTCTCGGTCCGGTCGATACTGTAGATTGTAATCATAGTTGGCCAGTTGTGCTACCCACCGCTGTTCAACCGCCCCCAGCTTGGCCGTCTGTAAGTGAACCAGGGGACTGTTATCAGTTACCACCAATACCTTTGCTCCCCACAGGTAATCCTTAAATTTTTCGCTCATAGCCCACTTCATGGCCAGCAACTCGAGCTTAAAGGAACTATAGTTGGAATCATTTCGCTCGGCGGGATGGAGGCTCCGGCTTGCATAGGCTATAACTCGCTCTACTCCTTGTTGCTGCTGGGCCAACACGGCTCCCAATCCGGTGTGGCTGGCATCGGTATAGAGGATGAAGGGCTGAGTGAAATCTGCATACGCCAAGATCGGAGCCTGTAGAAGTTCTTGCTTGAGCCTCTGGAAGGCAACATCACATGCGGAGTCCCAAACGATAGGATGGGATCTCCGACTACGGGGGTGTGCCGAACCAGAAAGGAGTTGGTTCAACGGCTTGGCAATCTTCGAGAAGTCTTTAATGAAGAGCCGATAATAACCCACAAAGCCTAAAAAGGATCTCACTTGGCGCACCGTCTTGGGTGGGTCCCATCCCTGGACGACCAACACCTTATCTGGATCCACAGAGACTCCAGAGGCGCTCACACGATGGCCCAGGAACTTTACCTCCTTTTGAAACAAGTGGCATTTGTCTGGTTGTAACTTCAACCCATACTTCTCCATTGCCCGAAACACCCGGTCCAGATGTTGTAAATGGGATGTTAAGTCTGGGGAATACACAATAACGTCATCCAAGTATACCAACGTGCTATCCACCAGCTGGCCACTCAGACACCGCTGCATTAGCCGCTGGAAGGTGGCGGGGGCGTTGCACAGGCCGAACGGCATCCGGTCCCACTCGAAAATGCCAAAGGGAGTGGTGAACGCAGTCTTTTCCCGATCTCTCTCCTCCACCTGTACCTGCCATTATCCGCTGGCAAGATCCAAGGTAGAGTACCATGCGGCCTGAGTCAAGTTGGTAAGAGAATCCTCGATTCGTGGCAGCGGGAAAGCATCCTTCTTGGTTACTTGTTTCAGTTTACGATAATCCACACAGAACCTCCAGGCTCCGGTCTTCTTCCGGACCAAGACGATCGGGGCCGCCCAGGGACTACTGCTCTCCTTTATAACTCCCTTCTCCAACATTCCCCCCAACAGGGTACGAACCTCAGAATAGAGAGTAGGTGGCACTGGGCGATACCGTTCCCGGCTTGGCGTGGCATCACCGGTAGGAATCTGATGTTTCACCACGTCGGTTCGGCCATAATCCTCGTCATGAGTGGAAAATACGTGTCGCCATTTCGCCAGGAACTCTTGGAGCTGTTGTGTCTGACTCTCCTCCAGCACCTCTCCTCGCAGGGTTTCTCCCCGAAGATGAGCCGGCATCCCCTCTTCCGGAAGATTAATGGGTTGGTCCACCTGCTCCAAGGCCACTTCAACCACCGTAGAGCTCACTTGACAGAAGCTGACCCCCCCGCCTTCTCTCACTTGTTGAGGGCCCACCAAGGTTACTCGGGCCAGACGTTGATGGCGGTACAAGTTGACGGGGTAGGGTTTCACGCTTCGTACTCTCACAGAAACTCTGCCCCGACGGGCTACGGCCAGTCCTCGAGCCACCTCCACGCTCTGACAGTCCCAATGGGGCTCGACGAGAACCCAATCCTCCGGTCCATATGTCCAGGCGCTCTGGGCCGGAACAGAAAGGGCATATCGACAAGCCACCCGGCCGGTGTCTTCGCAGTCCCGTTGGAAACTGGCCATGTGGATCCGGCGACAATCAGCAACAATGCGCTCCCACTCCCTTCGCTCGGCTGACGGGGGGGCTCGAATTGGTCCAGCTTGAAATAGTTCCTCCCAACAATCCATAATAACATTCATGCCCAAAAGGGCTCGATGTGCCCCCAAGCAAGGGTCCCGGACAATCACAACTCCTTTCTGTGGTACAGTGACCCCATGGATCTCAAAATCCGTAACCAAGTAGCCAATATAAGGGATGTTCAGACCATTTGCCCCTCGTAGGGTAAGCCAAGGAGCTTCTGCCTCCTGCAAACGTTGTACCTTGAACAGCTCCTTGGACAGGCTTTTGGAGAATAAGGTATTTTGGGACCCAGTATCCACCAGACACTGGACCCGGATGCCGTTTACTCCAATCTCTACAACAGGGCAATACCCAACTAAACTGTCTCTAGGAGCAGTGGACGAAGGAGGGTCCATCGAAGGGGTCCCGACCACTTGACCCACTGTGGCCGGTAGCTCTAAAAACCCCCTTGTGAACCACGGCGAGAGCCACATTGACGACTGTAATGTCCAGGCTCTCCACAGCTATTGCAAATGGGACGACCCTGTTCGTCCCACTGGAATCTAGGCCCAGAAGGCCGAAATGGACGTCTCCCTCGATCTCGATTCCCGTCTGAGTAAGAGCGCTCTCGGGGCAGAGTCAAAGGATCTGACCGTTCCCGGCGGAGTTCTTCCAGAAGGGTCCAAGACAGCTCGGTCATTTGTTCACGGACATCCTTCATGAGCTCGGCATGTAAAGTTTGCTTCCAGTCAGATGACCCAGGAGGGATAGAACCGCACGCTCCACTGGTGGCCAGGCAAACAGGGTGATCCGCTGTCTCCGCATGGTCTAATTCCAGAGCCAAGGCCTCTCTCCGCAAATCCTCGAAGGTCAGCTCGGGGTCTCGACGGAGCTGCACCCGCAGGCTTTGACGAACAAGGCCCTCCCGAAGCCCCAGGAGAAATTGATCCCGTAACAGGGTCTCTTCCTCTCCCAGACTATGATCACGTCTCCCCTTCAACCTGGTAAACTGCTCTCGCAATCGTAGCGCGAAAGCCCGTAAAGTTTGCCGGGGCCCTTGTTTGCAGTTGAAAAACTGGGTTCGAAGGACAGGTACTGGAGTGGCATCACCATACTGCTCCGCCAGAAAGTCGAAAATGGCTTGTGCCGTAGCCCGAGTTTGCTTCTGGTGCGGCCTGTATCTCTCTCTTGGCCTCACCTTCAAGTGAATTCAGGATGAACTGTAACTTCTGGGGGGCACCTAGCCCCTGGAGTCCTGCCAAGTACTCCACCTGGGCCTTCCAATCCGACAGGCTTAATTCTGACCCTGGTCCTCCATACCTCTGGGCCCAGGGAGCACCCATAAAGATAGGCATAACTTGAGGCCGACCCGCCGGCAAATCTTCGTCCGCCATCAGGGATCTCTGATCGCTCAACTCAAAGTGGAAATCCTGCCGACTACTCCAATTCTGTCACAGGCCGGGGCGACAACCAGACCTTCAACGCCGCCCCTTTCAAAGTGTACCACCCTGAGGAGCCTGACCAGAGAACACCACAGACAGGACAACGTTATAAGATACAAAGTTGTGTTGCTTTATTGAATTAAAATAGTCTCTCAGAACAAGGCATCAATTAATCGATCTCTTCTTTGTCTTCCAAGGTCCCAGGGATATAGCGGCTGCAGAAAGCAGGGCTCTCGCTGGCGTAGACACTGGTAATGTACCCCACAACGGCACTCAGGTAAGGAACTTCCCAGTGAATCTGCAGAACAGATGGTAAACAGCACTAGAGTGGGGGACTCCACAGCGGATCTTCGAGACAGATGGTGAGTAGCACTGAGGTAAGGAACTTCACAGTGAATCTGCAGAACAGACGGTAAGCAGCACTAGAGTGGGGGACTCCACAGCGGATCTTCAGGACAGGCGGTGAACAGCACTCAGGAGAGAACTTCACAGTGAATCTGCAGAACAGACGGTAAGCAGCACTAGAGTGGGGAACTCCACAGTGGATCTTCCAGACAGGCGGTGAACAGCATTTAGGAGAGAACTTCACAGTGAATCTGCAGAACAGACGGTAAGCAGCACTAGAGTGGGGGACTCCACAGCGGATCTTCGGGACAGATGGTGAATAACCGTCAGGTAAGGAACTTCACAGTGAATCTGCAGAACAGACGGTAAGCAACACTAGAGTAAGGGACTCCACAGCAGATTTCCAGACAGGCAGTGAACAGCACTCAGGAGAGAACTTCACAGTGAATCTGCAGAACAGACGGTAAGCAGCATTAGAGTGGGGGACTCCACAGCGGATCTTCAGGACAGGCGGTGAACAGCACTCAGGAGAGAACTTCACAGTGAATCTGCAGAACAGACGGTAAGCAGCACTAGAGTGGGGGACTCCACAGCGGATCTTCAGGACAGGCGGTGAACAGCACTCAGGAGAGAACTTCACAGTGAATCTGCAGAACAGACGGTAAGCAGCACTAGAGTGGGGAACTCCACAGCGGATCTTCCAGACAGGCCGGTGAACAGCACTCAGGAGAGAACTTCACAGTGAATCTGCAGAACAGACGGTAAGTAACACTAGAGTGAGGAGCTCCACAACGGATCTTCAAGACAGACAGTGAACAGCACTCAGGTAAAGGAACTTCACAGTGGATCTGCAGAACAGACGGTGGGTAGCATTCAGGCGAGACTTCACGACTAATCCTCAGGACAGATGGTGAGTAGCACTCAGATAGAAACTCCTCTTTAAGTCAGACAGCGATCAACATGCAAATAAGAGGCCCTCTTCAGAACAGACAAAGTACAGCACTCAGGTGAGACATCCTCTTCAAATCACATCAGCACATCAAAGAGATAGATGGCTCTTTTCTGCTTAATACCCACTCCAGATATAACAGCGAATACAGCCCAGCGTTCCACGGGGGTAGCAAGTCAACTGGTCGAAATCATGGTTAAAGACAGAACTGTTCTTCCCACACTCGTGTATTCAGAAAAAGACACTCAAGACTTCAAACGTGCTTATATCACCATAAACACTGCAATTCTCACACTCACAATGAATTAAGGCCTTTACCCCAATATTCATCCAGATTCCTCCACTCCCATAGAACTATGACTTAAGGGCAGCGTGGGAGACAAATATCAGCAGAAGCAACAAGCCTCGAGGAATCACAACAACACTGGGTTTAACTTTCAAGCTGAGAAACACAGGTAATATCAGAGGGCTTTAGAGATCATCATAAGCGTGATTTGAGGTACTTAACTGTCCAAGGAATGATCGATGCACATTAATTCTTCAGTCCATGAATGTTGTCCTTCATAAAATCCGCCAAAACTGCAGTCATCTGTCCTGTTCCCCCTCTGTCTCGGCCACTTCTCTCCCTCACTCCGTCTTCAACTTCTCTTCACACCAAATGCCTTATTATATCCATTATTGAGACACGTATTCCAATCACCGATCGCCTCCCTCACCTCTCGCAGCTGACACTCGTTTCTTCCTTTATTACCCCGCGATCGGCCATCACATACAAAACCAGAACCGGCCCAGTGTCCCACCGGAAATGCTCCGACGGGGAAACACCCTCCCCAAAGAAAGGTTCCGCCCGCCTTTTCGTTACAGAATGTGCACTGTGAAGAGATGTTTAACTTAAACTTATAAATAAGAGAGTTACAGGGATAGTAATTATGTAGAAATTTAAAAGTTCTTTCCACTTGTTAGGTATCAGAAACTTATTAATTCCAGTCCCTGTATTAATAGTAGAAAGAGAAGGATAATTTCATTTCCATTTGAAAAAAGCTTTGCGATGACAGGTGATTTTCCTAATAAGGATTCTTCTAATCCAAAAATTGTTACATTTGATTGAAAGCTTCAATCCTCCAATGGATAATTGGGGCATTTCACAGACTGATACTCTGTAGCTACAGTATGACCTAACCATATGCAAAAGTTTAGATGAAATAGAATTAATAACCCAGTCATAAACTTTAGTTGAGGAATCCACTACAAAAATGACAGTAAATTCAGTATAGGAATAAAAGTTGCCATCCTTCTTTAACACATCCAAAACAAAAATTACAACTTTGTCAAACCAATTCTTAATAAAGATTTATTTTTTTCCATGCAGCACATTCTGATGAGGGGAAAAATTGTGGCAAAAGGCAAGCTTATAGGCTTCCAAGGCTTGCTTATGAAAATTAGCAAGCTTGACCAGTAGTTTGTTGATTTTGAAATCGCCGGACATAAAACTTTTTAGCCCCCCACATTTTTATGAATTTAGGAATGTAAAAACCATAACAAATTAGGATCAGCATTCAGGCAGTGTTTAATCATGACAATCTTGAAAGCCTGATTGAGAGTAGTGAAGTCCAAAGCATTTCTTATCATAGTCTTCCTTTTAACATATTCAGTTTTATTTTTCCAAAAGAATTTAAATAATATGGAGTCGATAGATGAGCATGTTTTCGGGTTGACATATAAGAACAAATCTTGGTAAACCATCCTAGAAATGCCTTCAGCTTTAGATATCAAGATACGACCATAGATGGTTAAATTCCTTTGTAGCCAGCAATTGAAGACATTCTTTAATTTCTTTAAAAGGGGGTCCAGACAGTATTTGTATTTGATGAGTCATTGACAGATGAGTATTTGCTCGGTCTTGTTGTGTGAGCGCTCGGTTTTTGTCTGTTTTATTTTAATTTTATAACTAATAAAAGCCTGATTCTCTTGTATTATTGAGTCAGCACTTATCTCTTCACCCAATCTTGACAGGACCATTATTCTAAAGTTTTACCAAATATTTAACTAGATAAGCCTTTCTGAATATATATATATATATATATATATATATATATATATATATATATATATATATATATATTCTTTTTTTTTTTTTTTTAAGGTTATAAGGTCAGGTTTGAACAAAGCAAATGAGAAACTAAAGAAAAAAAATAAAAAAATAATTTGGAATTGGTTATTATTATTTAAAGAGTTAAGTATCAATCTTTAAATGTGTTTTGTTCCAATGATTCCCACATTCAGTAATTGGTTCAAATCACTTAGGCCAGTGTTTCTCAAACCTGTCCTGAAGGACCACCAACACTGCACATTTTCTTTGTCTCCCTAATCAAACACACCTGATTCAACTCATCAGCTCATTATCACATGGGTTAATGAGCTGATGAGTTGAATCAGGTGTGTTTGATTAGGGAGACAAAGAAAACATGCAGTGTTGGTGGTCCTTCAGGACAGGTTTGAGAAACACTGACTTAGGGGGCTTTTACACTGGGCTCGTTTGCTGCGTTGGTCTGGTTTCACACTCAACTTGATTCTGTCGAACTCTGGTGCGTTTGCGTGCATCTTACGTCATCGCAAACGTCCACGGCGCATTATAGAAAACACAACGCAGGTCAATATATTGTGTTTTTTATTAATTTGGTGCTATTATGCATAGCTGAGTAAACAACACAGGTTTACTGTGTGTGTGTGTGTGTGTGTGTGTGTGTGTGTGTGTGTGTGTCGCATTAGCTGTCTTTCCGCTGCTTGCAAATGGACTCTTTTGAGGAGACAGTGGATTTCCATTAATTTGTTGCCCTGATTGCACACACTATGCGCGAATACACTGCAGACTCACTCTTCTCGTATCCAAGGTAAATCTTCATCCCTTACGTGTGTTTTATTTAACTAAATACATCATAATCGTGAAGGTGTTTTTAATACTAAAACACATGCGCAGGATACGTTATTTCCTCAACAAGTGCGCACCCGAGTCCGTGTTGCTTTCACATACACGCGAACCGCAGCACGGTTCGGGAGCAATCGAACTCACACCACCTCCTCCAGGTAGTCTCGGGTTCGATACCCCAGTGCGCACCCGGGTCCCATGACAGCGTTCACATTAGCGATTTTTCATGCGAACCGTGCCCCGTTCCGAACTAAACTGCCAGTGTGAAAGCCCCCTTAGGCTACTGAAACAACCGTTTCATCGTTTCGTACACTTGTCTGTTAAAAACGAGTTGACAGTTTAAATGTTCTTGTTAACTTTTATTTATTTGGAAGATCTGAGGTGAATTGTTGCTTTCAGTATGGCTATAAAATACACATGTGGCAGGATAAGTGATTTTGCCCTCCTATTGGCCCTGGTCAAGTGTGGCTTTGGCAGACCAATGAAGTTGAAGCAGTCGCAATATTTAAGGATTCTCGTTTAGTAAACGAGATATATTATTCTCGTTTAGTAAATATTCTCGTTTAGTAAAATAAAGCCAAGCTTTAGATTGTCTTTTCCACTCCATGTTTACCTCCTCTGCTCAAATCGCTTTGACGGCCATGAGTGGTCAACTGATGCATTAGAGAAGGAACACCATTCCAGAAGGGAAGCAAACCTATTTTGAGTAAAGATTATTGAAGATAACTTGGACGGGTGAAGCTTTACCACATGACTACAGCCAACAAACATGCACATCTGCTCCTGCATGCTCCTTCAGTATTATCAGCAGCTATGGCGTTTCTCAGGAGCTAATTACCCTCCTCCCTCCCCAACTCCACCTCTCGTCCCCTTTGAATCAGACTTATTTCTCGAATTATGTTGTACATTAAAATATTAACATTAATGATATCTGCAATACATTTATGTTGGTTCTGTTCGGTTTACACTATCACTGCTCTCCCTGCTCTTATCCAAGCTAGGCTGCATGGATGCGCAGGGAGATCTTGCCCAGAACAGAACCATACCGCCAATCAAATCCAAGTTCAAGAGAGTGAATCGGAGAGAGAGAGAGAGAGAGAATGCCTTGGCTTTTGCCACCATTCAAATTTAAACACAGCACCCTTTTTTGTACCATGAGATTACAACAACCCGAATCACATAAATAGATCACTGAATAAGTAAATAATATTTGTGTATGACTGACGGACCATGTCTTAAGTCGGGTTTTTCCCAGCGCTGGCTGGGTTACATCGACGACACCTGGTGCTTATTTCCCTTTGGGCCTTTAAAAGAAGCAAGACGGATGGCAGAGGGGGCGGCATATTTGCTAAGTTTACTTTTGTGATTCATTTGGTTGTTTCGTTTTGCACACATCACTATGCTACAGCACATTACATTCCCATGTGTAGCAGGATGCAGCTGTCTGGCTCATGCCTTCTGAAGTGACACTTAATTTGCTGTGCTGTGAGTGGTTCTGGGCAGTTAACTCTGAGCCAATCACGAGGGCTAAACCCCTTTATAAACCGGGACTTTTCTTTTGACAAGTGATGTCACCGGTACGCGACTTGTTGTCCTGTCTACATGCCCAGCGACCTGATGTCTGCCTTGGTTATCGGTTTACCGTAGCGCCGCAGGTATGGTTAGCTCAGTTTCTTTTTTTTCCCACTCGTTGACTTCATAACTTGGGCTTATAGGGAATGTTTCGTGCTATAGAATCCCCGGTGCGGCCGCAGCCCTTTCACCAGCTGAGTGTGCACCCTGCTATCCGTGATCCGAGCTCGGAGCCTGTGATACAACGCTGTTACTCTTAGGTATGTTGCTATACTGAGTGATAGTTGAATGGTTAATGTGGGATATATTTGTAAATGGACATCCTGTGCATTTTAGGGAGTTCTGTTTAACCGGGGTGTGGCCGCCAGTTGCCTACATCGACGCAGAACATCTGCTGCTTTGCTTATGCTTTTTTTTACGTTACGTGTTTTTTTACGTATTTTCGTCGTACCCGGCTGCCTCTTCACACGGGTCCAAGGATTATTAAACCTGTGGTTAACAGGCGGCTGGCTGGCGTGTTACATCGTTGCTTGTTTAACACTGTTTGATTCTCCTTTCTTTCATTGTTGTGAATCAGTGTTTGAGTGTGGATTGTTCAATGAACTGACACCACTTTAATTGTTTGTTTTGTGTTTATTTCTTTCTTTTGAATTCTTGTATGGAGGCCTTTTCTTGCTGCTGATATCCAAGAGGATTGGCCAAATTGTGATTGTTTTTCTTTTGTTTTAACTTTTTATGTGATTTGTCCACATTGACTGAAGATCTTGAAGTGGTTGATCCATAGGGCAATCTTGTCCCATTGTTGTGGATGTTTTATCCATGTTTGATTGTTTATTTTGATGTATTGTGTGATTGAGTCTCTGTTCATATTGCTAACTCCAGTACTACCTTGGGCTTTAGAACGGGTGGCTTATTAGACCTTGTTTATTGTTTTTTTTTTGTTTTGTGTGTGTAATTTTGTTTTAACTGCCACGTGTCTGTCCTTTGTCCAGGTGCTGAGAACTGCCAGTGGGAGCAGTGCCCCTTGCGGTGGCGGGTCCCTTGGTGTGTGCTGTGGCTGTGTGTTCACCAAGTGTGGTCATTTCCCTTGTGGTGTGTGTGTATGTGAAATTTGACACGTGTGATTGGGGTGTTTTTCATGGATGCTCATTGCTCGAGCCACTAGCCTCCCACTGGTAAGATTCCGCCCTATTGCCCTCCTATCATGTGTGTGTGCGTTGCGAATAGAGTATAGTGAGTGGAGTGACTATTGAGTGTGTGTTTTGTTATTTGCTTTGGTGTACAGTGTATGTTGTTTGTTATGAAATCTCAATCATTGTGGTAGTGAAAATAAAGTCTGTTTTTGTACTGGACCACTGTCTCTGGCTATCCATCAACGAACTTGAGTGCCTGGTTGAACTAAATACTTAATTCTTTGGGTGTAAGTCCCATCGTGGCGTAGTCTGCTAACTGCCTGGGCCTAAGCCCTGAAATCTGTATCCCTTTAAGCCACATTTGGCGTAGTCGGCAGGGTCGCTTGGTAAAGCCAGAGACGTGTTCCAATTCTGTTTTTTTTTTTTTTTTCCTTTACAAGCAAAGCAGCAGCTGTTCTTTGGTGGACCAGTAACAGGGCAGGTAAGGTGGGGATTATTTTTTTATTTTTATTTTTTTTTTACCAACTGCATTGCCAAAATATGGAACAGGGGGTGGCCGAGGGGAATGAGTTACAGGAGTTGAGGGACTTGATATCTCAGCTGGTAGCTGATGATGAGCGCTTATGTCAGACCCCAGGCATGTCCCTGCCCTGGCTCCTGGCCCTGCTTTTGTGTTTCTCGTCGAGTAGCCGTCATGGCGGAGCACTTGTAACAAGTGTCTTGTGTTTCTCGTCGAGTAGCCGTCATGGCGAGAGGACTTGTACCAGGTGTCTCATGTTTCTCATTGTGTAGCCGTCATGGCAGAGCACTTGTAACAGGTGTCTCTCGTGTTTCTTGTTGTGTAGCCGTCATGGCCAGAGGACTTGTACTAAGTATCTCATGTTTCTCGTCGAGTAGCCGTCATGGCCAGAGGACTGGTACCAAGTATCTCGTGTTTCTCGTGGTGTAGCCATCATGGCAGAGCACTTGTACCAAGTGTCTCTCATGTTTGTTGTGTAGCCGTCATGGCCAGAGGACTTGTACCAAGTATCTCGTGTTTCTCGTCGAGTAGCCGTCATGGCCAGAGGACTTGTATCAAGTATCTTGCGTTTTTCGTGGTGTAGCCGTCATGGCAGAGCACTTGTAACAGGTGTCTCTCGTGTTTCTTGTTGTGTAGCCGTCATGGCCAGAGGACTTGTACCAAGTATCTCGTGTTTCTCATTGTGTAGCCGTCATGGCAGAGCACTTGTAACAGGTGTCTCTCGTGTTTCTTGTGTAGCCGTCATGGCCAGAGGACTTGTACCAAGTATCTCGTGTTTCTCGTGGTGTAGCCATCATGGCAGAGCACTTGTACCAAGTGTCTCTCATGTTTGTTGTGTAGCCGTCATGGCCAGAGGACTTGTAACAAGTGTCTCGTGTTTCTTGTTGTATAGCCGTCATGGCAAGAGGACTTGTAACAAGGGTTTTCTTCAGTGTTCGCTCTACTAGCATCCCACAGCAGAGGTGAGTGTCTTGGGGTCATCGTCGGGGCGCCGATTTAAAAAAAACCAGGGCAGATTGTAGCAGGATGCAGCTGTCTGGCTCATGCCTTCTGAAGTGACACTTAATTTGCTGTGCTGTGAGTGGTTCTGGGCAGTTAACTCTGAGCCAATCGCGAGGGCTAAACCCCTTTATAAACCGGGACTTTTCTTTTGACAAGTGATGTCACCGGTACGCGACTTGTTGTCCTGTCTACATGCCCAGCGACCTGATGTCTGCCTTGGTTATCGGTTTACCGTAGCGCCGCAGGTATGGTTAGCTCAGTTTCTTTTTTTTCCCACTCGTTGACTTCATAACTTGGGCTTTGGGCTGAGTGTGCGCCCTGCTATCCGTGATCCGAGCTCGGAGCCTGTGATACAACGCTGTTACTCTTAGGTATGTTGCTATACTGAGTGATAGTTCAATGGTTAATGTGGGATATATTTGTAAATGGACATCCTGTGCATTTTAGGGAGTGCTGTTTAACCGGGGGTGTGGCCGCCAGTTGCCTACATCGACGCAGAACATCTGCTGCTTTGCTTATGCTTTTTTTACGTTACGTGTTTTTTTACGTATTTTCGTCGTACCCGGCTGCCTCTTCACACGGGTCCAAGGATTATTAAACCTGTGGTTAACAGGCGGCTGGCTGGCGTGTTACATCGTTGCTTGTTTAACACTGTTTGATTCTCCTTTCTGTCATTGTTGTGAATCAGTGTTTGAGTGTGGACTGTTCAATGAACTGACACCACTTTAATTGTTTGTTTTGTGTTTATTTCTTTCTTTTGAATTCTTGTATGGAGGCCTTTTCTTGCTGCTGATATCCAAGAGGATTGGCCAAATTGTGATTGTTTTTCTTTTGTTTTAACTTTTTATGTGATTTGTCCACATTGACTGAAGATCTTGAAGTGGTTGATCCATAGGGCAATCTTGTCCCATTGTTGTGGATGTTTTATCCATGTTTGATTGTTTATTTTGATGTATTGTGTGATTGAGTCTCTGTTCATATTGCTAACTCCAGTACTACCTTGGGCTTTAGAACGGGTGGCTTATTAGACCTTGTTTATTGTTTTTTTTTTTTTTCTGTGTGTAATTTTGTTTTAACTGCCACGTGTCTGTCCTTTGTCCAGGTGCTGAGAACTGCCAGTGGGAGCAGTGCCCCTTGCGGTGGCGGGTCCCTTGGTGTGTGCTGTGGCTGTGTGTTCACCAAGTGTGGTCATTTCCCTTGTGGTGTGTGTGTGTGAAATTTGACACGTGTGATTGGGGTGTTTTTCATGGATGCTCATTGCTCGAGCCACTAGCCTCCCACTGGTAAGATTCCGCCCTATTGCCCTCCTATCGTGTGTGTGTGCGTTGCGAATAGAGTATTGTGAGTGGAGTGACTATTGAGTGTGTGTTTTGTTATTTGCTTTGGTGTACAGTGTATGTTGTTTGTTATGAAATCTCAATCATTGTGGTAGTGAAAATAAAGTCTGTTTTTGTACTGGACCACTGTCTCTGGCTATCCATGAACGAACTTGAGTGCCTGGTTGAACTAAATACTTAATTCTTTGGGTGTAAGTCCCATCGTGGCGTAGTCTGCTAACTGCCTGGGCCTAAGCCCTGAAATCTGTATCCCTTTATGCCACACATGCATTCATTTAGCATTACAAAACTGATGCCTGTGTCTGGAATCTTGTTTCTAGAATTAGTTTCACCAGTCATATAATCTTCAATGTAAAGATTGTAAATACAATCGTCTCTTTTCTTCAGATTGCCAGCTTCTTCCTGGAAATAACTTTACGACAGAGTGCAACATTCCAGGAAGCTTTATGTGTGGGGATGGCGAATGTATTCCTGGAGGTTCTCAGTGCGACGGCTTCCCAGACTGTGTCGACAAGAGTGACGAGAAGGGTTGCCGTAAGTCTTACTGTCACCGCACACGGAGCTGGACAATTATGAATGTTTATGCCTGCCTTGGCTCACAAAATCATTGCTTATGCACCAATTAGCTCAAAGGGAGTTATGTATAATTAATTGTCAAGTCAAGTCAAATATATTTATATAGCGCTTTTCACATTACAGATTGTATCAAAGCTGCTTCACAGTATCAATCAAAACAACTTAACAATGTTTGTTTATTACTGGAAAAAAGACATCCAAGTTTGGTAGAGCTGATCAATGGTATGATTGGTTAATTAATTTGAATATCCCCAACTGAGCAAGCCAAAGGCAACAGTGGCAAGGAACCGAAAAACTCCATCCAGTGACCTAATGGTGTCCTAACACCCCATCAGATGACCCAATGGAGAAAAAAAACCTTGGGAGAACCCAGGCTCAGTCGGGGGCCAGTTCTCCTCTGGCGTTTATGAACTAGAGGCCGAATTTACAGTAACTGTAAGATAAAAAATTTATATGAATGCCTGGCTAAATAGATGCATAATATAAATGGCTATATTTAGCCAGAATGCCTGGCTAAATATAAATTGTGATAAATATTGGCATTAGCTGTAAGAATTAACTGAAGTAGCAGAGTTAATATTACAAACAAGTAGTCTGCTTGTCCACAGAATGTTCAGTGTAATCGTATATAAAGACATGTTTTTTTCCTGGCCATGGTAATTAACTTTTCTTTTTACACAGTGCTCGGAAATGCTTGATTCTGATTGGTCAGATGCAACATTATGAGGTCAGTTATTCCCCAATAATGACTGTCATCAATAGCAATGCTGTATAATGACCAATCATCCGGGTTTTTGAGGCCGGTGGTTCATTCATGTCTCGAATCACACCGCATATGCGCTCTCTCGTTTCATTTAAACGCAGTTGCTGCCATCTGTCGCCTGGATTTTAAATTAATTTGGAGGACTTGGAGTAAAATGAAATGAGGATTTGGAGAAATAGTAGGTCTCTGGTAATATTGTTGTAGTATTTGTCTTGTTGCCAGAATCATTGTTTTGCACACAATGGGAATTAATAAATACAACATGCTAATGATTGAACTAAAATGAAGAAAGGAATGAATAAAAAGAAAATCAACCCTTTTTTTAATTCATGGACACAAAATCTTTATTCTTCATGTAGTGCAGGGCTTCAATTTATGGGAAATATGTGTTAAAAGATAATGAAAGATAATATAGTATGTGAGTGACGTATTGAAATGTGTGTTAAGCAAATAATTAAATGTAAATTTCAGTTTGTATTTGTGACAAATATTATATAATGCAAATAAATCCATGTATTAGAAAACGTAAGTTTGAATATTAATGCAATATTTATTTAAGAGAGCTTTTCTCCTGATAATGTGATAATAGATAGACTTTTTTCATATGTGGTACCAAGTGAATAAGTTGAACATTTGTATGTAAACAGTGCAGGTGCACAATCCTGACATGTGAGGGATTGGTTTGCTGCTAAATCTGCTCAAACATTTTAATGTTCAGTCTTATTGGGTGTAATAGAATAGATTAACATGCTTTAATGTTCAAAAAACACATTTTTCACATACTGTACATTATTGCAGCTCCTCTATTCCCAGTCTGTCTGAAACACGCTGTCTATAAAGCCCCATCCTTCTGAAAAGTTCAGAGTGCTCTGATTGGCCAGCTGACCCAGTGTGTTGTGATTGGCCAAACACCTCAATCATGTGTGGGAAATGTAACCATGTTGCGAGCTTCAGCTTCCAAGACTTCTTAAGCATTTTGCTTAAGCATCTGCCCTACATAGGTACCTTCTCCAGAAAGCTTTAGAAATTATTTTATTTTAGCTCATTTAGGTCTAGAACATATAGAGCCCAATTTTATTGTCAATGCCAATAGTCTAAAGGAGGTGAGGTGTGTGTGTTTTGTTCCTGCATATTGCCCAGATTAACGACTTCAGGTCCTCGATTAGTTCAAGAAGGAGGGATTTGTCGTGAAGAGCATTCACTAGGGCTCAGTATTTATGGCTGCAACAGTGGAGAAATGTTTGCTACATTTTTATTGGATTTGTGCGGGTAAAAACAAACTAATGTACAACGGCATCAGATAAGGACTCTAGGACATCAGCCAGACACCTCTCAGACATTAGCGGCGCCAGGATTTTGATTGTAGGTGGGCCTCCAGAAAACTGGATGGGCCAGTTAAAATAAGGCAAAAAAAAACAAAAACGGGTTCCCCTTCATCTCCGTTTCAGCGCTTTTCTGCGGCACTGAGAACAGCGACTCAGTAGCCTACCAGTGTGGCTCTTGTGTCGCTGTCCTCAGCTTAGTGCTGAAGCGGACAAAGACGGCAGTAAGCCTATAACTTGATTTATCTCTTTTGAATGTTCAATACACAAAAAGACTGAAACGGAATTATATCTTTGGAGGGTCTCTGTTTCTCTCTCCAGTTATTTACCCAGCACGACGGGCAGGGAACTGTCCAAAATTATTTAACTGTTTCTTATAAAGTTAGAATGACAGAAGAACTGTATCGACATGAAATAACAGCAGCATTGAATCTGACACAGCTGCTAAACAAAAACAGCAGGTAAACTATACAAATTATTTAACTGTTTTTTATTTATTCAGAATGACAGAAGAACTGTATCAACATGAAATAATTAAATGAACAACTAACCATCTAACCATAAACTACAGCATCCGAGATAGCGGGACTTGGGGCTTGTTACAGCAGGAGACGGCGGGATTTCGTGCTGAACACAGCAAGAATGTCTTGATTTTCCAGTGAATCAGTCAATTCCCTTTCAAATGACAGCAGGGACAAAGAGTTCAGTCAAGAGTATCTGTCAACATTGTTGCCCTGGTGCCTGTTTTAATCCGATTGACAGCTGAAAAGAGTCTCTCCACAGTACATGTCGTCATGGGCTATGTGAGGAGGGCCCGCAGGAGACTGTTCATGTTAGGGAAAATATCACGGGGCATGCGTCGAGCACTTCTACGAGTGTTTCTTTTTTCTCTGTCTTGTTGGCCTTTGCCTTTCTTTTAAGCTGCTGCACAAACACAGTGTGCTCTGCGTCTTCCACGGGAATGGAAAAGTGCGCGCAGGCGGGCAGGATGAGAGCCTTGTCACCAAAGGTGTCTGACCATGGCAAGCAGGCAGCAGCGGCTCTCATAAAGCTTTATGTGTCGGGCTTGAAACGAGTGTTCAGCTCCATCATCTGCTTGTCCAGTATGTCATTCTATAATTTCTGTAGGTCTGAGTTTTGCTGTACAGGTGATGATTTGCCCAGAGTAGAATCAACGTGCGTATTGTCTAACCTGGCCGGCAACTTCCTCTTGCGTGATCCACTGATATCCCAGCGCACAATCTCATGTTTATTCATCAGCTCATCTGTCAGTGCCATTACTTTATCAAATGCATCATTTTCATTCCTGAATTGTGTGTAGCTGTCCTTGAGCCCTTCAATCAGATCAATACAATCTGTAACTGATAGTGTGAAAGATTGCAAGCCCTTAGTGGCGTAGTCGCTGACTTCAAATAACTGGTTGAATGTGACAAGCAGAAACAAAAACTTTTTCGTTTGCATTTGGTGCAGTAGGAAGTCAGCTTCAAGTTTTGTTTGGCCAGAACTTTCGGAGAATGTGGCGAGGGTCTCCAAAATAGGTCCCAGGAGCGTCAACACCTTACTGACTGCATTTGACCATGAGCTCCACCTCACATCACAGGATCTCTCCAGCTCCAGTGTTTTTTGCCCTGGTCGCATCTGTTTTTGAATTTCCAGAAATTTGGCATGTCTGTGCGCCCCAGTCATAAAGTTATGCAAGCTGTTTATAATATCGAAAAACGTTGAAATGCCAGGAGATAATTTAGCTGCTGTGCACAGGACAAGGTTAAGTCTATGTGAGTTACAATGCACATATAAAGCGTGGGGAAACGTCTTCTTCAGTATCACATGTACCCCTCCTCTGTTTCCCGACATGACTGATGCGCCGTCAAACCCAAATCCGACGCACAGACCCGGGTCCAGCTGCAATGGCTCCAGCACTTCCAAAATCTTAGCCAATATTGCCTGTGCAGTCATGTTGTCAGTTTCCACAAATCCCACAGCCCGTTCTTTCAATGTGCCGTTGTGCAGGTATCTGACGCATACTGCCACTAGCTCTCTTTTTGACAAGTCTTTGCAAAATTGCATAATATGTGTCCGGCTCATAATGCAAATCTGCCTTTATTTTTTTGACAAGGAGTGATGCTGCGATTTCCAATATCTCATTTTGTATAGCGTGGTGCAGTAGTTTACCATTCTTGGGTAATTCATCCAGACGCCTTTTTATTTCTGGGTCATATTTGGAAACCAGGTCAAGTAGTTCCAAAAAGTTACCCTTGTTTAACGCATCTGGGTTTTCCCGATGCCCACGCAATGGGATTTCTTGTTTTGCACAGAACAGGATGAGATCTATTACCATCATGATGTGCTGTCTATGTATTTCAATGAAGGACTTGTCGCTGGCATCATTGTTCTGCTGGTTAATAATATTTCCCCGTCCTGGCTGGTGACTTTTTCCCCAGCGCTGCAGCATGTGCCCTGCTGGCTTCATGTTTGCCACAACCCTCAGAAAAATGTTTCCAGTCTTTGAAGCCCGTATTGATGAATCTATCCTCATAAGCTGCTTCAGGGAAATGACGACAAGACTTACAAAAAACAGCATCTCTTGAGATGCTGTATTCCAGCCACGGGAATTTTGAGTACCACCTGTAAGAAAAACTCCTATCTTTCCCCGATATGTGTGTGGCTGGGAATGTACGGAGTTTGGGCTGGCTTGCAGGCTCATCTATTGATGACAGGTCTAGCGGAGGTTGTGACAGGTCTTCTTGGGGAACGGCATTTGTGCTAGGCTGCTGAACCCTGTCTCCTCCTATAACACATAAAACGCTATCATATGTTACCTCTGCCTACTGCTGCCAATATTATTTTTCCCTCTAGAAAATGTCCAGACACCCAGACACTGACGTTAACGTTAGCCCAGGGGTTTTCAAAGTGTGGGGACTAGGGAGACAGAGCATGCCATGGGAGGCGCGGAGAGTGGTAAAAATTATAGCCTAATAATTAGATTAAATAAAAAAGTTAAATTGTTATTATTCTGAAAATAAGGCCTCGATTACACTGCAGGTCTTGATGCACAATTCTGATTTGTTACCTTTATCCAATTTTTTTTGACCGTCCGTTTACACTTTCTTTCAACTGTATCTGATTCATGTGTTTACACTTGCCATATAGCTATATCTAAAACATCGCGCTTGCTTAAAGGGTGACCATATTTTGATTATCGAAAACCAGGACACTCGGCCCGGCAATGAGATATTCAAATGATACTCAAAGTTTACTCAAAGATGCCTTATTAATTTCAATACATTTAAAGTAGGCTATGCCTCCTCTGTATGGTTAGAAAATTGTTACATTACAAAATACTATCTATAACCAAAGACACAAATTCAGATAGGCTTCTCAGAGGTTACTCAACATGTTTTATTATGACAGGTTTCAAAAATAATGAATGAAATAATGATAGAAATAATGTCTCTTCTGTATTAGAAAAATAAATAAATAATAAATAAATAACAAACAAAAAATACCTCCAAATTGAACCAAAATAGCTCTCACAAACTTACAAAAACTAACTAACAAAATATATTTATATCTTTAGTTTTCTTCTTCCTCTTTATCATGTTTTTCTTTTTTAATAGCCCAATGAAAAATAATGAAAACCAGGACATTTTCATCACTTTATAAAAAACAGCCAGGACAAGACGTGAAAACAGGACATGTCCTGGGAAAACAGGACGTTTGGTCACCCTAGCTTAAAGGGTTAAATTATCTTGCACAGATGGACGAACGCGAAACATGCTTGATGCTAAATCTGCGATTTATGCGAAGTTCTCCAAACATCACCATGATTTTGAGGCGGAGGAGGACGAAAATTGCCATCATTGCAGCCTGCGCATGCGCTTCAGTTATTGTGTGCGAGAGAAATCTCAGGACTGGTGGAAGCATATTGTGTTTAAATATAGGCTTTAACGAGGAGCAGTGGGTCCGAAAACTTTAGGATGAGCAAGCCAACCTTTGATATGTTGATATGTGTCAACGTTTGTCCACATTCATGTTTTCTCTATGACGTTTTGTCGGGCAATCCATCCCTTTGCAGATGCGCGTCGGGGTTTCTCTCATCATTAAACCGCGGAGATGTTGCCTAAATGCATTGACACATATCTGATTTATTTCTAATTTATTTCCACATATGAATGAGGCCTGAAACCGATCTCGAAATATCCGAATGCTTGCGTTTTTTTCTTGTTTACATGGTCACAGAACACATCCGATCTGTCACTGTGTCACATTCACATGAGAAAAAAATCGGAATCGGGTCACATTTCACTGACAGTGTAAACGAGGCCTAACTGCACTTTTCAGCTCTTTTCATGTTAAGTCAAACAAAAGGGAGGGAGGGAGGGGGGGAGGGGGGGGGGTGGTAAAAGGGAGGACCACTGTCTTAGACTTTGAAAACCCCTGCGTTAGTCTAACTGTTAGCCTACTTGCTTGCTGGTGTGAGGGGGTGGCTACGGGAGGACTTGATGGAGAGAGGGCGGCCGAGCAGGATGGTAATGGTAACTCTTCATTTGTAACCGCGTTACTAAAAATGGCAGGAGTTTCCTCCTGCTCCGTTTTTTTGCTAAATTTAAATGAAAACAAGCTGCTTTGCTTTGCCATATTACGCTTCATTTTAGCTAATAGCTACCGTCTGTGTCTGTCTCATTGAAAAGCTTGCACGCCAACGTCATTCATTTCATTGGATCACTTGCTGGTGACGATGCAGCCTGTGGGCAGGCTTAAGAGTCCACACGTGGGGTAGAAGCCGCTGATTGGTTGAGAAGCTTTCACTCAAAGCTTTCCTCTGGCTGCTTATTGGATGAACTGCTAGAATGAAAATCCCTCACTATCCCGCCCAATGGTAGCGCCGCGGGTGCTCTCAGAAGGTGAGAGACCTTGCCTAGACCTTCTGCGCCTTCTTCAGCACCTCATCTGCATGTTTCAGATTTTAGGACCGTTGTGGTGCTCCAGGAGATCCGCATCCCACAGAGCTTTGTGTTCAAGGCTGTTGAAACGGATTCCAGCACAACCAGTGGAAGACGTCACCGCCATCGAACTGCTCACTTGACTACGTGGAACATAAATACCACTTTACCAAACCTCTTTCCAGAGACCTTGGTATTGTTGTATATTATCAGTATATGATTTTTTAATTTATGTTAGATGTTATAAAGCTGATGCCAGTTAATTAAAATGCTAAATCTTTCATTTATTTATTTGCATAATAAGGTTGTTCACCTTATTAGTTTCAGAGAAGCAACAGTTTATCTTTACATAAGATAACATATTCTTGTTTATCTTTTTCTTAATATAATTAATTTATTACACTTGTGTCTCCTTTGATAGTACAAGAAGAGGCTCTATAAATTATCGAATATTTCACAAATCCTTCAGATTATTCAGCTGACACAATTTCACTCCATTTTACATTATTTTATTTATTCAACTGTCCTCTTCTTTACTGTTAACATGAAATTAAAGGGAGGAATAAGTAATCAGACACTCTCACATTCAATCTGAGTGACGTATGACCATCATTAATGTGGTGCCACGTGTGGGAATCACTACAGCTGGGAAGAACATCTTGGACACCTCAGATAGATGTTAAATAGGATAAAGACTGCTGACCTCAACATCCACACTTACAAGTGTGCCCTGGCCAAAACAGAGACCTAGGACCTATGGTTTGTACTAGGGCTTGCGGTTATCTGGCCTCAAGTTGGGAAGAACTCTGAGAGGCCCCTAATCGTCATGTGCGATATGTCTCGACTACATGCACTGGGGTTCTCAACTCTGGCCCTTCACATCCACTTTCCTGCAGAGATTAGCTCCAACCTTGATCAAACTCGCCTGCCTATCTTACTAGTAATCCTGAAGACCTTGTAGCAGCTTGTTTAGTGCTAGCAAACACTTCATGATGTTTGAATGAATGAATGAGGCATTTATATAGTGCTTTCATATGTACTACTGTACACCCAAAGCGCTTTACAATCATATCAGGAGAACTCTCCTCAACCACCACCAGTGTGAGCATCCACTTGGATGATGCGATGACAACCATAGTACAATGGCACTAGTGCGCTCACCACACACACACACACACACACACACACACACACCAGCTATAGGTGGAGAGGAGAGAGAGTTATCGAGCCAATTCAGTGGATGGGGATTATTAGGAGGCCATGATTGGTAAGGGTCAATGGAGGGAATTTGGACACCGGGGTTACACCCCTGTAAACCCATGAAGCCTAGAATGCTTTTGCCTAGAATGACCCCGAAATTCAATATATGGGGCAGAAATGCCCCTCTACAATGTCTAATATTTCTATATGATACAGTTAAGCAGTATCAAATGAGCAAGAGTGCTGTTTTCCCCTAACATCAGCACAATTGCAAATGTGATATTGATTTTATACAGCAGTTCAATACTGTGCAAGCTCTTAGATGAATAAAAAGGACTCAAACTTTAAATTGATTGCAGTGTTGCAGTAAAGTGAAGTTGATTGCATATTTTCGGATGTATTATATGTTGAATTATGTTTTTTAAAATGGTGCCGCAGAGTGTGATGTCATATGACCGCTGCAGTGTCTATAGAAATTTTGCAGCTTCATTTGATTAATTCTTTAATGAATCAGCCGTGTGAATGAATCTGTTGAACAAAAGACATAACTCTTTATAAATCATTTAAAATATTCTAATTAAAAATAATTTAATATTTAAATATTTAAAAAATATATATAAAACATTAATTTCATAGCATCATGTATGTAATTGTAATTGCTGTGTAAATCTGCTTCTTTTCCACTTCTGCAGTGTGAAAACAAATGCACCTTTAAGTGAGAAAACAAAAAACGAACATTCGCCCCAACAGTCTTTTTGCACCTAAAGCAGATATATCCCATCTTAAATGTGTATTTCTTCACTCACAACAAGCAGCTCTCGGGTGCTTTTTAAATTTCAGACGTAGGCCTATCTTTGGTATCATTGCTTTAAGTGATTTTTCATCAAGCAGCAGGAGGGTTTCTTTATCAATTTGTTCATCTGTAAAGAGAAAAAGAGTGAAGAAAAGAGACAAGAAGAGAACAATATAAGAAAACTGGCCTAACCAGAGGCACAATGGGTTATAATGAAGTGCATTTCACTTTACCCTTAAAGCTTGGTATCAGGACATCCAAGTTCCATTCTTTCAGCTTCTCCTGTACAAAATTATCCATTATTTTCAGCTGTTATTCTGCACCCGGTCAGTGGGAGAATGGGCAAAGTGACAGGGGCTGTTTTAAGTAGGCATCACGTTTTTTGAAAGTAAAATCCCTCAGATTAAACAGCATATTGTTGACTTAGGCTCGTCTGTTCAGCCGAGCCTCAGAAGCTTAGGTGTTGTTTTTGATTCTGCGATGTCCTTAGAGGACCACTCTAAACAATTAGTCACAAACTGTTTCTTCCAACTAAGGAATATATCCAAATTAAGAATGCTGGTGTCAAGGGGCGAGTTAGAGATGATTATTCATGCTTTTATCTCCTCTCGTTTAGATTACTGTAACAGTCTTTTTACTTGTTTGAGCAAGAAGGAGCTTTACCGTCTCCAGGCTGTTCAGAACTCTGCTGCAAGGCTTTTAACTCACATTAACAAAAGAGCACACATCACACCTGTGTTAGCAGCACTTCACTGGTTACCTGTCCAGTATAGAATTCATTTTAAAATCCTAGTCCTTACTTTTAGAGCCAAGGGTCAAGTTCCCCCCTACATCTCTGAGTTGATACAGCTTCATACTCCGACCCGCAGTTTGAGGTCGTCAGGTCAGAGGTTGTTAGTGCTTCCCCACACTCATTTTAAAACCAGAGGGGATCGTTCACTCCAAACAGTGGCACCTAGACTGTGGAATGCTTTACCTCCTTTTCTACGTTGTGTTAATTCCGTTGATTCTTTTAAAAAGCAACTAAAGACGCTGCTATTCAAGCAGGCTTTTAGTTAGACGTGGGTTTTGTATGGTCTTTTGCTTCTATGTTTTCATTGTCTTTTAATATTTTTTTTTCTCCTATGCATTGTATTGTACTTTGTTGTATTGTATAGCATTATGCTGTGAAGCACTTTGTGATTTTTATCTGTGAAAAGTGCTATACAAATAAATTTTACTTACTTTACTTACTTTTTTAAAACATTTAAAATGAGACAAAATGATCTGTATATCAAACAGATGCAAATATGAGAAATTCTAATACACTTAACTTTCGAGACAATTTTGCACTAGGGATACACCAATAAGATTTTTTTGGCCGATACAGATATTTTCCATTTGCTTCTGTTATTGAAACACATCACTCTTTTGATCATATTTTGAATGATCAAAGGTCAAAAACACATACATTAAAGGGATAGTTCACCCAAAAATAGAAATTCTGTCATTAATTACTCACCCTCATGTCATTCCAAACCCTTAAGACCTTCATTCATCTTCGAAACAAAAATTAAGATATTTTTGATGAAATCCGAGTGCTTTAAATGACCATGTTAAAGGCCAGAAAGGTAGTAAAGACATTGTTAAAATAGTCCATGTGACTACAGTGGTTTAATCTTAAAGGACAAGTTCGGTATTTTACACTTTAAGCCCTGTTTTAAGATAATTTCTGATGAAATAGAACGGTTAAGATTGAAATTTGGACAAATGCTGCTGTCCCGAGAATTTTCGGTTTCTGTGTTAGCACCCCCCCCCCCCCCCCACACCTCCACAATGGTTTCATAGGGGCACTGCAAGAATCATTCATAAAACGCATTAAACTTTAGTTTACAAAGATGTGAAACTCACCGAGTGGTCTGGGGTGTTCACTGATATGCTCACACAAAAATCGCTGCAAAAGATGCTTTCCAAGATAATTATATAAACCCTATTTGTAACACAAGTCCTGTCTGTGGGACTTGTCAAGCTTACTTATTTTGTGTATTAATACAATGGTGTGTCACCCAAATGACTGCTCAGCCAAATACAGAGACCCACATTTTTCCCCTCTTTATTTCTCTCTCTCGCCTCCTCACAGTAAAGATGAAGTCAAAGTGTGCACCCACATTCTTTGCTTGTACAAACGGGGTCCACTGCATTATTGGCCGCTTCCAGTGTAATGGCTTCAGGGACTGTCCTGATGGCAGTGATGAAGAAAACTGCAGTGAGTATCCACTGCTCCGCCAAGCACAGAAACATCAACCATGGTTTTAAGTAAAGGAACAAAACCACTTTAAATGATTAGTTTAGGCCTATATCTTACTTCATTAAAGAGCTGTAATTGATTTTTTGTAATGATGTATTATTGTGGAATAATTGTATTTTATGTGGGTCGAGCCCCCCACTGGGTTTAACAGGTTAATCTTCAATTATTACTCACTTTATTGGAAGGATGTTCAATTAGATTTGGGTGAGGTTAGTAGGTTTACTTCACCTTCTGCTTATTAAACAACTGTTTGGCAATACATTTACTTAAGAAATAAATTCAAATGAGGTATTCAAAGTAAAATTAAATATTTATTATACTAGAAGAAAGATAGCATGTACAAATCTATGAAATAATCTGTAAATCTCTCCCACAGCTGCTAACCCTCTGGTGTGTTCATCCGCACGCTTCCACTGTCGTAACGGCCGGTGTGTAGATCGCAGTTTTCTCTGCAATGGACAGGATAACTGTCAAGATAACAGTGATGAAGAGAACTGCCTTACAACAGCAGGTACAGACACACACTACACTAACACATCTGCATGCTGAATCTTTCAATGACCTTTCAAAAGGCTTTAGCTTAAATGTTTGAATTAGCTTTGTAGCTAAAAAGTACCCGGATACTCTCTCTATTTAATGAGTTTGGCTGTGTCCATGATCTTCAGTGAAAAATCTTCATAAGCATAGATGTTCCTGACTGTAACTAAAGGTCATAGGCTCAGTTCCTAGGGAATAAATGAACTGCTACAATGCATACTTCAGTGTTTTAAGTTGATTTGAATGCATGTGTCTGCCAAAAGTCATGCGTTCACTGAATGAATAATTTAAAATTTACAGTAATTAGTGAAAGGCTAAACTGTGCAAATGTAGACTTCGTATAGCCGCACTATAGTTTTTTTGGTAATACTTTACAATAACAGGGCATGAATAATCATGTGCCAATACCTGAATTAATAGTTACTTGCACAATGAACTCATGATTAGTTCATATCTTCACTAATCATGAGTTCATGTTGAAGTAACTATTAATTCAGGTATTGGTATAGTACATGATTATTAATGCCCTGCCCAGTTGTTGTAAAGTGTTACTTTTTTTTAAAGAAATGTACACAAAATATATAAAAAACAACAACAACTGATTAACACAGTAATCTGTTATTTTGGGAATTTACCCAACCATACCTCTTTATGGTATGATTGTGTATGTTTAATTGTATGTATGTTCCAGTTTATTTACTTGGCTATTTATGTAAAATAATCTTTGAAATAATGTAAAATCATTCCCGATTCCTCCTAGAATACCCAGGACAGGACGTTGTGACTCTGGACTATCGACTACACTATTACCCCAGCATCACATACGCAGTGATTGGCAGTGCTGTGATCTTTGTGCTGGTTGTGGCACTGCTGGCCCTCGTCCTGCACCATCAGAGAAAGAGAAGTGTCCTGCTGCCACACGGGGTCTACAGAGGCGCCTGCCACCGACCACTCCTGCTGTCCCGGCTCGTCATAGTGGACAGAGGACACGTCCGTCCTGGAGGCCACGACCTTTCACCCCAGTGTCCGTCCCCGTCAGAGACGTTCAGCTCAGTGCACAGTCTCCAGATGCTCTCTCATTCACAATATCCCAGAACTGCCATAGACTGTCCTCCAACATACTCGCAGGCTGTGCTGGACGTTGGGTATGCTTATAAATACTACAAATTAAATATGTCAAGCTTTTCCAATTAAAGCTCCAGTAGGTCACTTTTGTAAACAAATATTTGTTAAAACTGTCATTATGTCCTGACAGTAGAATATGAGACAGATAATCTGTGGAAAAATTCAAGCTCCTCTGGCTCCTCCCTTTGGTCCTATTGCCATTTGCAGAAATACACCGCTCCCGGTCAGAAACAACCAATCAGAGCCAGGAGGAATGTCTTAGCAGTGTCAATCACGCTCGTGTACGCGCTGATCACCCCTCCCTTGCACAGCGCGAGCGCGTACCGTCGTTCGTGACTCTCCTGTTCGAACTCGTTCATCCAAATGAACGAATCTTTTTTCAAGTCATTTCGTTCATTCAACGAACGAAATGACTCGAAAAAAGATTTGTTCATTTTGAACGAGTCTTTTTCGGAGTCATTGCGTTCATTCAACGAACGAAATGACTCGAAAAAAGATTTGTTCATTTTGATGAACGAGTTCGAACAGGATCACGAACGTGCATCACAGAACAGAGCAAGGCGAGCATTTGTGCTTATAAAACTTAAAGTTTTGTATTTATTTTTGAAATGACCGATCGTTTCGCTAGATAAGACCCTTATTCATCGTCTGGTATCGTTTAAAGCCCTTTGAAGCTGCACTGAAACTGTCATTTGGTCCTTGAAACATTTGTGTCCTATTGAAGTCCATTATGGAGAAAAAGCCTGGAATGTTTTCATCAAAAACCTTAATTTCTTTTCGACTGAAGAAAGAAAGACATGGACATCTTGGATGACATGGGGGTGAGTAAATTATCAGCAAAAGTTTTTTTAAAAGTGAACTAATCCTTTAACGTTATTTTACTAGCTATTTATAACTTATAGAAAGAGTGCAACGTTATAAAGTTACATGTATTGCAAAATACATAATGATTTGAGGACCAAGTTTGTAGTCAAAGTATGGGCAGGCCATAGTCAATGTAAAGCATATTGTTGATGTTTCGTCTCTATTAGTGAATGTTCCATAACAGTTTATAATCCGCCGTCATCAGTGGTCCTGTTTACTAGCCTGCGCGTTCACGGCAGGCTGCGCTGTGGGGGAGGAGCTGTGGAGGGAAGGCTGTAGCGCAGCAGAGAGCAAGGGGGTTGGACCTGTAAGTTGTGCTTGTTCAAATTTTCAGGCTAAGTCAACATTTTCTCAAAACTCCCTACTGCAACTTTAAATGTCAAGCTTTTACCACATTCAACAGTTATCAACTAGTGGCTGAGCGATATGGATTTTTTGATGGCCAATGCCAGTATTTTACAGAGCAAGATGGCCAATGACCAACTGTAGCTGTATGAGCTACAGTATGTGATCAAGTTTTATAGCATATGCCTTTCTACAACTAATAACATAATCGGCTAAAACAGAATAACACAACATCAGCTGATGTCGATAATTAAAAAATGCCAAATACCAGCAAAGACATTTTTTCAGAAACAAAACCTAGAAAAATCTTGTAGTAGTTCATAGTCTTGACAAAGCCTTTCTAAAAGTTAAAATAATTTTGGATGGATAGATATATAGATGGATATAACTATAGATAGATGGATATATGATAGATATATGGATGGATGGATAGATGGATTGATAGATATGGAAGATAGATAGATAGATCGATAGATATGGAAGATAGATAGATAGATCGATAGATAGATGGATTGACAGATAGATTAGATAGATGGATTGATAGATAGATATGGAAGATAGATAGATAGATTGATAGATGGAAGATAGATAGATCGATAGATAGATGGATTGACAGATATGGAAGATAGATAGATTAGATAGATGGATTGATAGATAGATATGGAAGATAGATAGATAGATAGATAGATAGATAGATAGATAGATAGATGGATTGACAGATATGGAAGATAGATAGGTTAGATAGATGGATTGAGATATGGAAGATAGACAGATAGACAGATAGATAGATAGATAGATAGATAGATAGATAGATAGATAGATAGATAGATAGATAGATAGATAGATAGATCTGAGTTCAGTCTCAGCTCCTCAGCAAGTAACATATCTGCGTTTTGCCAGCGTACTTCGTTTTAGGGTTGGGCGATGTCTACCAATTTGGTATCAGACGATGTCTACAGTGAAACATCGCGATGGACGATGACATCGGGAGGGGGGAGGAGGGGTAACATTCTCATTTTCCACTAGATATTTTCCTCTATATCTCATCAGCAATTTCGATTTCGGCACGCTCTGCAGCAGCTGACCACTAAGGATCGAATGTACGTGACATCACTGCCAGATTCAAACTGTGCTTTCGCGCTATGGCTGGCGCTGAGCCAAAGACGGACGCGCTCAGTGCTTGTCATGGCTATATCACAACTGTTCAGTGTTTTTAACCACATAATGTTTATTTTAGGTTTCAGACATTTAAATACATATACAACCCCAAATCAGAAAAAGTTGGGACATTTTGTAAAATGCAATAAAATCAAGAATCTGTGATTTGTTAATTCTATTTAAACTTTTTTTAACTGACAAAAGTACAAAGAAAAGTTTTCTAATGTTTTCACTGACCAACATAATTGTATTTTGTAAATATGAACAAATTTTGATTTTGATGGCTGCAACACACCCCAAAAAAGTTGGGACAGAGACATGTTTACCACTGTGTCACATCACCTTTCCTTTTAATTACACTTTTTAATCATTTGGGAGTTGAGGATACTAATTGTTGGAGTTTTGCTAGTGGAATATTTGCCCAATCTTGTCTGATACAAGACAGCCGCTCAACAGTCTGTGGTCATCGTTGCCTGATTCTCCTTTTCATGATGGGTCATACATTTTCCATAAGAGACATATCTGGACTGCAGTAAACAGGCACATCCCTTCTGTGGTGCAGAGTGTCTAGAAACCACTCAGTTTTAGCACGTGCAGAATGAGGCCTGGCATTGTCTTGCTTCCCAGGAAAGATGTCATCTTGATGCCAGTTTATGTCTCTGTACAATCCAAATACATGCCTCCATGTCAATGGTACCTTCACAATAATGCAAGTTACCCATACCGTTTGCAATGATGCACCTCAATACCAGCACAGATGTTTGCTTTTGCACCTGTCGCTGGTGAAAGTCTGGTTGGTCCCTTTTGTCTTTGGGACTGAGAACTCGGTGTCCATTTTTTTCCAAAAACAAGCTGAAACATGGACTCATCTGACCACAGCACACATTTCCACTGTCTTCTAGAGCATCTGAGATGAGCTCAGGCCCAGAGAACTCGTCGGCATCTCCACATAGAACTGATGTAAAGCTTTCTCCTTGCGTAACAGAGATTCAAGTGGCATTTCTTAATGCAGAGTCAGACTGTGTTCAGTGAAAACGGTTTTCCAAATTACTCCTGAGCACATGTGTCTGTGTTTAACGGATTAGCATGATGGTATCTTGTGCAATGCCATCTGAGGGCTCAAAGGTCACGCACATTCAACAGAGGTCTACTGCCTTACCCTACACAGACTGAGATTTCTCTGGATTACCTGAATCTTGTGACAATATTATGTATGGAAGATGATAAAAGACATAAATTCTTTGCAATCTTGCATTGAGAAATGTGATTTTTTTAATTGTTTGACAATTCTCTCATGATATTTGGCACAAAGTGATGAGCCATGACCAATCTTTGCTTAAAAAGACTGAGAAGCACTTTTACACCCAAACATGATACCCTCAACTATTACCAATTCACCTGCTCATTGTGGACTGTTTCAAAAGAGTTGGATAATCTAATTTGGATAATCTTTTCACTTTTATTTTAAACAATACATTTATAGTTTTTAAAATACACAACGGTGTCTATGGAAGCAGCAATAACAAACCATTCAAATATATTTGCCGACGGTTTTTCTTCATATCTGTCACGGTTCACCGTCATCTCATGCACTACAGTCCCCAGAATCCTCTTTGGCGCACCTGCAATCACTTTCCTCTGAATTATCACCTGCACCTGTTCACAATCAGTAACATCAACCCCTGCATAAAAACACTCACCACAGCCTCACTCACCGTCAAGCCTCCAACAGGAACAGACCATTTCCCGTTGTCCTACAAAGCCTCTAAAGAAGTCCAGTTCCAGCCAAGTAAAGTATACTCACCTGTGAATTACTAACCTCTGCATTCCTGTTCCACTGTCTCCAGACATCCTGTCCGAGTCCTTGCTTCCTGAAACCCTGTCTGGATCCCTGTCCCCTTAAATCCTGGATCTTCCTGAGTCCCGGTGTTCACGCTGAGTTGTCTCTCCCACGACGACATCTGAAAGAGAAAGGACACGTATGAAAGATCTGCGACCGCTTGACATAAAGTAACCTGAAGAGGATCTGCTCACCTGTAATCTGCCCCGCACGTAGTGATCCGCCTCATATCTGCACCTATGTTCTGAGAATACTCACCCATGCACTTGTGTCACGTTTAATAAAGCTGTGTTTGGATTCACTTACCTCTGTCTCCTTGCCTGTATCCTGACAGAAGGCTTGACCGTCAAAAAGAATGAATCCAGCAGTTCTTAATCTCCTGAACCTCCGTCAGGGTGAGCAGGCCATCGAGGACTATGTTCTGGATTTTTGTGGACTGTGCCATAAGGTGGGATTTAATGATGTGGCTCTTAAGGACATTTTTCGTATAGGGCTGAACGATCCGGTGCGGTCCCGATTGCCAGGGGGAAAGATTCATTTTTCACTGGCCCAGTATATTGACTATGCTCTTGTAATGAGCGGTTCATCGTTTACTGTGAGCTTGGCTGCAGAGACACCCCACAAGCCCACAGTAACCCCAGAGCCCTCACCGCTGTTTCCGTCCAGTCCAGCCAAACCCAGGCATCCAGTCAGTCCAACCAGGCCTGGGAAAGAAACGGTCCATCACCGCTCCGGACCCGTAGCTGAGATCACCTGGCCTAGGTCACGGAAACTGGTGTCAAATAGCGCTGATCTGGCTTTGAAAATGTTTGATCCAGCCATTACGTCTGTCCGTGGGGCCCTCAAGTGTGCTGCTTTTGCTAAACCCGCGCATTGTGCCTTCCCAGTCAAGCCAGTCGCCTGCCCAGCTGATCCAGAGCCAGTCGCATGCACAGCCAGCCCCGAGACTCCTTTGCCACTGGTCCCGTACAGTCCTGAGCTTCCTTTGCCGCTGGTCCCGTCCAGCCCTGAGTTTCCTTTGCTGCTGGTCCAGCCCAGATCTTCACGTTGTGCCCACAGAGCCAGAGCCAGTCTTCGAGCAAGAGCCAGAGCCAGTCTTCGAGCAAGAGCCAGAGCCAGTCTTCGAGCAAGAGCCAGAGCCAGTCTTCGAGCAAGAGCCAGAGCCAGTCTTCGAGCAAGAGCCAGAGCCAGTCTTCGAGCAAGAGCCAGAGCCAGTCTTCGAGCAAGAGCCAGAGCCAGTCTTCGAGCAAGAGCCAGAGCCAGAGCCAGTCTTCGAGCAAGAGCCAGAGCCAGTCTTCGAGCAAGAGCCAGAGCCAGTGCCAGTCTTCGAGCAAGAGCCAGAGCCAGTGCCAGTCTTCGAGCAAGAGCCAGAGCCAGTCTTCGAGCAAGAGCCAGAGCCAGTCTTCGAGCAAGAGCCAGAGCCAGTCTTCGAGCAAGAGCCAGAGCCAGTCTTCGAGCAAGAGCCAGAGCCAGTCTTCGAGCAAGAGCCAGAGCCAGTCTTCGAGCAAGAGCCAGAGCCAGTCTTCGAGCAAGAGCCAGAGCCAGTCTTCGAGCAAGAGCCCTTTTCCCCACTGGTCCCGTCCAGTTCCGAGTCCCATGACGTGCTGGTCCCGTCCAGTTCCGAGTCCCATGACGTGCTGGTCCCGTCCAGTTCCGAGTCCCATGACGTGCTGGTCCCGTCCAGTTCCGAGTCCCATGACGTGCTGGTCCCGTCCAGTTCCGAGTCCCATGACGTGCTGGTCCCGTCCAGTTCCGAGTCCCATGACGTGCTGGTCCCGTCCAGTTCCGAGTCCCATGACGTGCTGGTCCCGTCCAGTTCCGAGTCCCATGACGTGCTGGTCCTGCGCCAGAGCCCGTTGGTCCTGCGCCAGAGCCCGTTGGTCCTGCGCCAGAGCCCGTTGATCCTGCGCCAGAGCCCGTTGATCCTGCACCAGAGCCCACTGATCCACCGTTGGTCCTGCCCAGCCCAAGACCCTCGTTGCTGCCGGATCCCCCCTTTCCTGTCAATTTCCCCATTAAAATTTTGGGGGGGCGCCCACCCGAAGGGTCCTCGCCGCCATGGCCACCCGAAGGGTCAGCGCCACCATGGACGCCCTGGACGCCCGAGGGTCCGACAGCTCCGCCCTGGACGCCCGAGGGTCCGACAGCTCCGCCCTGGACGCCCGAGGGTCCGACAGCTCCGCCCTGGACGCCCGAGGGTCCGACAGCTCCGCCCTGGACGCCCGAGGGTCCGACAGCTCCGCCCTGGACGCGCCCACAGCCTGCTCCGCCCTGGCCACGCCCTCAGCCTGCTCCGCCGTGGCCACACCCGCTGCCTGTTCCGCCCAGGTCCCCCGAGCTGCCAGCTCCGCCCTGGAAGCTTCCAGTCCTGTACAACCATGCCCTCGTCAGCTTCCAAGGCGCCCACCCTCCCACCCCTTTGGATGTTACACGGCGCGAGGACGCGCCTTTGGGGAGAGGGGAGGTACTGTCACGGTTCACCGTCATCTCATGCACTACAGTCCCCAGAATCCTCTTTGGCGCACCTGTAATCACTTTTCTCTGAATTATCACCTGCACCTGTTCACAATCAGTAAGCCTCATCAACCCCTGCATAAAAACACTCACCACAGCCTCACTCACCGTCAAGCCTCCAACAGGAACAGACCATTTCCCGTTGTCCTACAAAGCCTCTAAAGAAGTCCAGTTCCAGCCAAGTAAAGTATACTCACCTGTGAATTACTAACCTCTGCATTCCTGTTCCACTGTCTCCAGACATCCTGTCCGAGTCCTTGCTTCCTGAAACCCTGTCTGGATCCCTGTCCCCTTAAATCCTGGATTTTCCTGAGTCCCGGTGTTCACGCTGAGTTGTCTCTCCCACGACGACATCTGAAAGAGAAAGGACACGTATGAAAGATCTGCGACCGCTTGACATAAAGTAACCTGAAGAGGATCTGCTCACCTGTAATCTGCCCCGCACGTAGTGATCCGCCTCATATCTGCACCTATGTTCTGAGAATACTCACCCATGCACTTGTGTCACGTTTAATAAAGCTGTGTTTGGATTCACTTACCTCTGTCTCCTTGCCTGTATCCTGACAATATCAGACACACAGTGTAAATATCTATAAAGTCAACTCTATTTTTCTCCCAGTTCACCAGCCACTTTCATGTATTTCGGGAGAAACTGATGAATTCACGCGCTGTAATAAATCCAACAGACAGGAATCTCTGAACTGCGGCCCAAACAAACATGACGGCACCCATCTCACGTTACAGATCAAGATCATTTATAAAAGGTTTTTTAAACAACAAAACAAACTCACTTACACGTATTTGAGAATTGGAATAGAAGATAGTTGATGACATGGTAAGCAAGTTTGTTAATATTTATAAATAAAAGTGCTTCATCTTTCATACAGCGCTATTTTGGCTGTGGTGAATCACGTACCAAGCATGAAGCTAAACATCGTGATGTCTGTCAGCCATCATCATCCATCGGCCCAACCCTACTTCGTTTTATACCATGTTTTAAGGGACGGAGTTACACTATGTAAATTCCGCAGACCCATAAGCTTTCTTTGCCATTGGCTCGTTTTGTAATACTCGAATTAGATAGGCTTTCTAAACGAAACCCCATTTGTCGTCAAGACGTAACTCGTAGTGACTATGAAAGGGAACTAGAGTTCAACCGTGGCTGAATGCTACTACTCGAGCTATAAGGCTTGAATGCAGAAGGGCGTAACGCCGCTGGAAGAAGGATAAATGACAGATCTCATTTGATATTTTAAAGGAGAATTTGTCTAAATATCAAAATACTGTTAGATCGGAGAAATCAAAGTATCTCTCTAATGTTATCTGTAATAACTCTCATAAGCCAGCTTTGCTGTTCAGTACTATTAATGCTGTTTTGAACAATCCCCAAGCTACTTGTTTAGAGCCTTCTGCCGAAATGTGTGAACATTTTTAAAAAAATGTTATTGATAAGATTGATGCTATTAGAGCTACTATTTCTTACCCATCGACTTTTTTATCCATTTTCACCGAGTTCTCTGCTTATTTTAATCAGTTTGAACCAGTGTCACTTGTCTCATTGAGGGAGATCATTGTTGAAATGAAATCATCCTCATGTGGCATGGACATTGTTCCTCCACGTCTTCTAAAAAGTTGATTTGAAACTATTGGTCTTAAGTACTTGCAATTATTAATAGAAGCCTGGCCTCGGGAGTTGTACCTTGAGTCTTTTATACATGCAGCAGTGGAACCAGTAATCAAGAAATCTAATCTGGATTAATCAGTCTTTGCTAATTTTACAACTATATCGAAACTTCTGTTTCTGTACAAACTACTGGAGAAGGTCGTATTTGGACAATTTAATTCATTTCTAGATCTACATGGTACTTATGAAGTGTTTCAGTCCGGTTTTAAATCCCTACAAAAACTGAAAAAATGAACCTTTTTCTGCGGCAGCAGTCAAGTGTAACGAACTGTCCAAAACAATGCATAAATGAGTTGGATTTCCCATCTTTGAATGTGACTGATGGCAGTGTTTCTCCTGCTAATCACAGAGGCTGCATCACATACACATGAAATCGCATACTTCCCTACTATATAGTAGGTGGAAAACAGTTTGTGACTAAAGAAGGATTTCTGAATTCACAGTGTCATGACCGGCTCAAACCCGTGGCAAATGAAGGACACACTGTGTCCGACACAGTCTGCTTGGTATGATCTTTACAAAATATTTATTAAATAAAAAACAAAAATGAACACAATTTCTAATCAGACACATGATCAATCTAAGTGACAGACAGAACCAAATTTAAATAAATACCAAGATCAAAATAAAGAAACAAAGACCAGAATCAAGAACAAAGTAACCAGGAGCACGCTCACACCACCCCGGGAAGAACAGGTGGACATCGTTCACTTGATGAGGTCTCCCAGCCACACCCACTGGCGGCCGTAGCAGGAAGAACAGGAGACCTATCACACATCCACCCAACCCCAGTAGTCCAAGTGGCAAGATTCAACTCGGATCGCAACTCTCCAACTCCTTCCAGCAACCTTGGTGCCTAGCAAAATAAAGAAAAGAACAGAGAGACAAAAAGAGGGAATCCTAAATCCTATGACACTTAGACTATATGGATACGAGATAAGGCATCAGCAGTTACACTAAACAAAATTATAAACGCAACACTTTTGTTTTTGCCACCATTTTTCATGAGCTGAACTCAAAGATCAAAGACTTTTTCTATGTACACAAAACATCTATTTCTCTCAAATATTGTTCACAAATCTGTCTAAATCTGTGTTATGTATACCTCACAAGTGTGGCATATCAAGATGCTGATTAGACAGCATGGTTATTGCACAGGTGTGCCTTAGGGCTGACCACAATAAAAGGCCACTCTAAAATGTGCAGTTTTATCACACAGCACAATGCCACAGATGTCGCAAGTTTTGAGGGAGCGTGCAATTGGCATGCTGACTGCAGGAATGTCCACCAGAGCTGTTGCTCGTGAATTGAATGTTTTCAATTTCAAAAACATTTCAAAAACTGCTTCTCTACCATAAGCAGTCTCCAAAGGCGTTTCAGAGAATTTGGCAGTACATCAAACCGGCCTCACAACCGCAGACCACGTGTAACCACACCAGCCCAGGACCTCCACATCCAGCATCTTCACCTCCAAGATCGTCTGAGACCATCCACCCGGACAGCTGCTGCAACAATCGGTTTGCATAACCAAATAATTTCTTCACAAACTGTCAGAAACCATCTCAGGGAAGCTCATCTGCATGCTCGTCATCCTCATCGTGGGTCTCGACCTGACTGCAGTTCGTCTTGAGTGGGCAAATGCTCACATTCGATGGCGTCTGGCACTTTGGAGAGGTGTTCTCTTCACGGATGAATCCCGGTTTTCACTGTACAGGGCAGATGGCAGACAGCGTGTATGGCGTTGTGTGGGTGAGCGGTTTGCTGATGTCAACGTTGTGGATCGAGTGGGCCATGGTGGCGGTGGGGTTATGGTATGGGCAGGCGTATGTTATGGACAATGAACACAGGTGCATTTTATTGATGGCATTTTGAATGCACAGAGATACTATGATGAGATGCTGAGGCCCATTGTTGTGCCATTCATCCACGACCATCTCCTCATGTTGCAGCATGATAATGCTCAGTCCCATGTTGGAGGATCTGTACACAATTCCTGGAAGCTGAAAACATCCCAGTTCTTGCATGGCGAGCATACTCACCGGACATGTCACCCACTGAGCATGTTTGGGATGCTCTGGATCGGCGTATACGACAGCGTGTTCCAGGTCCTGCCAATATCCAGCAACTTCACACAGCCATTGAAGAGGAGTGGATCAACATTCCACAGGCCACAATCAACAACCTGATCAACTCTATGCGAAGGAGAGGTGTTGCACTGCGTGAGTCAAATGGTGGTCACACCAGATACTGACTGGTTTTTGGATTTTATCTTCTTTAAAAAGCATGATTTTGTTTTTATATTGTAATGTTACAATGTTAGGCCTATGTGATTTGACCCTTTTTTTGCATAATGCTACACAGTTAAATTCACTATGTTTGTTTGCATAGCCTTCAATATGAACATTGTTTGTAGGACAATATCTGGATGTGAAAGAACATTTATGTATAATTATATGGTTTTGTTTCATTAGTAAAGTGTATACTTTTTTTTTCTTGATTTACCCCGAAAGAATGGAAGTGAAATGTGACAACATGCCCAATATGTGGGGTACATTGTAACATGACCATATGACTCTATGATCTAATAAAAAAAAATATGCAAGACAAACTAAAATATTTTGTCAATAAAATAAAATGATTAACTTTCTCAAATAAAATAATGGCTTTTTTTAATCATTAAAAATAAACTATTTTTTGAGTTTGACAACAAACACACTGCAAAACACAGCTATAGCCTGCAGCATAGTTAAAAACATAAATAGGCTAATAACTTATGACATTACATTACATTAATAACATTGACTGTCTGTCTTTATTCACCTCTTTCTCATGGTTTCTCAATAGAATTTATTAAATTATAGAATAGAATAGCAGCATAGTTCTACTAGGGGCTTATTGTAACGCAGTGTCACAACATGCCCCACGTGTTTAAACCCGGCTAGTGTCTTATCCTGTTAGATCAGCATTAAAGAACGATCTCAACTGTTAAATAACAGATATAAGATTAAAATAATATCAGATTAAACAGAGACAGAGTTAAACAGAGTTTTTAAACACAATAAAACAGAGATGAAAAAAAAAACAATTTACTTTTGCTATATGGTTAAATATTTAGTGATATCTAACAAAGATTTTTTAATTTTGGCGTAATTTTTTCTCTATAGTGTTGATATGGCAACTAGTAAATACAGTAAGCTACACATGTTTTGTCATCCTGACATGTGTGGAAAGTTTTAAACCATGTGTGTTACAACTAGATGAGCAACAAGATGATGTATCAACAAGATACAACAAGATGCTCATCACGTATCGCCATTCAGCCCAAAGATACAGAGATTATTTTTTTGGCCTTATATTGCTCTGGCATGCTTTAAGTGCTGAATTTTCCATTTTTTTAGCTAAGCAGTAATGATACATTATTATATAGCCTATGTTAAATGATTATTTAAAAATTAGTAGGCTTTATATTCAGTCCTGCATTAGCCTACTAATTTGGTTTGTTGGTGACCCCCCACATTTTTTTAGCACCAGCCGCCACTCAGATAACAATTTCTGGTTCCCAAAACGTTCCCAGAACAGACATCCTAACGCTCTCTGTTGGTTAGCCAGGAAAGTTCTCTTTACGTAAACAGAACGTTCCCTGTTGGTTTAGAGAACGTTCCCTTGATCTCGAGTCAGTTAACGTAGTGTGATAGTGCAGAGCTACGTCACACGTAGGCTCACTATTGGCCGACGCTGGTCATGTGTGTGATGCGTGTGACGTACAACAACAGAAGCGTACGCTGATACACTAGTGAACTCACTCGAGGCCCACAGAGAAGGAAATCAATAGTTTAAATAAAGTCGTTATTTTTGTTTGTTTTTTGCGCACAAAAAGTATTCTCATCGCTTGATAAACTTAAGATTGAGCCACTGTAGTCACTTGGACTATTTTAACGATGTCTTTAATAACTTTTCGGGGCCGGCAAGTTTCAATCCCTTAGAAGCCTATAGAGGAGTGATCCAGCTCTCAGATTTAATCAAAAATATCTTAATTTGTGTTCCGAAGATGGACGAAGGTCTTACGGGGTTGGAACAACATGAGGAAGAGTAAATACTGACAGAATTTTCATTTTTGGGTGAACCATCCCTTTAACACCAAAACTGTACTCTGATTCGGCTATAGCTAAACTCGTCAGCTGCGGTCGCACAAAAGCTGAAGCACTGGTCACAAACGTCCTGGCACCGCATCTGACTTCTCCCAGAGCCTCGAGTCAAAAGACATATTCTTTTCCATTGCAACAGATGCCTGAGCAGGGCATCCAGAACAGAGTTCTTGATTTCTTTGAACAGGCAGCTGAGAGCGCAGATGCTGTCACTGACACCTTACTGAATAAATTAAAGGATCACAAACTTCCATACACAAGCATCCATAACATTTCGGCCTACTCGGCTGACAATGTGGCACTGAATTACGTCAGAAAACACTCCATTTATCAAAATCAAAAAAAAATCAACAGCAAGATCCTGTCCTCAAACTGCCCAGCTCACATTATACACAATGCAGTAAAACGTGCCAGCAATGCCCTGCAAACAGATGTGGAGACGATTGTGATAAAATCATTCAACCATTTCAGCAGTTCTGCCAAGAGAGTTTCCACCCTCAAAGAAATGTTTGAATTTGCTGACATGGAATACCATACACTGTTGCGCCACGTCCCTACACGCTGGTTGAGTCTGCTCCCTGCAATTGACAGACTTGTCAACACCTGGCCAGCTGTGCGGAGCTACTTTTTGTCGCTGGGACAGGAGGAGTGCCCCCGTGTCCTCTGGGATGCGCTCCGGGGTAACGAGCATGGAGAGGAAGACGAATGTAGCGAGCTGGAGGTCACTCTCTTCTTCTTGCAAAATACTTTAAAGATATTCATTGGTACTGTGCTGAGTCCTAAGAGTGACAGTCTCACCTCAGTTGAAGTGTATGCACTGATGAGCGACGTCCGAACCAAACTCCAAACTTGAACCAAACTCCAACCGTGTCCTCCTCTCCTCCGTTAATCTTAGGGTTGACAGGCTCAAGAGAGAATTCACAAATTTCTATGATACCGTGGAGCAATACCTTGAGAAATTGTTCAACTTCTCCGAAACTGGGCACCTGTTCAACACCCAGTGTTTCAATCTCAAGGAAAAGCAAGAAATCAGCTACCAGAAATGAACTGCAGCTGTATCCGCCCTTCAGATGGAGGATGAGCTTGACCTGGATGAGCTCAACAACGAGAGCTATGTTCTGAAAGAGATATTGCCTCATCTGGAGATACACAGTCACCCTGTAGATTAGCTTTGGGGCCAAGCACTCAGGAGCAGGTCTGCGTTCCCACAGTATACCAAGCTACTGTCTTTCATTTTGAGCATCCCGTGAGCAATGCATTCTCAGAACGGGTGTTTTCAATTATGAAAGGTGCCTGGACCGATGTGAGAAACAGGTGCTCATTTAACCTGGGTCATAGCGAAATCAAAGTAAAAATGAATTTGGTGATGAATTGTGCAGAGTTCCGTAAATACACCCTGGGAAAGACGAGAGTGCTGGCAGCAGTGAAAACCTCCGCAAAATATGCTGACGTCGGGCCTCCACAACCTATTCCTAGGTAGGCTATATAGTGTGAATTGAAAGTTTTATTGTTTCTATTAATTTATCTAATTAATCTATATGCACAAAGACAAAACGACCTTTTTGTCCCCTTTTTGTTTTATAGAGTAGGCCTAGATGAAATGGCCAAGTTGCAGCAGCCGCGAGCTCAGTGAATGTGCAGGCAGCCAGTCGTAAAGGAGTGATTGATTTGTTGTGGCACTGTGTGCAAAAAAATACTTCGGCAATGAACAATGACATTTGAGTTCATGATTTTAATGTTGTTTTTTTGTGGCAGACTGATCTTTGAATAAAAAAAATGTTTGGTTCAGGTTTGAAATTCATTATCTTTTATTATAGGCTATGATGACATCACCACAGACTACACCACAGAACTGTATCCGCGGACATAAAACCGTCCTCGCAAGGGAGCATTTCTGCTCCGGGCACACACACACACAACAGTATCTGGAGCGCATTTCTGCTCCGGATACACACACAACAGTATCTGGAGCGCATTTCTGCTCCGGACACACACACACACACACACACACACACACAACAGTATCTGGAGCACATTTCTGCTCCGGGCACACACACACACACACACACACAACAGTATCTGGAGCGCATTTCTGTTCCGGACACACACACACACACACACAACAGTATCTGGAGCGCATTTCTGCTCCGGGCACACACACACAACAGTATCTGGAGCGCATTTCTGCTCCGGGCACACACACACACACACACAACAGTATCTGGAGCACATTTCTGCTCTGGGCACACACACACACACACACACAACAGTATCTGGAGCGCATTTCTGCTCCGGACACACACACACACACACACAACAGTATCTGGAGCGCATTTCTGCTCCGGGCACACACACACAACAGTATCTGGAGCGCATTTCTGCTCCGGGCACACACACACACACACACAACAGTATCTGGTAGGGGTGGAACGGTACATGTATTCGTATTGAACCGAATCGGTACGGGCGTCACGGTTCGGTGCACGAATTTACACGGAGAATACACGGTATAAAAATAAATAAAACTCTAAATAGCGATACATTTCGCTCAATTCGCGTTTGGTCTGAACGCAGCATAATGAGCAGACTGCGATGTCAATATTGCAATGCTGAAGTGTGTGTGCGCGAGAGAGAGGGAGAGGCGCGGGCGCGATCGTACTGTGTGTGTGTCTGTGTGTGTGTGTGTGTGTGTGTGTGAGAGAGAGAGAGAGAGAAAGAGGCGCGGCGCGATCGAACAGTGGAAACAAAAACATACTCCGTCATTTTGTTCATACAGGACATCATTCAAACTGCAAAATGTTTACATACATTTGTGTACACTCGCAATAAAACACAACATTGTGCTTTTGTCACACTCTAAACTCTTGTCAAACGGTAACCTACAACTGTCACACAACCAAAATCGCACACACACACACACACACACAGAGTTTTATTTTTAAGTTACACATTCTACATTGATTAAAAAAGAAAATCAAATGTGTTTTTTAATGGTAGTATTATTTTATACGGAAATCAATTATTTATAATTCAGATGAGAATAAAGTTAGGCTTAATTAAAATTAAGGAAAACAAATATATTGATCTGAAATATAGCAAATTAATTTTAAATTCATTCAGGTACAATTACCAAACATATGGCAAGGTCTTTTTGTCTTTTTATTAATTTAATTAATAAACTAATTAAATTATATAAAACTATTGTCAGTGCACTACAAATGAACTGGTTCTATGCCTTTATTAATAAAATTATTCAAATGACTTATTTAAAAAATACAAGGCTTAAGACATTTGTAAAAATGCCTTCTGCATTTTTGTTTTGCTTTTCACTTCATTGTACCGAAATCGTACCGAACCGTGATGTCTGAACCGAGGTATGAACCGAACCGTGACTTCTGTGTACCGTTCCACCCCTAGTATCTGGAGCGCATTTCTGCTCCGGGCACACACACACACAACAGTATCTGGAGCGCATTTCTGCTCCGGGCACACACACACACAACAGTATCTGGAGCGCATTTCTGCTCTGGACACACACACACACACACACAACAGTATCTGGAGCGTATTTCTGCTCCGGGCACACACACACAACAGTATCTGGAGCGCATTTCTGCTCCGGACACACACACACACAACAGTATCTGGAGCGCATTTCTGCTCCGGACACACACACACACAACAGTATCTGGAGCGTATTTCTGCTCCGGGCACACACACACACAACAGTATCTGGAGCGCATTTCTGCTCCGGGCACACACACACACATACACACAACAGTATCTGGAGCGCATATCTGCTCGGTGTGCACGCGGCTGTGATGAGTGCCATTTCAGACATATTATGAGGGGAAAAAACTGTCTTACATTCGGACCATTATGGTACAATACAATTATTAAATTAAAATCTGCATCTTTCTGGTCATGACCTGGCATTGTATGTAAAACGGAGGTCAGGCTCATTTCTATAAAAGCTAGCAGATAGGAGCTCTGCTAGCATTAGCTTACATGTTGTATAGATAATAACGTGCAACAAGAGAAAGATACCGACACGTTTTGTCCTGTTGTTGACGTTAGCCTACATTACATCCAGGTTGCTGCCACTCGTCTCCATAAATGAACAATTAGTTTAGGTAACATTATTGGTTAATAACAGTGGGTTGAATAATGACATTGGCAACATCACTGTCTGTATCTGACAGGACAGTTAACATTGTAAGCTAACTTTCCTCAGGCTTGCTCTCCGACGTGCAGTTCTCTGTTCGGCGGTGTGTCCAGTTGTCAGACTCGCGGTGTAAAAGACTTACTCTGTAAAAAGCCCTACTCTGACTCGTATTGGCTGTCAGGTTTCGGCATTAGGAAGTTTATGGTAACTATAGAGATATAGCGGGTAAATGCTGGCCACGAAAATTTAGTCATTAATTCCTTACCCTCAATTTTATTTATGGGTGAACTAACCCTTTAACTACAATACTGCTTCAGTGTTACTTTTACACAGTAAACGCTGTTGATTTTTCTGGGATTCATTTGTAAATAAATATGTTGTATCCATGGAATGTTCGTCACTATATATGCCAACTAAAGTTTATTTATCTTTTAAGGTTGGAACTAATATGGTGCATTACATAATTAGTGAGACGAGCCAGGATCCACACATCTTGGTGCTTGCGAGAACTCTTTCCAAGTTTTCATCATTTTCAATTGGGAGGCAATTGAAAAGGAGACCATAATTCAAGCAGTGAATGTATGCTTCAAAATGTTCTACATCTATGACATAAACTACCCAAAGCCTTCTGCTCCCATTTGGGAGTTTTTACAGCATGCTGTCTATGATATTCCTGGAGGAGTTGCTTCAATACATTGCCACCTCCTTAAAAGCTTCGTTTTCAATGTTACTGATCATCAGTAGGTCCAGTAGCCAAACACCATATTAAGGTGTTTATAACACAATGCATATAATGTACAGTATAGCCTATATGTTTATTTATTTTTTTATAGTATTAAATTTGTGTACTGTGTAGCGTTTGGACAAAATCACAATGACTTATTCATTGTGAGCTTCAGAAAGCTTTTAACCTATTGGACGCATTCATGTAAATCACAGGTCCAGCGCCAAAGAGTCTGCATCAAATTGCTCCATTGACATGTTTGTGGCATGGGAGAGTGTAAGCAGAAACACCCCCAAACTCAAACTCGTGAGCTTCAAAAAGATGTAATCACCTCAACATCCCTTTCACGGCAAACAAGAAGGCCAGGTGGAGATGCCCAATACACATACACAAACATTCTTCCCATTTAACTCATAATATAAGTCAATCCCAAAATGTATATGATATATTCCTGTATAAGCATGTATAAAGCATGTATATGGTGCTGACTGGAGGGATGTGGACTGGACAGATATGGAGGCATTTATTGGTCTGCTAATAACACAACTCCCAATCATGCTCGACCTTGATAACAACATCACTCTCAATGAGGTTATAAAAACCATCAGCCTTCTGAAGAACAACAAAGCCCCTGGTGTGGATGGGCTTCCACCTGAAATCTTCTTAAGTGGTGGCAACACACTTGCCGTGGAACTCCATCACCTCTTTTCAACTTGCTGGAATGAAGGCACCATCCCAGACGAATTACGTAACGCTAACATAGTTACTCTGTATAAGAACAAAGGGGATCGCTGCGACTGCAACAACTACCGTGGCATAGCTCTTCTCTCCCAGCCTGGCAAGGTCTTAGCCCGCCTCATCCTCCCACGCGTACAGATTATTGCAAATAGGATACTCCCGGAGAGTCAATGCGGCTTCCATCATGGTCGATCAACCATAGACATGATTTTCTCAGTTCGTCAAATCCAAGAGAAATGCATTGAGCAAGGTCGGCCCCTGTATGCAGTCTTTGTCGATCTGACAAAGGCCTTTGACTATGTCAGCAGGTTCGGCCTCTTTACCATCCTCCGTCAACTGGGCTGTCCTCCCAAACTCTTGAAAATCATACAAGAATTTCATGTTCTTATGAAGGCAACAATACAGTTCGAGGGCTCTCGTTCTAAGGAATTTCCAATTTTCTGTGGTGTAAAGCAAGGTTGCGTTCTGGCTCCAACTCTCTTTGGTATATTCTTCTCCGCTGTCTTGCGCCGAGCTTTCCCTGTCCCATCTGGAGTGTTACTTCACACACGCAGCTCTGGCAATCTCTTCAACCTGGCAAGACTTCGTGCAAAAACAAAGATCAACCGCGTCCATATCCGGGAACTCCTATATGCAGATGATGCCGCCTTCCTTGCCAATTCTGAGACCGATCTGCAGGCTATGTGCTCCTCCTTTGCTGTTGCTTGTGAGGAGTTTGGATTGAAGATCAGCCTGGGAAAAACAGTGGTCTTTGCCCAACCTGCTATGCTCTCACCCGCAATCACTATCAACAACAGCGTACTGACAAACGTCACAAAGTTCACTTATCTGGGTTCCACAGTCAACACCTCCAACAGTCTAGACTGCGAATTGGACATCCGAATTGGGAAAGCATCAACAACCTTCGGCAGGCTTAGCGAGAGAGTATGGAAGAACAATTCTCTGTCTCTCCACCTAAAAGTCCAAGTTTACGAGGCCTGTATTCTCAGCACTCTCCTGTACGGCAGTGAAACTTGGTGCACCTACCGCAGACATGAACATCGTCTGAACACCTTTCACTTTCGCTGTCTGCGCTCAATTATAGGCATAACTTGGAAGGATCATGTTCCAAATTCGGTTATCCTTTCCACGACCAAGAGCACAGACCTCTACACTATGTTGCGCACCCGTCGCTTACGCTGGGCTGGCCACACTTACCGCATGGAAGAAAACCGGTTACCGAAAGCAATTTTGTATGGCGAAATTGCTGATGCCCCTCGCCCAGTCGGCCGGCCGAAGCTCCGCTACAAGGATGTCCTGAAGCGTGACCTTCAGTCGTTCGGCCTTCCAAGCGAAAACTGGGAAACGCTTGCTGGTGACCGAGCAATGTGGCACGCCTCCATAAGATCTGGTGTCAAAAGATCTTGCCAGCAGTACAAAGACTTCCTCGACAGTAGAAGACTGAAGCGCCGTATCAATCGTCGTTCTCAACGCTAAGGGCCTGAATGAATGAATATTGGTCTGCTCATTCTTGCCGGAGTTTATCGTTCCAACAATGAGGCCCTGTCCAGTTTGTGGGAGACTGAAACTGGGCGTGCTATTTTTTGTGCTGTCATGACTCTGAAAAGGTTTAAAATTGTGTCAAGAGTCATCCGATTCGATGACAGGGCCACAAGACCTGCTCGCCATGAAAATGACAAGCTGGCACTGATTCGGGATCTGTGGGATTTATGGGTTGAGCGTCTCCCACTAATGTTCAACCCTGGTTCAGACATAACGGTGGATGAGTGGCTGGTGCCATTTCGAGGTCGATGCTCATTCAAGAAGTACATGCCAAGTAAGCCGGCGAAATATGGAGTGAAAATCTGGGCAGCATGTGATGCCAGGACGAGTTATGCATGGAACATGCAAGTGTACACCGGCAAGCCTCGAGATGGACAGCCAGAGAGAAATCAGGGCATGCGTGTGGTCCTTGATTTGACCACTGCTCTCCAGGGACACACAGTTACGTGTGATAATTTCTTCACTTCGTATGCCCTTGGCCAGGAGCTCCTGGGAAGGAAGTTGACCATGAACAAACCTGAACTCCCACCTGCTCTTCTGGAGCAAATTGTAACACTAAAATTATTTTTGATGTATGGTCTCCTATATACTATAGACCTTTACACTGCTATAGTTCATTTAAAGCTAGAACTGTCCATTGTTCATTTGTATATCTCTATTGAGCAGGGTGATTTTGAGTGTTTGAATTATGACCTTTATTTTTCATTTTAGAGTGAACAATCTTTTAAAGTTAAAATATTAACCAATTTAATAAATAAAAAGTATTTTCTTAATGTAATAATTTACATGTTTTAAATTGTGTATGTATTGTAACGGTTCAGATGAAGACATGCACGAATTACTTTGCCAGATTCAAAGAACTACAACTTTACTGGCAGAAAGATTAACCTCCTCATCTCTGATGCCCCCCGCACGGTCTTTTCCCATCCTTAACAAGCACGCCATGCTACAGAACACTCTCCACCCGCTGGCGACCGCATCACTCCACCTCTGGATCTCAGAGTTGCCACAAATCGTCATCAAGGGAAGATGAGATCCAGGGGAATCTTGCAAGACTTTTTCAGCCATATAATAATGGCTTATAATAATATAAGTCTGGAGGCTATAGGGGAAAACACCTTAAAAAGAAAAGAGAAATTCCCTGGAGCCATTATTTTTACTGTCAATCTGAACCGGAGAGTACTTTCTTGCCAATTCTCGAGGACACAAAGCTTCTGGAGGAATGTGGTCTGGCCACAAATTTTCCAAGTAATATGGCGTAGCTGAACGCCTTTACCAGGCATACCCACTCCTTAGAGGTGCAGGGGGATTCACCTTAGCCAGGAGTGACCGGAGAAAGGAGATATCCAACATTCCCATCCAACCTTCAGGCTACTCTTCAGGCTACTCTTCAGGCTACTCGCTAGCCTACTCTTCAGGTTACTCACTGGCCTACTCTTCAGGCTACTCTTCAGGCTACTCGCTAGCCTACTCTTCAAGCTAGCCTACTCTTCAGGCTACTCACTAGCCTACTCTTCAGCCTACTCTTCAGGCTACTCTTCAGCCTACTCTTCAGGCTGTTCTTCAGGCTACTCGCTAGCCTACTCTTCAGGCTACTCACTAGCCTACTCTTCAAGCTACTCGCTAGCCTACTCTTCAGGCTACCCACTAGCCTACTCTTCAGGCTACTCTTCAGGCTACTCACTAGCCTACTCGCTAGCCTACTCTTCAGGCTACTCACTAGCCTACTCTTCAGGCTACTCTTCAGCCTACTCTTCAGGCTACTCCCTAGGCTACTCTTCAGGATACTCTTCAGGCTACTCGCTAGTCTACTCTTCAGGCTACGCGCTAGTCTACTTGCTAGCCTACTCTTCAGGCTACTCGCTAGCCTACTCTTCAGGCTACTCGCTAGCCTACTCGCTAGCCTACTCTTCAGGCTACTCACTAGCCTATTACAATTCTGTAAAGGAAAGCAGACACCGATATACATTATTCCCTGCAGAGGCCTCTTGAGCTCCAACCTCCTGAAGAAAATGTAAGTGAAATGTGCAAACCGATGAACTAACAGTTTGTGAAGAAAGTGAATGTTCATATTTTGTTTCTTTTTAAATACACTTCAATAACAGGTTCCAGCTGTCATGCAGGACTGTCTTTCATGCAACCAAAGCATCATGCTTTCTCAACTGGCAGAACACATTGCAACATGCAAATGGTAGATTTGGTATACTGACTGTTCATATCTCACTTTAAGCATTGGCTAGCTTTGAAAATAAAGATGCTGTTTTTTTCTTATTCCATGCAAACAGCACAAATACTAATGAAAAATCTGAAGAACGGAATGGACGAATGGAACTCACCCAGCCAGAGAATGGGTATGCTACTCTGTGCTAGTAAAACAACATGTAATAATGTCCTTACTTGTTGGTGAATGTGTTTGTTGTGGGTTAAAATTTAGGTATTTGTGTTTTAGTTCCAGTTCCAGTGATGACGAAGATGTCCTAAGGGCAATCAAACTATCTTTACAGGTTTGAGTTCATGAAATTTTTACTTTTACAAACATTATTTTCAAAGAAATAACAAATTGTAATTCTGTACACACACGCAGGATGGCTAGTCCTCAGCACAGTCGGCAGCTGATGGGTCACATGAGGCTGGAGGTGATTCAGCTTGTGCTTCACTTCAGACTGAAGTTTCACTGGATGTATATTTCCGTTTATTTTTTTATGACTGGTAAATTCACTGCTTTATGCCTTAATGGCCTAGAATATTGTTTTGACTTGTTTCTAAACAGACCTCCAGTTGTCATCTTAAGTGATGAAGAGGACATGCATGATGTAAGTTTAACAGTGTGTTGAAATAAAAATTTGTTTGGCGTGCATTACAAGTTCTTTGGTAAGCGTTTAAGAATTTACAGTCCCTATAATCTTACATGTATGGAGAGATCCGTAGAATATAAATTCTAGATTGTTAATAAATTGTTAACCAGGTCAAACAGATATGTTTGATAGGCGGCTGCTTTCAAACACTTTTGCGTTATGTTTGTATACACTTTTGATAAAAACAAGATTTTTACATTTTTTTCTAAGATTTACAGATTTTTAAGATTTTCTATTTACAACATGGTTTTTAAGCATTTTAGCTAATTACAGACATGTTACAATTTTTGTCAGAATCGGCATGATTTCTGAGTTTTTGTTCTACAAACTTTTGAATCAATGCATTATAAAGTATAAACACAATGTAATTAAGAGATTCATTGTGCAGTGTAGACAGTTTTATTGATTATGACTAATAGACTTGCCACTTGTTTTTTGTAATATGTTTCATTGTTCATGTTATTGCTACTTTTTTTAGACAGCTTATCAGTAATGTTTCCATAAATAAATGATGGCTACATGTTTTTTGATGTATTATGTACTTATAATTATTATAACTAATTAATTATCATTACTTAACTAATGAATTCATTACTTTATTTTTGAACAGTTAAATAGTTCTGTAGTTTTTGCCATGGTGCCAAATTAGTACAGAGTACTGCGAAATTGACTGGTATTTATAGTGACTATTGAAATTTTGGTACAATGACAATTACACAGAATATGTTACACAGATTAATTAAAACATTACACAGAATATGTTTTTGAAAATCGGATCATTGTTTTGATTACAGAACATGATGGAGTATCCTGAACAACTACAAAATGACAAGTCCCCATCACACCCAACAACAGAAAGTGTGCGTGTTGAAGCGAGCGAGTAGGTAATTTGTTAAAACACAAATGCATATTTGAATTAACCAAAACATGTAAACTCTATAAATGTAACATAACCAAAGTTTCACATGTCTGAAGCTTCAGTAAAGAAGTGACACATTACCACAGTCAATTAAAGCATATAGGTATTTCACTTAATGCAATTTTAATGCAATTTTACTTTACATTCCTGAAAGCAGTGATTTTTCAGTTTTTTTTTAAATTCAGTTTAAAAAAAGGCTAAGGAGAACTATTACTTTATTTATGTCTACTAACCAAATACATAAATCCTCCACCATTGTCCATAAATGTAATGAAAGACACTGACTACGTTTACAAGCAGTCAATAACCCGTTCAAAACCGGAATATTAGCAATAACCCGGTCGCGCACGGCCATGTAAACACCGGTAAAAACCCGAATATGCTCATATCCTGTTTTTTAAAAATCCGGATATGATCCCTGGGGTACCCCTTTTCTAACCCGAATATTTGGTCATGTAAACACGTATCGGCATATCCCCATCAAAAGGAACACTGATTTGTGTTCTGCGCATGTTCTATTCGCAAGGAATCTTGGTCTTTTGAGTAGAGGAACTTCTCGGCGCATACAAAAACCCGCGTGCAGTATACCGTAAGTAAACGTGGTGAGACGCAGCACAGCATACTTTTGGAGCGAGGTCAGTACCAGCACCAAAGTGCAAACAAAGGCGATCGCTATCTGCCCCGAACTATTCATTATCCGCGTGCTGCTGCTGTTGTTGTCGTCTTTGGATACAGGAAGAAGAATCGGAAATGACGCATGTTGCGTCTTAAGGTTGTCCGTACGTTCAGACGCTAACCGTGCGTCGCCGTTTACATCGGGATATTGCCAATTGCTTACAAATTCCATGTATACAGGTGTAACTCTCTCTGCTCACGCATGTAAACGGGTTATTCCCAATGTTTCAGAAACCCGAATAGTGACCTTAACCCGAATATTGGCTGCTTGTAAACGTAGTCAATGTTCTATCAAAGTGCCTTAAGGGCATTCAGTCGGCAAAATGTTTCACCGGACAGGAGGCTGAATACCGTATTCGTCGATACGGAAAACAACAGAGAAGGAGCAGTTGACGATGGAGGGCCACAAGGGAGTTTTTCAGACTGCTGATTTTGGAGCTGAAAAACAGCCCATACTGATGAATCAAAGAATTTGACTTTGGTTTCTCGTGGTAAAAAACACTGTTCACTGTCAAAAGTCAAAACGTTTTGCAAATCTGTGAAGTTGTTTAGTTTGTTTGTCTTATAGCTGTGCCGTCAGGCAAATATAAAGTTATTGGGAAGATGTTGGCTCTTTCTGTAATACATGGTGGCTTTTTTTTCTGAAAGACTGTGGAGTCTCATCTCCCATTGTCCCAGTCCTCTTGATGACATTGAAGAAATAGCAACGCAAGGAGGAGCCTGCACCATCATCGGACCTGAGTGCTGCACCGGGTTAATGGATCCAACAGAGAACTTGAACAAAATCCAACAAGACATTCTTGATCTTTCAGCAAAATTACACCAGATGACTGAAGATAATTTTTCATGGTTCGGAAACTTGATTGGTAAACCCTGGCTGTGGATAAAGGAAATAGCAATTAAGTTGTTATTTGTTCTACTGGCGTACTATCTATGCGTCCACAGTATCAAGTGTTTCATTCAACAAATGAATCACGCCACTCATGAGAAAATCACAGTTCCTACCAGAAAAGACTATTACCCATAAGAACATCACGGACCCTAAAATTGCATGTTTGTTTCTGTGTCAGCATGCAATTGCAGAAACAGCAACACAGAAGCATGTGCCTGTAACGATCACAAGTTACAAGAATTAACTTTTAAGTGTTTAAATTTGTATATAATGTGAGAGTTATTAGAACTCTCAAAGGGGGAAATGTAGTGTTACAAATTTATTAAAATGTTTAATTGAGCTTCCAATACTATAGTATTTTAACTGAGAAAGTTGCACACTGTTTTTTCCATTTTTAGGCATAGATGATGACTCAAGAACAGCTGGGCTTTGTTTCTCTTTGATAATGCAGGTCTGAGGAATCTCCGGGAACAGGCTTTTATTGACCTACTTTGTTTTCTCAGGTCGGAGGAATCTCCGAGAACAGGCTTTTATTGACCTACTTTGTTTTCTCAGGTCGGAGGAATCTCCGAGAACAGGCTTTTATTGACCTACTTTGTTTTCTCAGGTCGGAGGAATCTCCGGGAACAGGCTTTTATTTACCTACTTTGTTTTCAGAGGCTCTGAGTTACACTGTCATGCTGATCTCTATCTCTATGTAAAATCCCTCCCCCTTGAAAGGTATAAAACACTGTGTTTAGCTATTGAGTTTAGACTTGACTTGATAAGGACTGCAGCTACCAACAGCTCGTGTTTCTCAATAAAGAATCTTGCTGAAGATACAACCAAGTCTCATGGTCTTCGCTTCTGAGTTCTTAAACTTTAGAAGAAAAAGTTCACAACAACACCGATGAGTCATCAAAGCACTAACAGTGCTCCTTGACGTGGACACGATGAAGATTTTAAATCCGGAAGACGAAAAAAACAAAAATTTAACCATTTTCACCCTACTATGAAATCTAACAGATGCTAACATTGTCTTCAATGGTGTTCAAGACACATACCTCTGTTAAAATCTCAGAAAATTTGGTTTAAGGTTTCATGACCCTTTAAAGCTGCAGTCCCTAACTTTTTTTGTGTTCAAAATTTATATAATGAGTGAGTGCATCATGAATCAATTTTCCAAACCGTGTTTTTGTCTTATCCTGAATCACTACGGTACGGTTTATATTGGAACTATTGGAGACGGGTTGGTTCTGCACCGCTGCGGAGGAGTACAGTACCTGCGGGACTCAACATACACATAAACAGAGAGAAGGAGCTCCGGTTACATTAGGCTTGTTGGACTTGAACCGGCGCTGCACAGACCGATCGGTGAACGACATCAAAGTACCGCGAGAGCGATTAGAGAGCGGCTCCGTATGCTCATAAACCGATCTGTCTGTGCAGCGCCGGTTCAAGTCCAACAAGCCTAATGTTATTCCGCCAGAAATTATGGACTGCAGCTTTAAGAAAGCCTGACCAGAAAGTGTGAAGTAGTTTTAACAGCTTCAAGTTGGAAGGTTTTAGTAGTTTTTAAAAGCTAAAGTGTTTCATAGATAGACATACAGATAGATAGAAATTATTTCTAAAGAGGAGCATTTCCCTAAATATATGCTCTATATTAGCTTATATATTCCATACATATTACTAAACTTGTTAGTTATGTTTTAGTGTGTGTCTCAATCAGCTCCCTAGCGTCTGTCACACTGACACCGGATGGGACAAAATGTTACCACGTGTGGGCCAAATTTCGTTCGATTAATATTAACCATACACACAAATTAATTTGCAAGACAACTGAGAAAAACTTTAATTTGTTTTTAAAAGTAAAGGACTAGGGTTGGGTACCGAACTCTGTACTTTTAAGGGCACCGACCGAATTACGTCGGTATTACCGAGTACCGAATCACATTAAATCAATAGGTGCCACATTTCGGTACCTGAAAACGCATCTGGTAATATAGACTAGTGTCTGCCATTTGACATTTTTTTTTATTCATTTAGCTGACGCTTTTATCCAAAGCGACTTACAATTGCTATGTATGTCAGAGGTCACACGCCTCTGGAGCAATTAGGGGTTAAGTGTCTTGCTCAGGGACACATTGGTGTCTCACAGTGGATTCGAACCCGGGTCTCTCACACCAAAGGCATGTGTCTTATCCACTGTGCCATCACCACCCCACCACCCCGTAACTGTCTGTGAATATTAAGCCGCAAAAAGACTATTTAAATATGAATCCTATGTCTTGGTTTTAATGAATGGAGCAGATGCGGGGTTTAATTACAGCACACACACACACACACACACACACACACACACACACACACACACTCCAGACCCGCTCTGAGAGTCACTCCTTCTTCTTCTTCTTTAGGGTTTAATGGGGGTTGGCAAACCAGTTTAATGGTGCATTACCGCCACCAACTGGACTGGAGTGTGGAACGAGAGATTAAGAAGGAAATAAAAAAATAAAAAATAAATGTATTTTATCTAAATGGTAAATGGTGTAAGTAAGTAAGTGTCTGGGTTAGACAGGTCAATTTAGCTCAAAAGGAATTATTAATTAATTTATAGGGATAAACGGCTCGCAAATGACTCGTCCAGCGTTCATTTGAACGGGCCGTAACTATCAGCTCTAAAACGGATATAAATATCCAAACTATAGTGAAACACTATTTATTAACAAGGTAACTTAGATCAGCAGTTTAAGACATTAAATCTGTAAGCACATAACACAAGACAATTATCTTTAAAATATAAACAAGACTTTATTGATTATTCTAAAACATAAAACTAATATCTAACACAAACCCACGCACACACACACACACATTCATACGAGTTGTAGAAAGAAAGAGAGTGAGGAAAGAAAAATTAGTTCAAGAGTGAGATAGTGAAATCCCAAGTTTCTATATGCACTTATAAGACATGACCTGAACGAACCATCAATCATTAATTTAACCCTTCTATCGTTTCTTAGGCGGGTTATTCAATTTTATCTCAATGCACCAGTTCAGCTAAGAGTCTGGAGGTATACTTGCGTTTGTCTGTGCATTTCTTTGGGATTCCTTTTGTCGGCGTAAAAGGGTGTTTCCCGGGTTCGTTGACTGGCGGGTCCTCGTGCCTGAATAGATGTCTCTGGGCGGCCAATCACGTGGTGTGTTGGCGATGGATGAAAGTCTTTGAAATTGGAAAGCGGGCTTTGCAGTCGAATCGCTTAAACGAAACTTTGCAGCGAAACTTAACTTAGAATCGAGACTCTCAACGGAAAAGAAAAAGAAAGCTAAGAAACAGAAAGAAAAGTGAGACGAGAGTATAGATGGCTTGAAAGAAGCTGTTTAACCCAGGGATGTTCTTCTGATCTTGTTTGGGTTCTTTTGTCTGCTGGTCTACATGGTTACTCGTCTGTCCGGTTACCAGTCATGGCTTCTCCATGACTTCTGTAAATTTGCTCTAGCGAACAAATTCACAAACTAAACCTCAACCCAACTTAACAAAATCTTCTACAAAAACTCTCTTCTGGCTTTTCGGGTACTAAGATTTTAAACTCAGCTCTTTGTCCAACCTCTTGAATGATTCTGACCAATAAGACACTGTGTTATTTGAGAGGCGGTATTTTCGTCACCTCTCATCGTAAATCATGTGTTATCTGTGATCCCTTTACTTCTCCAGCTCTAGCAGAGAGTAAAAATGGTACAGTTTAGACATGATTCCTATTATAAGAACACAACATATTTTACACAGATTTCAATCAAGCCATCTTCTGAATTAAGAACATATGATCGTACTGATAGGGAACAAGACACACTTTCATTCAAACATCTAATAGTTATAACAATTACATGACTTGTATGTGATCTAAGCATAATAGACGCATACAGAGGTGGTAGATACAATATAGGATTATGTAGTTAAACAATGTTTGATTAGAAGTCCGTCAATAATTGTTTTGGGATGATTTTATGTATTTTTATATGTAAAATCTCAGTCTCTGTGGTTTTAAGAGATTCCCACCCTGGGGTCGTCAAAAGGTCCTTAAAAAGGAGGTGGTCTGTTTTAAATCCTTTGTCTTGGGATCAAACAACCTCTGCCGTTATCTTGGTGGGTTCTGAGCCGTGCCATCACTGAACCAATCAGCCTTTTCCAAACTATCTAACTTTGACCAGTTCTTCCTCTATTTAGGCTCATCTCTTTGAAGCTTGCAGGGCCATAAAGTCGTTTTGTAGACTAGCTGGAGACGGGATCTTTACGGTTCTGGAATGTTGAGTTTTGTGTGGAATTATGGAACGAATCACCTGGAAGATTCATATGTTTGGTTCACCCTCAATTCCTACAATGGACTGCATTTATATAGCGCTTTCAACAGACCCATGGCCACCAAAGCGCTTTACATATTGCCTCACATTCACCCATTCATTCATCTAAACAATATATCTGGCCTGCTGTTTCCCCCAAGAGACCTGACAATGAGACATCATGATGTTTTGCCTTCCGTAATGACTGAAAGAGGCGTTCCTCTTGATAGTGTATCTCCTACACTGAAGGAGAACATGTTCAACTGTTTCTGGTTGGTTACAATATATACATTTGAAATGATTTCAAAGTTGGGTGCTTGCCTATTTTATATAACGAAAGGTTGAGACCTGTATGTCCTATTCTGAGAGTCACTTCATGAGCATTTTTCCGTTTAATTTAAGAAAAACTACCGTCAAACATAAACACACAGAAACTCAAAGGTCTTCACGGCAACCTGTCAAAATAAAAGTTCGGTTTAACTTGACCAATATTTTACTTTTGCACAGTATAATTTAGGGTAACACTTTAAAATACGGTTCCTTCGTTAATGAATAACTACACAGGAACAAATGAGTAACACAATATTAACAATCTAGTAACTACTATTAACTAACAAGAAATTCTGATTAACGAATTAGTAAGTAATAACACACAGATGAAAGTGGTAGTTCACTATTAACTAATCAATAACTACTATTTTTTAATGCTTCCCAGAGAACTACTGTAAGATTAATGGTAACTAACTAGTAATGACTCAAGTGTTACTACATACTTCTAAAGGAATTACTAATTATTTGGATCCGTATTCTAAAGTGAAGATCATGGTAACTAACTGGTAATGACTCAAGTGTTACTACATACTTCTAAAGGAATTACTAATTATTTTTTAGCTTTTGAGGTTTTTGGTGAAGTTCTAAATAGTAATTGCCATAGAAGTATGTAGTAACACTTTAGTCATTGCTAGTTAGTTACCATGATCTTCACTTTAGAATACGGATCCAAATAATTAGTAATTCCTTTAGAAGTATGTAGTAACACTCAAGTCATTACTAGTTAGTTACCACGATTCTTACAGTAGTTACTAATGAAAAGCCAATCCTAAAGTGTAGAATCTTCTAATCCTTCACAAGATATTTGCACACACATATATGAGCTAGGAGACATACATAAAAAAACTATTTTTTTTGTGAGCTAGGTTAAATAATAAAATCAGTGTATATGGTATTTGGATGGCTGATGACTCAATATGTTCCAGTCGTCACCGTGACTCTAGTGATTCAATGCCAGTCCAGAGGAATCCCGGAAAATTGGCCACAGGACAAGTAAGGTCCTGACAACTGCATTTAAAAATCCATTTCTTTAAAATTATTCAGTTGATAAATAGTTCTGAGAGAGCATAGGCTAATTATTTCCCAAATCATAAGTCTGCTATGCTATTACATATTGATAAACATTGTGTATTCGTTTACAGTAGCAGTTAAAATGTTAATGTAGTGCTAGTCATTTGTGCTGCATTAGTTATTGATTAGTTTTGCATGAATTATGAGACTTTTTCAGTAGTTTTTCAGTAGTAAAAAAATAGTAGTTATTGATTAGTTAATAGTGAACTACCACTTTCATCTGTGTGCTATTACTTACTAATTTGTTAATCAGAATTTCTTGTTAGTTAATAGTAGTTACTAGATTGTTAATATTGTGTTACTCATTTGTTCCTGTGTAGTTATTCATTAATGAAGGAACCATATTCTAAAGTGTTACCTAATTTAGATACTCAATGCAATACAAATAGCCTACTAATAATGTAGCTAATAATAATCAATTATCAAAATTTAATTTTTTAAGTATAATAATCACAATTTTTCTTCCATGTTTTAATTTTAACAGTATAAAGCTCAGTTGTGCAGTACTGTTTGACAAAAAAGTTTAATTAAATTAAAAGATACATTAATGTTTTATGAAAATATATATATTAAAATGGGTGTTTTTATGAATTCAATTAATTAGCTAATTTACTGGTAAATATTAAAGTACACAAACATTACAGACAATGGCAGACAGAGACCAAGGCAGCTCTGGCATAATGTTGATAACACTTCTATAAATAATTTACAGTTTCTTTACAGTTATTGAGGTAAAAATCCCTAAAGTACTGAAAAGGGTACCGTTGGTTACCGGCAGCTACCACTGGATTTCAATCCCAATACAAACAAAGATGTCTTATGTATAATATATATATATATATATATATATATATATATATATATATATATATATATATATATATATATACTGTATGTGTATATATATATATATATATATATATATATATATATTTCTACTCCATTTTTTCTATTTTTGATAATATAATCCTATATATAATGACAATTTTATTTTTAGTTTGTATTATTATATCTACAAATAAATTGCAACTCTATTTAATAGTTTGGGCTCTGCTGTTAATGGTAACTGTTCATAATATACTTATGTGCAAGAAATGACTCCTTGTAGTTTACAGAAGTTTTTTTTATCCTTAAGAATTTTTTTATTTATAATTTAATTTATTTATAGACAGACACAATTTGTTCAAACACTCTTAAATAAAAAAGAAGCAATTTTATACAAATAAATGTTTTCTCCCCTGCTGTACCGAACCCATACTGAACCATGACGTCAATACCGAGGTACAGACTGAACCGCCTTGTTTGTGTACCGTTACACCCCTATTAAATATCATTTCAGTTGGTTATCTTTGTCAACCAAACCTAATGATTTATGCACCAAAATGGTGGCCAGCTGAATTGCAGTTTTTATTAATTATACAGGATTGACTGCCGCTTGCCATGTAAAAGAAAGAAAAAATCAGTACTGATGCAGTATAGTTTTTCCAGTGTATGTTTATGTCTCTTTGCCATATGCTTAAATAGATCCAGAATGCAGAGACGCTGGAGGAGCGCAGGAGGCCATGACTGAAGCTTCAGGTATCTTGGCACTGCTCGGATGCTCACACACACCTGAGGAGCCTCCATGATCTTCTTGTGGAAGAAGCTGCAAGAGCATATGTTGAAGGCCGTGTAAAAGAGGCGACAGAACAGTGAGTATTTAAGAATTCTAAAAGGTTTTGACTGTTTTGTGATACTTTGCGTTGCAGGGATGTGATTACTATTTTCCAACATGAAAATGCATTACTCACCCGAATTGCACTTTGAAAAATAGGGGTGTGATCAGTGCCGTCGCAGGTGGGGTGCGAGGCCCTGTGCGAACTTGAAATGCGAGGCCCCCCCAGCTCTGAACGTTAGATTAATTGACCGTTCGCAAAGACCCGCCCCCTTTAGTTACTGTTGCTATGTCCGACAAGCCACGCCGCTCTCACGCCACTCCATGTTCTCATGCAGTGAAAAATACATCGCGGAGCAGAGAGGACACTGACAACGCGCTGACAGACAGGACAGACCAGGTTACTTTTGATATGAAACAAAGTCTCAACTTTCAAAGTTGGTCATTTATTTAGAAAACTTTAAACAATAAATACCGTTTTGTGGCTCTTTAATGTGTCTGACAGATCACTGTAGACTAGAGCCTCAGTTAAAGCTGCTCGTGAACCGATCATCTCTTCCTTCTAGTTCATAGCATCAAATAAACATGAATGAACATAAGAAGGAATGTTGTTTTAACCGCGGAAAGACGTCAATACACTCCGTTTTTCAAGTTCAAATCCTCCAACGTTAATCTACTAACTCTCCTGAATGCGTTGTCGGACAAAAATGGCGGATTCGGTGGATTATGATTGGTCAGATCGCCTGTCAATAAATTAATTATAAATAAACATAAAAAACTAATAGGCTATTTGCAGTATATTAAATCGTTTTTGACCTAATTATTTGGCACTGAAATGACACGCACTGTCGGCTCTGACAGCGTTGCATCACGTGCACCTGCGCAATATAGCCTATGATTTCCGAAAATAGTACTATGTCACTGATATCAGCACAAGAACTGTTGAGGAATATGCAACATAATTTAGACAATTGTTTTTGTCATAAACAGACACTATCATTTCAGCCGCTCTGTGCATGTGCTCGCACAGAGCGAGGCTGAAGCTCAGCTTCGCGGCTGTGACACGAATACACTATTAACTTAAAGCTTTTACTCTTAAACACACAAGGCACGTCCACTTTAATAAAAAAAAATATATTTATTAAACAAACCAGATCAAGACGAGAGCGGAAACGAAATAAAGTGCATAACTGAAAAATAAAAGATAGGCTCAAAACAAATATTGCGCAATACCGTTGTTGCGTGCGGGTGCGTCTGCAGTTCAAAAACGATTATTACTAATTGGCATATTAGCAGGATTGCGAGGCCCCCTAGTGGCGCGAGGCCCTGTGCGGTTGCACAGTTCGCACAGCCCTTGCGACGGCTCTGGGTGTGATGATGCGCTTAGCTCTCCAGATGTTTAAACAATGCAACAAAAGGTGCTCCATGCATGTAAATGATAACATTGCAACACTTAGCAATAAAACACAATGCGCGTCAGTCTTTATATGTGTTCCCAAATGCACGTTATTAGCAGCTTAAAAACAGCACATGCAGAGACTGAGTTCGTATGGAGCAGCATTTACTATGGGAAGCCAAACACAGCGAAAGTGTGTCGAAACTGCGCGGTGTTACAGAGCTCGCGCTGCGGTGACGTAATCTGCGCGACCGACTCGACAGCACATGGGCAGCGCGGCGCAAACTTAATCTCACCAGCGACGCGCTGACCAATAAAACAGCGCATAGCATATACCGAAATGTACTAAATTGCACTAAAGAAAATCGACCATTCCTTACAATCATTGCAGCTCTGTCGAAGCTTAAGAGTGTTTACCCTGTTGAAGATAAAGAAGATCAGTATGAAATTAATATCTTTCTTTTTCTTTTTTTTTCTTAACAAAAGAGAAGAGCATGTTACAAATAGTACAGTATTTAAGAAAATACAACGAAAGTAACAGAGTTGCACACTAGGGGAATTAATGTAGATATACATAAAGACATTGAAACATTTACACATTTTTAAAGTTTTAACTGCTTTTTGCTTTATAGAAAATCAAATCAAATTGAGTCAATATAACGCTCTGTTTCTTTCCTAAATTATGTAAAAATGTTTTTTTTTTACATGAGAATTTACATTTGTGAACATGGAATTTTTCCATTAAAATAATAAAATGTATTATACAATATAAATCTGAGCACAAGCTTGTCTCTATAGTTCTCCAAAAGACCAAATAATTGATGTTTCCAAAGCAACACAAATTGGCCATCAATGTTCTTTGTGATAAAATCACAAACATTTTGCCAAAATGGTCTTACAAATGGGCAGTGCCAAAATAAATGAACCACAGTTTCAGGGCAACTGTCACAAAAAGTGCAATTAAAATCAATATCGCTTTTAAAGGGACATTGTGTAGGAATTTCTCCAATCTAGCGGTGAAATTGTATTTTGCATTCAAACGAATTGTGCTCTCCAGCGTCTCGCTTTTTCAAATGCGTGTTGCATCTACGGTAGCTGTTATGTACCACAAAGCTATGACAAACAATGCAAGAACAATCATATGCTCTATTAAAATATATTCTTATCGAATTTCTAGGTTACAAAAAGTAAACTTACAAACCTTGTTTTTAGCACCTTTCCTACATTACTCAATAGCTGCTATTCATCAAAGAGCCTGTTTAACTTTTAACTATAAATGTTCTACTGTCTATACAGGTCCTTCTCAAAAAATTAGCATATTGTGATAAAGTTCATTATTTTCCATAATGTAATGATAAAAATTAAACTTTCATATATTTTAGATTCATTGCACACCAACTGAAATATTTCAGGTCTTTTATTGTTTTAATACTGATGATTTTGGCATACAGCTCATGAAAACCCAAAATTCCTATCTCAAAAAATTAGCATATCATGAGAAGGTTCTCTAAACGAGCTATTAACCTAATCATCTGAATCAACTAATTAACTCTAAACACCTGCAAAAGATTCCTGAGGCTTTTAAAAACTCCCAGCCTGTTTCATTACTCAAAACCGCAATCATGGGTAAGACTGCCGACCTGACTGCTGTCCAGAAGGCCATCATTGACACCCTCAAGCAAGAGGGTAAGACAGAAAGAAATTGCGGCGTGGCATGGAGGCAATCAGCCTGTGGCACTGCTGAGGTGTTATGGAGGCCCAGGATGCTTCGATAGCGGCCTTAAGCTCATCCAAAGTGTTGGGTCTGGCGTCTCTCAACTTTCTCTTCACAATATCCCACAGATTCTCTATGGGGTTCAGGTCAGGAGAGTTGGCAGGCCAATTGAGCACAGTAATACCATGGTCAGTAAACCATTTACCAGTGGTTTTGGCACTGTGAGCAGGTGCCAGGTCGTGCTGAAAAATGAAATCTTCATCTCCATAAAGCTTTTCAGCAGATGGAAGCATGAAGTGCTCCAAAATCTCCTGATAGCTAGCTGCATTGACCCTGCCCTTGATAAAACACAGTGGACCAACACCAGCAGCTGACATGGCACCCCAGACCATCACTGACTGTGGGTACTCCAGTGCTGCTTCTCTGTAGCCCAGGTCAGGCGCTTCTGCCGCTGTTTCTGGTTCAAAAGTGGCTTGACCTGGGGAATGCGGCACCTGTAGCCCATTTCCTGCACACGCCTGTGCACGGTGGCTCTGGATGTTTCTACTCCAGACTCAGTCCACTGCTTCCGCAGGTCCCCCAAGGTCTGGAATCGGTCCTTCTCCACAATCTTCCTCAGGGTCCGGTCACCTCTTCTCGTTGTGCAGCGTTTTTTGCCACACTTTTTCCTTCCCACAGACTTCCCACTGAGGTGCCTTGATACAGCACTCTGGGAACAGCCTATTTGTTCAGAAATTTCTTTCTGTGTCTTACCCTCTTGCTTGAGGGTGTCAATGATGGCCTTCTGGACAGCAGTCAGGTCGGCAGTCTTACCCATGATTGCGGTTTTGAGTAATGAAACAGGCTGGGAGTTTTTAAAAGCCTCAGGAATCTTTTGCAGGTGTTTAGAGTTAATTAGTTGATTCAGATGATTAGGTTAATAGCTCGTTTAGAGAACCTTTTCATGATATGCTAATTTTTTGAGATAGGAATTTTGGGTTTTCATGAGCTGTATGCCAAAATCATCAGTATTAAAACAATAAAAGACCTGAAATATTTCAGTTGGTGTGCAATGAATCTAAAATATATGAAAGTTTAATTTTTATCATTACATTATGGAAAATAATGAACTTTATCACAATATGCTAATTTTTTGAGAAGGACCTGTATAATAAAATACACAACCAAGCAATGAAAAAAAAGCATGTAATTAAGACTGTAATATTGACTTAGCCTTCCTGTCGAGGAGAAAGCAGGCATCTTCAGCGTCTCTTTTGAAATCTTTCTCCTGCATTAACGACTCTTGTTTTTTGTAATCTCCGGTCATGTTTCCTTTTACATTCAATTTTGGACTTTTTTGGCGACGAGGATTTCTTCTCCTGAGGCTCGGCATATGTATGGTCTGCCATTAAAAATAACAGTGCATTATGCAGCCTTTTAAACTTGCCGGGGCAGTGACAAGCGCCTCTCACTGCTCTGCTCCTCCGTTTCTGCTGCTTTCAGTTACGTGACGCTAGCTCTGAACAAAAACGCGTTGGCCTGGTACTTTTTGACCCTCTCTGCTCGTCACCTGTATCCAGCTCCATCTGTTTCTCCGTGAGTTTCGATACCGCTGCTTCACCAGCCTTCTGTTCGTCTCTACCACAGAGGAGATTTATGTTCATGTGATATCACCAGTTCTACTGGTTTCTTCGGTTGCTGATTATTATTGAACTTTCAGTTTGGATTACCTGTGGTCTGACATTTTGATTCTATTAAAGAACTGTGATTGTCACTCTCGCTTTTGAGTCCTCTCTAACCTCATCACAGTATAACCCAAACCCTGTTCCACACAATATTGTCTGCCAATTGATTACGGTATGAGTATATAAGCAAAGACACATTGTTTCTTTAAATTAACGTTCTTATGGATCTGTTTTGTGAGTTAAAGGTATTGTAGGTAGAAATCCACAAAAATACTTTTTGTCCAAATTTGTTTAAACTGTCTTTATATATCAATGCATAATTAAAATGTAAGTACTCTGGAAAAGAAATTATAAAAATCGAGTGTCTGTAGTCCTCTCAGGACTGCAATAAACACAGCTCATTATTCCATTAACTCCCACCCCTCCCTTCTCGGCTCCTTCCAAAGCCACGCCCCCAAAACACATAAACGCGCGATCCCGGCCGTTCGCTCAGCTGGAAGAGTCGGAAGCGTTTACCTGCGCCGAGCAGAGAGGAGCGCAGTGCATGTAGTGACATCATGTCAGAATCACAAGTAATAAAATAACTAACTTTATCAGTATGAATATAAACAATTAACATGGCTGTTAGTACTCACTATCAAGCTCACATATCGATACTGGTAAAGTTCAAAATATTTGACTAGCTCGTAATGGAATCAAACTCAATATAAGGCAAAGCTATAAATAGCTTCATTGATACACGTCTGCCGTTACTATCAGTTACACTGTGATGAAGGTGAATTTGTAAGATTCATAACATAAGATTGTTTACAGATAAACTGAGTAACATACACTCAAACACCTTCTCACAACTGCATTGCAGACACAAGATAATATAACACACACACACACAACATATATTGTATAGCACATACAGATACAACATAAAGACATAGGTAAACATATGTAGAGCATATAACAATAAACCAAACGTGAAAAAACGGAGCAGGAAGACTTCACGGTGAAAATAGGAACAAAGTTTAGGCAGAGGGTAAAGCTAGGTATAAAAATAGATCCCCTAAACTTTTTAACCTAAAGTTAGATTTGGCGAAATTAAACAAAACAGCTTTCAACTGCAGATAGGCCTATTGCTTATTTATCGTCTCAACCCTGGCTCACTAACAGTAACGTTATACCAGTCGACACCAAAGTTACACTGTCATAGCTAAGCCAGTGTAACGTTAGTTATGCTACGTAACGTTAGGTAGCTATATTAGGTAGCTACGTGTGCTAGTGATACATGCTTCATGAAAAAATAAATGCCATCAAAATGAAAACAGCAAGATTACCTGTCCAGCAGAAATAAAGCCATCATGGAGTCACTTTTCAGCCCCTTCAGATCCCTCAGTTGTCGCCACCGCTGGAAAGCCACGCCGATATTGACTCTCGTATGATTTCTTTATTTATCCAAAGACTTTTTGTTCATAGCCTTTTCAAATACTGTCTTCCTTTTTTTAACCTGTTTGTCTTCGCTGCCTCTATATGCAGGTAGCGTTACTGAGAATTTTGACTGTTCCCTCTCTGCCATAATTGTTATTACTAGCTTCCGTGCCTCTTCAAACGGGTGCGCGCATTTGGGCTGCCCCTGTATCAGCAGAGGTGGTATCCATGGTAGCGAAGGAGAGTGACAGTCGCCCCAGCCAATCATTTCTTTCGTCCCGAATGGAATAATGAGCTGTGTTTATTACAGTCCTGAGAGAACTACAGACACTCGATTTTTATAATTTCTTTTCCAGAGTACTTACATTTTAATTATGCATTGATATATAAAGACAGTTTGAAAAAATTTGGAATAAAGTATTTTTGGGGATTTCTACCTACAATACCTTTAAGGGGAAGAACAAATATTACCTACATAAGAACTTACTATAGTAGATGGGGATCATTGTTGAATATTAAGTCTTTTCTGATGTCTCAATAGCATACAGATTTCAGGAGATATTGCATCAAAAACTTTTGCATAGTGTTACAGGAATCTTATAATATGCCAAAAGCTCACTGTAAGTTAAAACAAAACCATTTAAATTAAATAACTGATCCACCAATATAATGCCATTGTCAAACCAATATTTCAAAAACAATGATTTATGTTTATATAATATATTCTTATTATTCCATATATAATAAGTCAAAATCAAGTTTATTTCTAGAGCACATTTAAAACAACAGAAGTTGACCAAAGTGCTATACATCCAAAATCTTAAAATAGACAACACAAATAAAATGACAACGAGAAGACAAAACACACAGCTCTCAGACTGAAGTAAAAGCCAAGGAAAATAAGTATGTTTTAAGACTAGATTTAAAAGTGGAGAGTGTTGGGGCCAGCCTCACAGACAATGCTAAATTATTCTGTAGTTTAGGGGCCGCAACTGAAAAGGCTCGATCTCCCCTATTTTTAAGCCTTACTCTAGGGACAGTCAAGAGCATGCAATCTGCCGACCTAAGCGATGTCAATGGAACATGTTTTTGTATAAGGTCAGAGAGGTAGGTCGGGGCTAGACCATTTAAGGATTTATATGCAAACACTAAAATTTTAAACTCAATCCTAAAATGTACTGGAAGCCAGTGAAGGGAGGCCAGTATAGGAGAAATGTGATCACGTTTTCATAAACCTTTTAATAGTCTAGCTGCAGCCTTCTGCACCAACTGCAGGCGTGAGAGAGGTCCCTGGCTGACACCAGCATAGAGGGCATTACAATAGTCCAATCTAGAGGAGATAAAAACATGTATAACTCTTTCAAAGTCTTTGAATGACAACAAAGGTTTCACTTTAGATAAGAGCCTTAACTGATAAAAACTGGCTTTAACCACAGAATTTATCTGTTTTTCAAGTTTAAAATCACTGTCCATGATTACTCCCAAGTTTTTAACGGATGATTTAACGTACGGAAGTAAGGAACCCAATTCTGTGTCGGGGTCCACATGGGTACTACTTGGGCCAAATATCACAATTTCAGTTTTACTCTCGTTAAAATGTAAAAAATCCATGGCCATCCAAGCTTTAATGTCTGTGAGACAGTCCAACAATAATTTTAAAGAGCTGGTATCCTTTCGTTTAATAGGCAGATAAAGTTGTGTGTCGTCTGCATAACAGTGAAATGAAATGCCATGCTTTCTTAGGATAGACCCTAAAGGAAGGATGTATAAGGAAAAAAGCATCGGGCCAAGAATAGACCCCTGGGGGACTCCACAAGTAAAAGGTGCCAGTGGGGACACAAAGTCTCCAAGGCAAACAGAAAACTTCCTATCAGACAGATATGAACTAAACCAGTCTAGAGCAATGCCTTTGATACCAACACTGTGGTCCAACCTAGAGATCAGAATATTATGATCAATGGTATCAAATTATATCAATTATATTGTATCATAATACTTATGTGGTGAAAAGTTGTGATTGAAAATCAAGGTCCATGATAAAAAGGCCCGGCGATGAAATTCTGATAATTTTACTGGTATTTCGTCAATGTTATCAGTGGCGGCTGGTGATAATTATTTTTGAGGGGCGGAGCGAAAATAAATACAAATAAATTTCAGAGAGATGTTTGAGGTCTCTTACCCCTGTTGTTGTCCACAAAACTTCAGTGCCGACACCAGGGAAAGCAAAAAAGGGCATTGCTAACATCACATCCAGCAGCCACCGCCGCTTCTCATGACACGCACGGGTGAGCTCCGGGTGAAGCTCGTCCGCTGGCACTGGCTGCTGCTGCCAGATTTGTAAATCGGGTTGCTCCGGTCCGAGATCCTTTATCTTTTTTTTTTTCTTCCAGCGAACGCCTTGTGAAAGGGTTTTTTTTGTAAATCAATGACAGCATTTGGTTTAACTGCTGCCATTATCTCTAAGAAAGTGATCAGCCTAGTGTAGTAGGAGGCGATTTCCCGTCTCCTGTTTGTGTCACGACCCTTATATGGGATGGGTTGGATGAGGTAAATGGGGGTGGTGTATTTAAGCGCGTAGACGGGAAGCCCTAGAACGTAGGCTGCGTCATACCCGCCCCTCGTCCGGTTCTCAGGATCACTATAGTCGAGGTAGGTGACGGAAGTTGTGCACGGCTCGTGTGGTTTTTAAATGCTTAGAGTATGTGTTTTATTTCTGAAGTGACTGTTGTAGCTGTTTCGACGGCGTGCCCTCGGAGTGGCGTCAAGCGCTCACCTGAAAGCTTAAGGTACATTGGCTATCGCAATATGTTGTGGCGTGCTTTCTACGGTGTTAGTCGAGTCTAATGGGGATTATTGTGTGTTTCATCAGAACACCCGCGAATGTATCCTGATAACGCGATGTGCGTGTAATTCTTGTGTGGTATGTATGATTTAGGGAAAGTTTTGTATTTTTTTCTTTTTTTGGAACAAATCATTGCCTGATTGTTTTGTTTTATTTTGCAGTCTGCGTACCACGTGGTGGTCAACTCAGGTCGTGCTGCTGTTTTTTCGTGATTTGGTTATTCGTGTTTTGTGTGATGGGATATTGTTTTCCTTAAGTTTAACTTTAGTAGCCTTTTTTTTGGTTTTGGTTGGTTTTATTTTTTTTTCTTGGTTTGGGTTAGTTTATTTCAACATCAAGGTTGGTTGACTAGTGTGATTGGGCCGTTGGCTGCACGGTGTAAACCTATCAGTGTGTATTTTCCGTCTAACCACCGCCTGCCTTTGTATTTAGGGACTGCAACGCGGACGAGATAGGCGGATTATTTGCGCGCCAACTAATTCTGTTAACCATCTTATATTTGTGTCTAAATGGATGTTGTGGTGACTTTGTAATAGTACTGTTCCCACAAATTTTTCTTTGTTTCTTTTTGGTTCCAGTCAAGGCTGAGTGCGCCGAGGGGGAGGCTAGACACTTGGGTGAACACATTTGTCGTGAGTGTGGAGCACCAGGGTGGAACACGTCTTCCCATTTTTGTTTGCTGTGCACACTTAAGTGGTTGAGGGCACATTTGTTTTTTTGCTAGGCTGTCACCCCCAAGGTAACGTACGCCTTGTAATGGTTGTTATTTTTGGTAATTAATTATTTTCTTTGTTTGCTTTTGTGGGAACCGTATATTTCTTTGTAAATTTGATGTGATTTTGTGCTTGGATCCAGTGTGTCAGGAGGAATGCCTTGTTCTTAACATGATGCTAATTTACAGTTTAAATAAACGTGCCATTATTTATATTGGGCTTAACGATGCCAGTTGAATGGATTTCTTAACCAAATAAACTCACTAATTTGTTCATTGTATGAAGCGACTCTGTCTTTTCATTGCACCACCGAACCTGAGTTCCTTTCTTCTTTCTTTACTTCCTTGGGTGAAACTCCCGAGGTGGCGTAGTCAGTATTAGTTGAATCAAAATATATTGAACGTATTGGCCAGGTTACAAACTGGCGTAGTCGGCAGGGTGCTTGCATTGTAAAAGCAGAGACGTGGATTCGGTAGTGTTATATTAATCAATATTTTGTTTGAAGTTGTTGTTTTTTTTGTTGTGTGGGTTTTTTTTTTTGTTTGTTTTTTTTGTTTGTTTTTTCTATGGAAAAACAGCAGCCGACTCTGACTCTGAGGTGATGCCCAAGCCCTGGACTAATTGAGGTCCCTTCTGAACGAACGTCTTCCCTGGGTTTCCTGTGTAGTTTTTTTTTTTTTTTTTTTTTTTTTCTCTCTTGTCTTTATTCTTTTACAGTCATGGAGGATGAACTGATACAGCTTAGAGACATTGTGTTACAACTGAGAGCCGAAAATGAACGTCTGCGCTTGGAGCCGGTGCCAACCGTGTCAACTGATTCTATTCCGGCCCTCTGTGACAATACTGCAGCAAGGCCATCTACAAGCATGGCTGCCGAAGGTATTAGAACTGTTGCTGAGAGACTCGTTCTTATCTCACGGGATAGAAAGTGCCCTATGTTTCGAGATAACTCTGGTATGAATATTGACGAGTGGGTCGAGGAGGCACGCGCATGTATGCGAGCCCTTCATTTGGCTCCTGTTGATCAAGCTTTCTTTTTGATTGATCACTTGGAAGGTGAGGCCAGGGATGAAATTAAATATCGTTCAGATGCAGAGCGGGGAGACCCAGAAATCATTATTAAGATCTTGTAAGAACTGTATGGCTGTTGTCAATCATATGTTGCATTGCAAGAGGCTTTCTTTTCCAGGAAACAGCAAGAGGGGGAGAGTCTTCATGAGTTTTCTTTGGCTCTGATGCGCCTTTTGGATATGGTAAAACGTGTTGCACCAGTGGGCACGTTGAATTTCGAGGTGCTATTATGTGACCAATTTATTGAGCATGTTTCTGATTGTTCTCTCCGCAGATAGTTGAAACAACTAGTGCGTAGTCAGCCCACAAGCACCCTGTTGGATGTCAGAGGAGAGGCCATTAGGTGGGCGCGGGAGGGCATGCCCGGGGGGGCTCGAGGTCATAGTCACTCTGTTCCATCGGTCTATGGCCTTCAGTATGGGGTTCAGGGGGGTTCCTCTACCATGTTGGGTAATGGTTCATTAGGCTTAGAACTGGGGGATCTTAAAGCAATTCTGAAGCAACAGCAAGACCAGCTTAATCAGTTAACCCAAAGTATCGCTTTGCTTCAGAATAACCAGAGGTATGTGAGACCGCCCCGTGATAGCCCTGTAATTTGTAGGAGATGTCAGCGTCCGGGACACTTTGCAAGGGAGTGTGACGGTGCAAGGGTTCCCTTTCGTCCCCGGTCTCACTCTGTAGCGTTACCCTCCACATCTAGTACTAGACCTCTAGCCTCCCAACAGGGGTCGGAAAACTAATGCCCACCGAACCGTTGAGCCACAACTCGGGTGGGGCCCTTATAGGCTCTTGTGTTGTAAGTAGCGCAGCAAATTTAATGTCCTCCTGCCCCCATATAGACATTCTTATGGATGGGATGAAGGTGTCCTGTTTATTGGACACCGGCTCCATGGTGTCTACTGTCACTGAGAGTTTCTTTTTGCAACACTTTAAGACAGGGAGTTTACAGGCTTGCCGGTGGCTTCAGCTTAAGGCTGCTAATGGTTTGGCCATTCCTTATTTGGGTTATCTAGAATTGGATGTTTTCTTGTGTGGTAGGGTCATACCTGGTTGCGGCATTCTTGTAGTAAAAGATCCTCCCGGGGGTGTTAGCGTCCCGGGGGTCCTTGGGATGAACATCATTAGCAAATGCTATGAACTTTTGTTTTTTCAACATGGACCTGCTTTGTTTGAGTTACCAACCGTGTCTCAGGCACCTGGTCAGGTGTTCCAAGCCTTACAACAGTGTTATCAGGCAGGTGTGGAACCCCTCCCTGAGGTGAAGAGTGTTGTTAAACTAAGTCAGGGTAGGGTTCAGCGTATTCCAGGGGGTGTGACCAAGTTTGTCAGGGCGACCTGTGCAGATCACTTTTCTGGTAGTACTGCTTTATTTGAGCCTCTCGACTCTGGCCTGCCGGGTGGCTTGTTGGCATCTCCCTTTTTAGTGCGGGTGTTCGGGGGTACAGTTTATGTTCCTATGGTAAATGTTGGTACTACTGATGTTCTTCTCTACGCTCGCACCCAATTAGGTTATTTGCGCGGGGTGGATGTGGTCAGTTTGCCTGAGGGCGTTGCTGAGTTGAGGGCTATTGAAGTTGCGGGTTCATCTCCCAGCCCAGTTCGTAGCCAAATAGATGCCCTTGATTTATCTAATCTTAGCAGAGAGGAGGCCCAACAGATAAGGGCATTGTTGGTTGAGCACCAGACAGTGTTTTCAGCTCATGAGGGAGATTTGGGCTGCACTAGTCTTATATCCCATGAAATCCCCCTGTTAGACGACGTTCCGGTTCGGCAACGCTATAGGCGGTTGCCACCATCTGAGTAGGAGGTCATTAAAGTCTTCGCCTCTGCGTGGACTACCGTCAATTAAATAAAAAAACTCGTAAAGATGCTTTTCCATTACCACGCATTGAAGAATCGTTGGATGCCCTTTCTGGGGCCCATTGGTTCTCTACACTCGACTTAGTCAGCGGTTACAATCAAGTTCCGGTGGCAGAGAAGGATAAAGCCAAAACAGCCTTCTGTACTCCTTTTGGATTATTCGAGTTTACCCGTATGCCTTTCGGCCTCTCCAACGCCCCAAGTACTTTCCAGCGCCTCATGCAACGCTTGTTTGGAGAACAGCATTGTCAAATCTCTCTTACTTTATCTCGATGACGTTGTGGTTTTCTCTTCTTCCATTCCACAGCACCTGGAACGATTAGAGGGGGTGTTAAGCCGACTGGGACAGGAAGGACTTAAAGCCAAGCTGGAGAAGTGCACCTTCCTTAAGCAGGAGGTTGGCTATTTGGGACATGTGATCTCCAGTGCTGGCGTCTCTACGGACCCGGGGAAAATCGAGGCGGTGGCCCAGTGGCGACAGCCAAGCCAGGTGTCGGAGCTGCGTTCATTCCTTGGCTTCACCAGCTATTATCGGCGCTTCGTGGAGGGCTTTGCGAAGATAGCTGCACCCCTTCATAAATTAGTGGCAGAGTTGGCTGGTACGAGGGCTCGGAAAGGGACCGGACAAGGACTGGCAGGGGCCTGGACCGAGGCCTGTGAGCAGAGCTTTGAGGGATTGAAAGCTAAACTTACCTCCACCCCAGTATTGGCTTATGCCAATTTCACACTACCCTTCATCCTGGAAGTAGACGCTAGCCATAGTGGCTTGGGAGCAGTTTTGTCGCAAGAACAGGACGGTAAAGTCCGGCCAATAGCCTACGCAAGTCGTGGTCTTCGTCCCCCTGAACGTAACATGCTTAATTACAGTTCAATGAAATTAGAGTTTTTGGCCCTGAAATGGGCAGTTACCGAGAAGTTCCGCGAGTATCTCTTGGGGCAAAAGTGTATTATCTACACCGATAATAACCCCTTGAGTCATCTTGCCTCGGCCAAGTTGGGGGCAAAGGAGCAGCGATGGGTGGCCCAATTGGCCTGTTTCGACTACAAAATTCAATACCGGTCGGGCAGAGCAAATAGGAACGCGGATGCGTTATCCCCACAGTATTCACCAGAGAATATCACCACCTCGGTTCCGGAACTGCTCCAACAGACCGGAGTGGTACCATCATCTCAGGTAACCCAAACGGCCATCTTCGCTTTACCCCATCACTCTGCCTCTGATATATGTTCTCTCCAGTGGTCAGACCCGGTTATTCAAGCGATTTCGGAAACAGAAGATGTACCCTGGTTTAATGATGTGTCAAGCACTATCCTCCCAGGCATTGGCATTATTACGGCACTGGGATCGTCTGGTGGAGATGGATGGGGTATTACACCGTCGCACTCTTCGACCTAATAGGGGTGAGGAGGTGTTTCAAGTAGTTCTACCAGCAGTGTTGAAGCAAGATGTACTTACCCAGTTACACCATGATCATGGGCATCAGGGGGTGGAACGGACAATGGAGCTGGTCCGTCAAAGCTGCTTTTGGCCGGGAATGGCAGCGGAAGTAAAGCGCTGGTGCCATGAGTGCGAGAGGTGTCAAGTGGCGAAACATACGAATCCCGCTGCCCCTAGCTTCATGGGACATCTTTTGGCTTCACGGCCTAATGAGATTTTGGCCATGGACTTTACCGTATTGGAGCCCTCACATAACGGCCTAGAAAATGTGCTTGTCATGACAGACATTTTTAGTAAGTTTACAGTGGCCATACCTACCCGGGACCAGAGGGCCTCTACGGTGGCCCAGGTTCTCGTGACAGAGTGGTTTTACAAGTTTGGGGGTGCCTAGTCGTCTCCACTCCGACCAGGGTCGTAGTTTCGAGGGCAACCTAATTCAGCAGCTTTGCCGGCTGTATGGAGTTACACGGTCACGGACCACACCGTACCACCCGGCAGGCAACGGTCAATGTGAGCGTTTCAATAGGACAATGCATAACTTGCTGCGCACCCTACCTGCCTCAAGAAAAAGAGACTGGGCCTCCTGCCTTCCGCAGCTAGTCTTCTGTTACAATACTACTCCACATCAGTCGACTGGGGAGTCTCCACACTTTTTGATGTTCGGTCAAGATCCCCAACTACCGGTAGACTTCTTGTCTTGAGCAAACTGAGACTGTTTGCTCTTCCAGGGCTGCGTCTCAGGTCGTTCCGGCTTTGTTTAGGCCCTGGCGTTAGCCAGGTTAAACGTTAGTTTAGCCATTAATTCCATCTCTACTTTTCCTGTTTGAATCGACTTATCGTCGGGGCGCCGATAAAAGAAGGGGGGGGTGGAATGTAGTAGGAGGGGATTTCCCGTCTCCTGTTTGTGTCACGACCCTTATATGGGATGGGTTGGATGAGGTAAATGGGGGCGGTGTATTTAAGCGCGTAGACGGGAAGCCCTAGAACGTAGGCTGCGTCATACCCGCCCCTCGTCCGGTTCTCAGGATCACTATAGTCGAGGTAGGTGACGGAAGTTGTGCACGGCTCGTGTGGTTTTTAAATGCTTAGAGTATGTGTTTTATTTCTGAAGTGACTGTTGTAGCTGTTTCGACGGCGTGCCCTCGGAGTGGCGTCAAGCGCTCACCTGAAAGCTTAAGGTACGTTGGCTATCGCAATATGTTGTGGCGTGCTTTCTACGGTGTTAGTCGAGTCTAATGGGGATTATTGTGTGTTTCATCAGAACACCCGCGAATGTATCCTGATAACGCGATGTGCGTGTAATTCTTGTGTGGTATGTATGATTTAGGGAAAGTTTTGTATTTTTTTCTTTTTTTGGAACAAATCATTGCCTGATTGTTTTGTTTTATTTTGCAGTCTGCGTACCACGTGGTGGTCAACTCAGGTCGTGCTGCTGTTTTTTCATGATTTGGTTATTCGTGTTTTGTGTGATGGGATATTGTTTTCCTTAAGTTTAACTTTAGTAGCCTTTTTTTTGGTTTTGGTTGGTTTTATTTTTTTTCTTGGTTTGGGTTAGTTTATTTCAACATCAAGGTTGGTTGACTAGTGTGATTGGGCCGTTGGCTGCACGGTGTAAACCTATCACAGTGTGTATTTTCCGTCTAACCACCGCCTGCCTTTGTATTTAGGGACCGCAACGCGAACGAGATAGGCGGATTATTTGCGCGCCAACTAATTCTGTCAACCATCTTATATTTGTGTCTAAATGGATGTTGTGGTGACTTTGTAATAGTACTGTTCCCACTAATTTCTCTTTGTTTCTTTTTGGTTCCAGTCAAGGCTGAGTGCGCCGAGGGGGAGGCTAGACACTTGAGTGAACACATTTGTCGTGAGTGTGGAGCACCAGGGTGGAACACGTCTTCCCATTTTTGTTTGGTGTGCACACTTAAGTGGTTGAGGGCACATTTGTTTTTTTGCTAGGCTGCCACCCCCAAGGTAACGTACGCCTTGTAATGGTTGTTATTTTTGGTAATTAATTATTTTCTTTGTTTGCTTTTGTGGGAACCGTATATTTCTTTCTTTGTGAATTTGATGTGATTTTGTGCTTGGATCCAGTGTGTCAGGAGGAATGCCTTGTTCTTAACATGATGCTAATTTTACTGTTTAAATAAACGTGCCATTATTTATATTGGGCTTAACGATGCCAGTCGAATGGGTTTCTTAACCAAATAAACTCACTAATTTGTTCATTGTATGAAGCGACTCTGTCTTTTCACTGCACCACCGAACCTGAGTTCCTTTCTTTACTTCCTTGGGTGAAACTCCCGAGGTGGCGTAGTCAGTATTAGTTGAATCAAAATATATTGAACGTATTGGCCAGGTTACACTAGCAAGGTTTTGGCGGAGTTGCCTGCGCACTCGCAGTAGTGGCCAAGAGCGTAAAGTTGAATGACAAGTGACGAGAACCAATCAGATTGGATAAAATAACATGTATCCAATTCTGATTCGCCAGGGAATCAGTGACCCGTGCCCGGAGGAGGATCTTTAAGAAACCAATTATGGCGCTTTTCCACTACACAGTACCAGCTCGAATCGACTCAACTCGCCTTTGTTTGGTTTTCCACTGTGTAAAAGTTGTACCTGTACCTGCTTTCGGGTACTTTTTTTGGTATCACCTCCGGCGAGGTTCTAAGCGGGCTGAGGCGAGAGTATTAGTAGACTGTTAGGTTAGGGTTAGGTGTTAGGGTTCGGGGTAGGAGAATAAGTTGACTTGTAGTTGCTAAGTTACTTATAGTCAGTAGAATATCTGTTGGGGGACCAACAAAATAAAGTGTTAGCAGATTTTAAGCAGACAGTTTACTAATACTCTAATGACAGTTAGTTGACATGTAGCTGCAAAGTTACTTATAGTTAGTAGAATGTCTAAAGTGGACTATTGAAATAAAGTGTTACCATAAGTGCAGTTACTGATAATGTTAAGTCAAGTCAAGTCAAGTCAAATATATTTATATAGCGCTTTTCACAATACAGATTGTATCAAAGCTGCTTCACAGTATCAATCAAAACAACTTAACAATGTTTGTTTATTACTGGAAAAAAGACATCCAAGTTTGGTAGAGCTGATCAATGGTATGATTGGTTAATTAATTTGAATATCCCCAACTGAGCAAGCCAAAGGCAACAGTGGCAAGGAACCGAAAAACTCCATCCAGTGACCTAATGGTGTCCTAACACCCCATCAGATGACCCAATGGAGAAAAAAAAAACCTTGGGAGAACCCAGGCTCAGTCGGGGGCCAGTTCTCCTCTGGCGTTTATGAACTAGAGGCTGAATTTACAGTAACTGTAAGATAAAAAATTTATATGAATGCCTGGCTAAATAGATGCGTCTTCAGTCTAGTTTTAAACTGGGAGAGCGAGTCTGAGCTACGAACAATATCAGGAAGGCTATTCCAGAGCTTCGGAGCTAAATGTGAAAATGCTCTGCCTCCTTTGGTGGATCTGGATATCCTAGGAATGACCAGAAGCCTCGAATTTAGTGATCTTAAAGAGCGCAATGGATTGTAAGGCGATAGAAGATCCGTTAAATAGACTGGAGCTAAACCATTTAGAGCTTTATAAGTCAAAAGCAATACCTTGTATTTAATACGGAACTTTATAGGTAACCAATGAAGTGATGATAAAATCGGTGTTATATGATCATATATTCTTGATCTAGTAAGAACTCTAGCGGCTGCATTTTGGACTAACTGTAGCTTGTTTATTGAAGATGCAGGACAACCAGCTAATAAAGCATTACAGTAATCTAGTCTCGAGGTCATGAATGCATGAACTAACTTTTCTGCATCAGAGACTGATAGCATATTACGTAGCTTAGCAATGTTTCTAAGGTGGAAAAAGGCAGTTTTTGTAACATATGAAATATGCTTTTCAAAAGACAGGTTGCAGTCTAATGTAACACCCAGGTCTTTTACTGTAGCGGATAAAGTAACAGGGCATCCTACTATGTTAAAGTCGTGCTGTGAAAGGTTTTGTGGACGGTTTTTAGAACCGATAAGTATTACCTCTGTCTTGTCTGGATTTAATAAAAGAAAATTACGCGTCATCCAATCTTTTATATCTTTAACACAATCTGTCAATTTGGATAATTTAGCGTATTCATCTGGCCGTGATGAAATATATATTTGAGTGTCATCAGCATAACAATGGAAACTAATTCCATGTTTCCTTAGAATATTACCAAGTGGCAGCATATATATTGAGAATAATAAAGGGCCTAACACAGATCCCTGCGGCACTCGATAGTTTGCCGAAGTTATAATCGATTTTTCTCCATTTAAGTAGACGAAATGGTAGCGGTCAGGTAAGTATGACCTGAACCAGCTTAATGCTTGTCCTTGAACACCAGTGTAATTTTGTAGTCGATCTAAGAGTATTGTGTGATCTATAGTATCGAACGCAGCACTAAGATCAAGTAAAACTAGTACTGAGATACATGTTACATGTTTATTTATAGGAAATTTGACAGTAAAGCACTGAGCTTAAATTGAGATGCAGATAAAATTAACTTTTACTAACAACAGTAACGTGCAAAAACCTAATTCTTATTGAGAAAAATTTTAATATTTTACTAATATTTTAAATGTACCATACTGTTGCAATTCATAATGTAATAACTGCACATAATGTAATAAGTATTACATTATTATTATTATAATAATATGTTCATAATGTAATAATTTTTACATTATAAACTCAAAAAAAAAACATTTTCATTATTGTAATTAACTTTTAAAACATATAAATATTAGTATTCAAAATATAAATCTAAAGCCAGTCTTAAACTAGTCTACCTGCGAAATGGAAAATTTAAATATCAATGCAATTATTATTATATGTTTATTAAACATAAAGCATTGGTATTCTGTTAAAGTACACTAAATCCAGATGAATAAATAATATCAGAACTTTTTCACCTTTAAACTACTACTACTATCAGTAATCTGGTGGATTTTGGAGGCAGCTTAAGACTGGATTCAGATTTTTTAAATGTACTGTAAGGGACTATTAATATTTTATTATTATTATTATTACAGTTGTGAAAATATGACACGTTTTTGGGGAGTTTATAATGTAATAAATTCCTCATAATGTAACAATTAATATTACATTATGAGTTCAAGATTTACTTGCTTTCTGTGTAATTCAGTCACAATTTGAAGGTGAAAAGTTTTTGTTTCGATGAAGAAGACCTTCGTTCATCTTCGGAACACGAATTAAGATATTTTTGATTAAATCTGAGAGCTGGATCACTCCTCCATAGGCTTCTAAGGGATTGACACTTGTTCCCCGAAAAGTTATTAAAGACATCGTTAAAATAGTCCAAGTGACTACAGTCTCTCAATCTTAAGTTTATCAAACGACGAGAATACTTTTTGTGCGCAAAAACAAACAAAAATAACGACTTAATTTCAACTATTCATTTCCTTCTCTGTTTAATAGGTAGTTTAGATTTGAACTGAACATATGCCTGCCTTTGAGTTTTGCTGTGGCTCAGTGGTTCATGTAGGTTGTCTACAAACCGAAAGGTTGGTGGTTCGATCCCCGGTTCCACCTGACCAAGTGTCGAGGTGTCCATGAGCAAGACACATAATCCCAGCTGCTCCCGACGAGCTGATGGCGCCTTGCATGGCTGACACCGCCGTCGGTGTATGAATGAGTGAACGAATGGGTGAATGTGAGGCAATATGTAAAGTGCTTTGGTGGCCATGGGTCTGTTAAAGCGCTATATAAATGCAGTCCATTTACCATTTATTTTGCTTGAATGAATAACTGTTACAATATAAAATGTTCTTCTTTATCTGTTTTAGGTTGACTGAGGAGTTGAAGACCCTTGATCTAGCTGTTGCCATCAAGGCATACCCTGAGGTAATGAAACCACTGTTCATCTGTGGATCGAGGCCACTTGAGGTAGAGGACATTTTGGGACTCTTCCGAGTTAACTTCAGTCGTCCAGGCAGTAACAGGCGAAGACTTGAAAACCAGACAGGAATGTTATGGAGGGACTGGCTGATAGAAGTTGGGGGTATGTATTCTAACAATTAGCAAAAAAAATAAAAATTAAACCCCGCCCTCTGTTCAATATTCCTTTTCAGTTGGAAACACATTACAAAACTGGAGTAAAGTCTGTAGCAACTAGACGATGTATATCGCACACCCCTACCTGGAACAGTCATGGGATTTTAAAATAGCAATTTCTAAGCCTGGAAAAGTTTTAGAAAAACAAATAAATCCATAAAGTTTTGAATAAGTAATGAAAATTGTATAAGAAATATCTGTGTCATATTTTGCTCATCCTCAATTTGTTCCAAACCTGTAGGCCTATGATAATATTGGTACCCAAACCATTTTGGTTACCTATTTCTACTTTTGCATGGACAAAAAAAAAGAGACTTTCGTTCTGCAGCTGGCAGATGCAAAATTTCATTGGTAGTTTGTATATACACTCACCTAAAGGATTATTAGGAACACCTGTTCAATTTCTCATTAATGCAATTATCTAATCAACCAATCACATGGCAGTTGTTTCAATGCATTTAGGGGTGTGGTCCTGGTCAAGACAATCTCCTGAACTCCAAACTGAATGTCAGAATGAGCAAGAAAGGTGATTTAAGCAATTTTGAGCGTGGCATGGTTGTTGCCAGACGGGCTGGTCTGAGTATTTCAATCTGCTCAGTTACTGGGATTTTCACGCACAACCATTTCTAGGGTTTACAAAGAATGGTGTGAAAAGGGAAAAACATCCAGTATGCGGCAGTCCTGTGGGCGAAAATGCCTTGTTGATGCTAGAGGTCAGAGGAGAATGGGCCGACTGATTCAAGCTGATAGAAGAGCAACTTTGACTGAAATAACCACTCATTACAACCGAGGTATGCAGCAAAGCATTTGTGAAGCCACAACATGCACAACCTTGAGGCGGATGGGCTACAACAGCAGAAGACCCCACCGGGTACCACTCATCTCCACTACAAATAGGAAAAAGAGGCTACAATTTGCAAGAGCTCACCAAAATTGGACAGCTGAAGACTGGAAAAATGTTGCCTGGTCTGATGAGTCTCGATTTCTGTTGAGACATTCAGATGGTAGAGTCAGAATTTGGCGTAAACAGAATGAGAACATGGATCCATCATGCCTTGTTACCACTGTGCAGGCTGGTGGTGGTGGTGTAATGGTGTGGGGGATGTTTTCTTGGCACACTTTAGGCCCCTTAGTGCCAATTGGGCATCGTTTAAATGCCACAGCCTACCTGAGCATTGTTTCTGACCATGTCCATCCCTTTATGGCCACCATGTTCCCATCCTCTGATGGCTACTTCCAGCAGGATAATGCACCATGTCACAAAGCTCGAATCATTTCAAATTGGTTTCTTGAACATGACAATGAGTTCACTGTACTAAAATGGCCCCCACAGTCACCAGATCTCAACCCAATAGAGCATCTTTGGGATGTGGTGGAACGGGAGCTTCGTGCCCTGGATGTGCATCCCACAAATCTCCATCAACTGCAAGATGCTATATATATAAAACCTATCAACTTTGTTACATATCAACATTGCAACAATATATATATATCTGTGGCAATGCTTTTTTTATAATTCATACTCACAAATTCTTAAAATGTTCCCTCAGTTTAACAAATAATTTTAGGTCCCACTTTATATTAAGTGGCCCTAATACCTGTGAACTTACATGGTTACTAGATATGTACTTAGTATGTAACTACAGTGTAAATACACATTGGTACATAGTATTTACAACTGTAATATTTGTGTAACTACACATATGTAACAACCCACGGAAAGGTATGTGTAAGTACAAATGTGTAACAGGACATTGGTAACAACACTTTTTCCACTACAGTAAGTACACATGTGTAACAGGCATTATGTAACTACATTTTGTAACAACAATATGTATTCACACAAGTTGTTCCACTTCCACACGCAGTCTTCCATACTGTAGTTACCAGTTAAGAACACACTGAAACCATGATGATTCCTATGTGTATACCATGTATTTACTATATGACCGGCAGGACTTATGTTGAATTACAGCTAAAGTTTTCCCTTGTGTACCAGTGTACTTACATGGTAACTCCTCAGGAACTCTGCACTTGATACAATGTGTTAAACTGTCATAACTTACATGTATTATGCAAAACCCAACCCTGTGCAACACTGTATTAACAGTGTACTTACATGGTAACTCCTCAGGAACTGTCCACTTAATATAAAGTGTAAAATGGTCATAACTTACTGTGTATTATGCAAAACCCAAACCTCTGTGCAACTGTACTAACAGTGTACTAACATGGTAACTCCTCAGGAACTGTCCACTTAATATAAAGTGTAAAATGGTCATAACTTACTGTGTATTATGCAAAACCCAACCCTGTGCAACACTGTATTAACAGTGTACTTACATGGTAACTCCTCAGGAACTGTCCACTTAATATAAAGTGTAAAATGGTCATAACTTACTGTGTATTATGCAAAACCCAAACCTCTGTGCAACTGTACTAAGAGTGTACTTACATGGTAACTCCTCAGGAACTGTCCACTTAATATAAAGTGTAAAACGGTCATAACGTACTGTGTATTATGCAAAACCCAAACCTCTGTGCAACTGTACTAACAGTGTACTTACATGGTAACTCCTCAGGAACTGTCCACTTAATATAAAGTGTAAAACGGTCATAACTTACTGTGTATTATGCAAAACCCAAACGTCTGTGCAACACTGTATTAACAGTGTAACTTACTTACATGGTAACTCCTCAGGAACTGTCCACTTAATATAAAGTGTAAAACGGTCATAACAGAGACCATCTCAGCAAACCCAAACCTCTCATAGTTTTATTAACAATAGCATTAAAATATATTTTGAGCCACTAATCCTACTCATACCCCTAAACCTACCCATAACCATTCCTTAAAACGAATCGGTTACCTAACGTAACCTCGGTTCTCTCTAGAAGAGGGAACGAGTATTGCGTAAGCTAGCTTACGCTACGGGAAAGATTCATCTTTGCTGAGAGTTTGAAGCCAAAAAATTATTTCATAATTTGTATCCATTGACAACGCAGTTCCTCTGCGGCAGACCTAGAGCGGGCTAGCTAGCAGCTCATTGGTTCGCTCAGAGAGAACTGCTTAAGCCTATGGGAGAGCGGGGCTGAACCCGCTACCAATGGGAAGCGCCCGCGCGGTCATTGCATCATAGCCCGCCAGAGTGGGCGTGGCTATGGTGTATAAAACAGTCTCTCCCAGGCTTATATGTTGATTTATTTCAGCGTGAAGCGAAACGCTTAGTAGCGCAAGCACGGCAGGGAACGCAATACTCGTTCCCTCTTCTAGAGAGAACCGAGGTTACGTTAGGTAACCGATTCGTTCTCTTACGAGAGGTTCTCTCGTATTGCGTAAGCTAGCTTACGCTACGGGAACACCTGGTCAACGCCGTGCGCGCTAAGAAAAACACTCATGAATCCCAGGGTGAAAACCGGGGGAATAATGAAAGGTGGAGTGAATGTATAATGAAGCCGGCAGAGCGGGCACACAGTGTATACATAAGCATCCTAGGGGAACACAAGGGGCGAACCGGTTGTGTGAGGGAATCCCAGTGATGCAGCTTCTTAGAGAGCTGGTTTTTTGACAGCTAGTAATTTTGCCTGCAAGGCGGGAACTTCCAAATTGTAAAATCTGACAAAAGTGGACGGGGAGGCCCATCCCGCGGCCACACAAATGTCATGAATGGAAACTCCACAGGACCATGCCCACGATGAGGCAATGCCTCTGGTGGAGTGCGCCCTGATGCCCAAAGGGCAGGGCAGGCATTTAGATGCGTAAGCAGAGGCGATAGCGTCCACTATCCATCTAGACAGCGTCTGTTTAGAGGCGGCCAGACCTTTGGTGCGCCCTCCAAACGACACGAAAAGCTGCTCAGCGCGTCTGAACGCGGCAGCGCGCGTAGTGTATAATCTCAGAGCCCGGACCGGGCAGAGGAGATTAGCGTCGCGCTCACTATCGGATGGAGGCAGAGCCGATAGAGAAATAATCTGAGCCCTGAACGGGGTACCAATCGCCTTCGGGATATAGCCATGCCTAGGTTTGAGAATGACGACAGAATCATTCGGTCCAAACTCGAGACACGCGGCGCTGGATGAGAGCGCGTGAAGATCCCCTACGCGTTTTACTGAGGAGAGAGCCATCAGAAAAACGGTTTTGAGCGAGAGGTATTTTAGGTCCACAGACTCGAGCGGTTCGAACGGGGGTGCTTTCATAGCTTCAAGGACTATAGAAAGATCCCAGATAGGAACCGACGGGGGTCGCGGAGGATTCATCCTTTTAGCTCCTCTGAGGAAGCGGATGACTAACTCGTCTTTGCCCAGGGACTGAGCGCGCCGGGGTTCAGAGAACGCCGCGACGGCTGCCACATAAACCTTGAGAGTGGAGGGGGACCTGCCCTTGTCCAGCATCTCTTGAAGGAAAATTAGCAAAGACGGTACCTCGCATGACCATGGGTCCAGATGTTTTTCGGTGCACCATTTTGAGAACACAGACCATTTAGACGCATAGAGCCTTCTCGTGGAGGGTGCTCTAGCCTGTATGATAGTGTTTCTTACTCCCTCTGGCAAATCGACGAATAGTCGTTGATCACCCAAGCGTGTAGCGCCCAGCGCTGTGGATGGGGGTGCCAGATCGTGCCGCGAGCCTGAGAGAGGAGATCTGCTCTGACTGGGATGGGCCACGGGGCTGTCTGTGACAGCTGAGTGAGCTCCGGAACCCAGCTTTGACTCTCCCAACGCGGAGCTATGAGGAGCACCGAGTGGCGTGTGTCCCTGATCCTCTGAATCACCTGATGTAACAGAGCGATCGGAGGGAATGCATAGAGCGGGCGGCGAGGCCATTCCTGGGCTAGCGCGTCCTCGCTCCTCGTAAAATATATTGGGCAGTGAGCGTTCTCTTCTGACGCGAAGAGGTCTACTTCTGCTCTGCCGAATAGCCGCCACAGTATTTGGACCGTCTGTGTGTTCAGGGACCATTCTCCTATGGAGATGAGGTTCCTGGATAGTATGTCTGGACCGTCGTTCAGATGGCCCGGCACGTGCGTCGCTCTGAGCGAAAGCAGGCGGCTCTGGGACCAAACTAAAATGCGGTGTGTCAGTAGAAAGAGATTCTTGGACCTGACACCGCCCTGACGGTTGATATAGGAGACCACAGCCATGTTGTCCGAACGGATCAGGACGTGGTGTCCCCGAATGAGCGGGAGGAAGCGCGAGAGCGCGTTCTCGACCGCAAGCATTTCCAGACAGTTTATGTGTAAGGGGCTTTCCTGAGTCGACCAGAGGCCGAAGGCCGGTGAGCCCTCGCAGACTGCACCCCAACCCGTGTTGGATGCATCTGTCGAGATGACTTTTCGGCGGGAAAAGGTCCCCATCGTGACGCCCTGCCGAAACCATTCTGCTACTGTCCATGGCTGCAGCGCCGTGAGACATGTCTGCGTAACCCTGATCAGCTGGCGGCCCGTGTTCCACGCGTGGTTGGGTACACGGCTGTTTAACCAGAGCTGAAGCGGGCGCATGTGCAGAAGGCCCAGCTGAAGCACAGCGGAGGCTGAGGCCATGTAACCCAGCATCCTCTGAAAAGTTTTCAGGGGTATGCGGGTGCCCATCTGAAAGGAAGCGGCTAGACGCTGAATACTGCGTGCGCGCTGTGAGGACAGGCGAGCCGTCATTGAGACCGAGTCCAAATCTATTCCTAGGAAGGAAATCGATTGACTGGGTTGAAGGGAGCTCTTTGTCCAGTTGACAGAGAGGCCCAGCGTTTTCAGATGGTCGAGGAGAACTGCGCGGTGCGACAGAAGCTCCGTCTGTGATTGGGCCAAAATCAGCCAGTCGTCCAGATAATTCAGTATGCGCAGCCCCTGACTCCGCAGGGGGGCGAGCGCCGTATCCATGCACTTCGTGAATGTACGGGGCGCCAGGGATAAGCCGAACGGGAGAACGGCGTATTGATATACATGACCCTCGAAGGCAAAACGTAAGAATGGCCTGTGACGGGGATTTATCTGGATCTGAAAATAGGCGTCTTTCAGGTCTAGAGAGATGAACCAGTCTCCCTGGCGCACTTGCGCGAGGAGTTTCCTGGTAGTGAGCATCTTGAACGGTCTCTTCATGAGCGCTTTGTTCAAAGACCTGAGATCTAAAATCGGTCTGAGGCCGCCGTCTTTCTTGGGAACCAGAAAATAACGGCCGTAAAACCCCGACTCGGTCATAGATGGCGGGACTCTCTCTATAGCGCCTTTTTGTAGCAGCGTCGCTATTTCTGAGCGAAGCGTGCCGGCGGCCAGCGGGCTGACAGTGGATTCGAGCCGAGCGCGTGCACGAGGCGGGCGGCGGCGAAACTGTAGCAGATAGCCGTTCTTTATAGTGCTTAGCACCCACGGGGAAATGCCTGGAATGGCTTCCCACGCTTTGGAGCATGCGGCTAGTGGCCGAATGGTTATGGTGCCCTGATTGCTGTACATAGCGGGCTGAACACAGAGTGTGGGCGCGCTTTGAATGTGTGTTGCAACGGGACTTGCATTCAGAGAGGAGTCTATGGGCCGTGAAACAGAGCGAGCAGAGAGGGGACACGTGCATGCATTCATGGGCGTGTTTATTTTCTCTGATGTTAGAGCGGGCTGTGCCCGTCTCATGTGAAAGGGCTCTGAGAGAGACACGGGATATGTTATGCTTGTGTGTATGGGTGAACACATGTTTGTGGGCACATTTTCTACACAACTGGCAAATTTTCTCTTTTTGAGATTTCTCTGGGTAGCCGTAAAAACGGCTTTTTGTCGCTCGCAAGCGGGTAGGAACTCCGGCTTGTTTATGGCGGTAAACACTACAGCAGTCGGCGAAACAACGGGGACTGGCAGAGGGCGAAGCTTTGACGGTGGTCCGGCCGCAGCGGGAGAACGCCGTCGTTTTCTTAACTTTGCTAGGCAGACTTCTGATGATCAGGCTTCAGCGTGATTTTTGGTCGCGGACCCCTTGGGGGCGGCGGTCTGCGGCGGCTGTCAGAGCGAGAGCGAGGGCGGCCGCCCTGTCTGCGCTGGGCTGTTTGAGTCTGCTGAGAAGGGCGCTGCGGTGGGGCTCTGACAGGAGGCTCACGAGAGCGGCCTGCGGAAGAGCTAGCGCGGCGGGGCAGAAACAAGTTCATGGCTTGGGTCGCTTTCTGAACTTCGGAAAAACGATCGACAATACCTGTTACAGCAGATCCAAAAAGGCCCGTCGGGGAGAGGGGCGCGTTAAGAAACGCGGCGCGCTCGGAATCTCCCATGTCTGCGAGTGTTAGCCATAAATGTCTTTCAGCTACACACAGACTAGCCATGCATCTCCCCAGAGCTTGTGCGGCGGCTTTAGTGGCGCGAAGGGCGAGGTCCGTAGCACTTCTTAGATCCGTGACAGCGGGGGAGGGGTTCTTGCCGCTCTCAGTCCATTCACGGAGAATATCGCTCTGTAGCACTTGGAGGACAGACATAGAATGAAGCGCTGCAGCGGCTTGACCAGCGGCGGCATAAGCGCGAGCGTGAAAGCTCGAGGTCGCTCTACAAGCTTTCGAAGGAAGCGTGGGAGAAGAGCGCCATCTGGCAGAGGGCGGGCAGAGGTGTGCGGCGACCAAGTCCTCGACAGGTGGCATGGCAGAGTAACCCTTTTCAGCGGCTCCGTCCACTGAGCGCAGCGAGGCAGAAATGTCGGAGCGGTTTCTAGCCGAAAGTGGAGCATTCCAGGACTTCGTCAGTTCTGCGTGGAGTTCAGGCAGAAATGGGGCGGCCCGGTTGCACGCGGGGGTCGAGCGCCGATGAAAGAAGCTGCCATCCATCCGGTTCGGGGGCTGCTCGGGTGGAGGAGCCCACTCGAGACCGAGGCGTTCAACGGCCTGTGAGAGGAGGCGCATTAGCTCTTCTTCTATTCCAGCGCGAGTCCCCGTTGATTCTCTCGTGGATCCGAGAGATGACCAGTCTTCACTGTCAGAAGCGAGCAGTGAACATGAGTCCTTCTCCTCCGCGGCGTCTTCGGAGGCGACAGAGCGGCCACTCGGCGGCAACTGTATGTCCGGCTGGGGCGGGGAGGGAGAGCGGGAAGCGGGAAGCGGCGGCGGTGGCGGCGGCAGCCCGCATGGTTCCGCAGGGGGCTCCGGCGGCCTCTGGGCGCGGCGTTTCTTCTTACGCGGCGAAGAGAGAGGCGGCGCGGGAGCGGATTGAGCTGCTAGGAGTCGTGTCCGCAGGGACGACAACGGCAGGCTTTCACAGAAGTCGCAACCTCCGTCCGCGAGGGCGAGTTCTGCGTGCTCGAGTCCCAGGCAGAGAGCGCAGACAATATGGCGGTCTCCGTCCTCGAGAGGAGCGCGGCAAGAGCCGCAGGAAAATCGAGACATCTTTAAAAAGACGCTCAGCTCTTTAGTAATAGAGAAGGATACTGTCGTCGGATGGCACTAGCTTGCAGGGCGGCTGAAGGTGGCGAAGACGGCCGGCTTCTTCAGTGTCCGTGAGCTCGCTAGAGAGATGCCTTCTCGACGGCGACGGCTTTCTTCTTCCCAGAACAGCAGAAGCGTGAAGCTTGCTGAAGATGAAATGAATCAACATATAAGCCTGGGAGAGACTGTTTTATACACCATAGCCACGCCCACTCTGGCGGGCTATGATGCAATGACCGCGCGGGCGCTTCCCATTGGTAGCGGGTTCAGCCCCGCTCTCCCATAGGCTTAAGCAGTTCTCTCTGAGCGAACCAATGAGCTGCTAGCTAGCCCGCTCTAGGTCTGCCGCAGAGGAACTGCGTTGTCAATGGATACAAATTATGAAATAATTTTTTGGCTTCAAACTCTCAGCAAAGATGAATCTTTCCCGTAGCGTAAGCTAGCTTACGCAATACGAGAGAACCTCTCGTAAGAGAACTACGTAGGCTACACTTATGAAGAAAATAAAAACATAACAGACAGACAAGTAACGTTATAAATTTCACAATAATTTGTTTATTGCGAAAATGTCAAAACCGGTACCAAAAGTCGTTCACATGATGATGCGTTGCAGCCGCAGTCCTCTCTGGCAGTATTATAATAGTTGTGTATGAGGTACAGATCAGAATATAAATTATTAATCCATGAAAATGTTAATCCGGTTTCGGTTCCTCTGTGAAGGCGCGCGCGCTTCTCCATTTCAAATGTACTACACCGACTGAAACACGGCATGTCGCAATCTGTGACGAAGCAGGCGAGAGCCAATGAGCGTTTGATATCACGGCCGTAAAACATGTCGTAACGCTTCTTGAAGGCGCATTTTTTGAATTTGAATTCATCACCAGCGCGCCTGAGCGCGGGATTTGACGTTGGCGGTCGCTGCTGAGAAATGGAGATGAAGATCATAAAGGGCTGAATTTGGATCTGTTTCTTGCAAACAACGTATGGATTCTAAAGATTTGGATTACATCAGGCTAATACAATTGATGTTTTTTTGTGAATTTATGTTGTGTTTTATTGGAGAAAACGCTTTTTGTGTCTCACGGTAAATAAACTAAATACTACAAAATGTTTAAACGATTAAACAAGGTATTTTTAAGGTTTTAAAGTGTAGGCTATTCTTGTTTATTGTTTACAGAACACTGTAATTTACTGTAAAGGCAAATAGGTCACTACAATGTCAAATAAAAAAATCTAAAATAAAGAGTAAATCTTTAAAAGTGCTATGCCGTAATATCCCAGAATCTATCAAAGCATAACTATCACATTTATATTTCAGAGTTTACTATCCACTACGTAACCTTGTGTTTTGCATTTACTGTGGTACACAACAATGACCCTAACAATTACACTTTATATTAAGTGGACAGTTCCTGAGGAGTTACCATGTAAGTAACTTACACTGTTAATACAGTGTTGCACAGAGGTTTGGGTTTTGCATGATACACAGTAAGTTATGACCATTTTACACTTTATATTAAGTGGACAGTTCCTGAGGAGTTACCATGCAAGTACACTGTTAATACAGTGTTGCACAGGGTTGGGTTTTGCATTATACACAGTAAGTTATGACCATTTTACACTTTATATTAAGTGGACAGTTCCTGAGGAGTTACCATGTAAGTACACTGTTAATACAGTGTTGCACAGAGGTTTGGGTTTTGCATAATACACAGTAAGTTATGACCATTTTACACTTTATATTAAGTGGACAGTTCCTGAGGAGTTACCATGTAAGTACACTGTTAATACAGTGTTGCACAGAGGTTTGGGTTTTGCATAATACACAGTAAGTTATGACAGTTTAACACATTGTATCAAGTGCAGAGTTCCTGAGGAGTTACCATGTTAGTACACTGTTAATACAGTGTTGCACAGAGGTTTGAGTTTTGCATAATACACAGAAAGTTATGACCATTTTACACTTTATATTAAGTGGACAGTTCCTGAGGAGTTACCATGTAAGTACACTGTTAATACAGTGTTGCACAGAGGTTTGGGTTTTGCATAATACATGTAAGTTATGACAGTTTAACACATTGTATCAAGTGCAGAGTTCCTGAGGAGTTACCATGTAAGTACACTGGTACACAAGGGAAAACTTTAGCTGTAATTCAACATCAGTCCTGCCGGTCATATAGTAAATACATGGTATACACATAGGAATCATCATGGTTTCAGTGTGTTCTTAACTGGTAACTACAGTATGGAAGACTGCGTGTGGAAGTGGAACAACTTGTGTGAATACATATTGTTGTTACAAAATGTAGTTACATAATGCCTGTTACACATGTGTACTTACTGTAGTGGAAAAAGTGTTGTTACCAATGTCCTGTTACACATTTGTACTTACACATACCTTTCCGTGGGTTGTTACATATGTGTAGTTACACAAATATTACAGTTGTAAATACTATGTACCAATGTGTATTTACACTGTAGTTACATACTAAGTACATATCTAGTAACCATGTAAGTTCACAGGTATTAGGGCCACTTAATATAAAGTGGGACCTAATTTTATCCTCGGATTAATAAACTGTAAGATTTCCTAATCCGTGGATCCCAGATTTGCAAACTATCTTTGTTTTTTTCAATCTGTACCCACAAATTCATAATGAGTCCCCATGGGTTTGCAAACTGTACTAACAGAAGGACAGAACAAGCTTCCGGGTAGCCCATGTTCTTAATCAATCTTTTTGTTTTTGTGTATTATTAAGTGGAATGCATCAAACTGTCTTTGTGGAATAGACAACATTGTTGTAGATGTAGCTCAATTTTGTCCATCTGTTTATTTGTTATTATTAGGCCTATTATTGTTGTTGTTGTTGTTTTATTATAACTATAAATATGTTTACTTAAGACCTAATAGTTGCATCATAAAATAATTGACACTTTACAATAACTTCTCACTTGCTAACATTAGTTAATGCATTAACTAAGAGGTTCCCAAACTTTTTGCCTCGGGCCCCCCCATGCATATGGGTCACATCTCGCGGCCCCCACCCCCACCCCCGCTTTTACATGCTCTTACATTATGCATCCAAATGTTACATTGCAAATATGGAAACATTGGTCCGAATGAGAGAAGAACGAACCCAACGTCGGTACAGTTTCAGTTTTGACTCAAATAAATTTGTTTAGGCTCGGCGTTCAAAATAGGCTAAATGTTGTTTGTAATTAAGGGCACAATAGGCTATTTTTATAGGCTATGTATATTTTTATTATACGTGGTGGCTATATTTTTCTTTCATTTTTGTTGTTTTCTGAATAGGCTACCATTCATTTAAGGATTTGACATGGGGGAAGTAAAATATGCATAGCCTATACGTTATTAATAGTGTTTATACTGTTTATGTTGTATTTTATTTACCGGTCTTTTATACTATTTCTGAACAGGCTAATAATAAAATGCGTTTTTTACAACAATGTGACGCGCGTGTGTTTTACTCTCAACATGACTCGGTGCGCCGCGCACAAGCGCGCATCCTTTAGATATAAATTATAGGCTAATACATTTAAAAAAAACACAAGGCCTACATCATAAAATTTAGAAGAGTAGCCTATGTATTTTGTTGTTCTCTGTTCTCCGGTTGTTAGATATTCAGTCAGAATGACAGTTCATGCGTGAATGTTAGGAAAGCGTAGGTGAATTTATATCTACACAGAAGAAAGCCCTGTCTAGGCTCTTCCCCGGTACGGGTTGTGTCGAGCCATTTGTTAGTCTGGTTGTTTGATGAGAAAAAGATGAAATGTAGTTGTAATAAACGAGATAAGAGTCCGCACATCAGCAGCGGAGGACTCTTATTCTGCTGAGGAACCGAGGAAGAACTGATGACGACACAGTTTGATCTTCGGCTGACAAATCAGAGGAAAGGGGCGTTTCATTCTCGCCCACGTGTAGAAATCAAATATTCAAGCTGTTTATTCATTTTTCTACCTCAGAACGAAAAATCAAGCTGAATTTGTGTTTTTCGTTTTTTTTGGAAAAAATTAAAAAACGAAAAAGGAACTATTTTCTCATTTTTCTACCCGTTTCTGAAAGGAAAATGAAATGACCAAAAGATACACGGACCAATAACCAAACATAATTTTCCCTCTCAGCTTTCCACTCGCGCCCCCCCAATGGTAACGTCGCGCCCCACACTTTGGGAACCTCTGCATTAACTAACATAAACTAACCATTAACAAAACATTTTCACAGCATTTTTAAGCTTTGTTAATGTTAGTTAATACAAATGTTCATGTCAGAATTGAGGTGTTTTTTTATGTTGACGTTAAGATTAATACATTCTGAATTGTTCATTGTTAGTTCATGTTGTCAACTTATATATATTTAACTAATGTTAACAAATAAAACTTTATTGGGATAATATTTTTTACCATATTTAATTTCTAAGCATTTTTGCTAATTTATTATTCTTTGTTCACAATAAAATAATATACACATGTTAGACATAATGGGCCAAACAAGACATAGGCTTACATACAATAAATCATATATATAAATGTTATATATATATATATATATATATATATATATATATATATATATATATATATTACTTAAATAATACACAAAAAAACAATATACAATACGATTAATTAACCACAGACGCTAACTGGGAGCTCGTTCTGTTCTTTTTACGAGTTAACTTTGCAAACCCATGGGAACAGATTGTGAAAGTGTGGGCATAGATTTTGAATTTGTGGGTATAGATTGAAAACAAAACTTCTTGTTTTTGTTTTCCCTTGTCCCCTTGTTATGGAAAAATACTATTATTATACCTGTTCTTAAAAAAACGTCTCAGGTTACGTATGTAACCCTGGTTCCCTGATAGGGAACGAGACGCTGCGTTTGAGACGCGATGGGAACGCTCCGCGTGATTACGTCGTGAAGCACGTGTAAAATCAGTCCAATGGAAGCCCACTACGACATAGGTGACGTCATAGACCAGGAAACTATAAAGCAGCCCTGAAATCAGACTGCGACAGCTTCTGAAAAACCTGAAGCAAGTCGATCAGGGCATGCAGGAAGTATGGCAGGCAAACGCAGCGTCTCGTTCCCTATCAGGGAACCAGGGTTACATACGTAACCTGAGACGTTCCCTTTCAAGGGAACTCGAGCTGCGTTTGAGACGCGATGGGAACCCCATACCCACTACGCCATAGTGACAAATGCCCGTTCTGTGTGAAGTCCTGCGCACACTAAGAAGCAAGCAACCTCGCCCCAGGAGTGGAGAGGTCAAGGTCATAAAACCTGACAAATGTATGCGGAGAGGATCATCCTGCCGCATTACACACGTCAAGAAGGGAAACTCCCGAAATTAAGGCCATAGAGGCCGCCATACTCCGAGTAGAATGGCCGCTTCATAAGCCAATGAAATAGCCTCGACTATCCATTTACTCATCACCTGTTTAGATGCAGGGCATCCTCTCTTGAGTGACCCAAAACAAACAAATAATTGCTCAGATTTACGCCACAGAGCAGCTCTGTGAACGTAGGCATCTAAAGCCCGGACTGGACATAACAGGTTAAGCTGTTCCTGATCTGGGGTATTAAAGGGTGGAGGATAAAAGGCCTGCCGCACTATTGGGCCCCAACATTTAGTGGGACCTTAGGAATATAACCCGGTCTAGGGTAGAGGAATGCTTTCACCATACCAGGTGCAAATTCCAGACATGAAGGAGCAACCGACAGAGCATGTAAATCACCAATTCTCTTGATAGACGAAATAGCAAGGAGAAATATAGTCTTTAGAGTGAGGAATTTTTCTGAAACCTCCTCGATGGGCTCGAAGGGAGCCAAGGCCAGACCCTCAAGTACAATGGCCAAATCCCAAGCCGGTGCTCTAGATTGCAGTGCAGGCCTGAGCCTCAATGTACCACGGAGAAAACAAATAATAAGAGGATCTCTCCCAAGAGAAGAAGCCCCGAGAGGGGTGATAAGCAGATATAGCCGCTACATACACCTTTAAGGTGGAGGGAGATAATCCAGCAGAGAAACGGTCTTGTAGGAAATCGAGAACTGTACCAACCGGGCAGTTAACAAGATTTAAAAAACGTTCTCCACGCCATGTAGAGAACAGTTTCCATTTCAATGTACATAGTTTTCTCGTGGAAGGAGCTCTGGATTGAAGGACGGTCTCAACGGCTATGCATTCTATGAGCTGGGCCCCCTCAGAGGCCAAGCCCACCGTTTCCACAACTCCGTTTAACCCTTTTCTATTATGTGCAGGACCCATAGAGAAATATTTGGCAGAAGTTTCCACGCTGTCAGAAATTCCGATAAGGGAACCAGTCTCTCGAGACTGGCCTCTGGATTTGATTGAACAATCATTTCGGTGCCCTGAAGCGGCGAACCGGCAGGGAACAACCGAACTGACCGTTCTACAACCCTCCTCAGAGGATTGCACGGGGACGCTGACACCTCGGCGCCCTGAAGCGGCGAACCGGCAGGGAACAACCGAACTGGCAGCGCTGCGACCCTCCTCAGAGAGTCGCACCCCAGCAGAACTCCCGGGAGCATTGATATCGGGGGGAATGTGTACAGGTGCAGCCTCGGCCACACCTGCACCATAGCGTCCAGTCCGAGAGGAGCTGGATATGTGAGGGAAAACCATAGCGGACAATGGGTTGTATCGTATGATGCGAAAAGATCGACCTGAGCTTGACCAAAGATCTCCCATAGGAGCTCCACCACCTCGGGGTGAAGTCTCCATTCCCCGGGCCTCAGCCCCTGCCTCAACAGGATATCTGCTTTGATATACGAGATCGTCAGTGTGTTGTCCGGACCCTCCGCCGAGCGACCACTCATGATCACTCCCGACTTGTGAGGGAAGCATCCGTCGATAGCATTATGCGTCGACAAGAAACCCCCAACACTGGGCCTGGGCGAGGAACCAAGGTTCTTCCACATGACCGAGGCACGTAGGCATAGCCGCGTGACCTTGATCATGCGAAAACGGATTTCCCCTCGGAGAAAACCCCTTGGTCCTGAGCCACCACTGCAGGGGTCTAATGTACAGAAGGCCAAAAGTAATTACGTTGGACGCAGCTGCCATGAGACCCACAGTCTGAAACTGTTTCACAGTGAGTGACTGGCCTAGATAAACCCATATTACACCTAGAAAAGTGGTCCTCTGAGCTGGGAGGATCACACTCTTCTTGGCGTTGAGTGGCAACCCCAACATCTTTAAATGAGACAGAACGACATCTCGATGCCGAACTGCCATATGCTCAAATTGAGCTAGGATCAACCAATCGTCGATATAATATAATACGCGAATGCCCTGGAGTCTCAAAGGAGCCAGAGTTGCATCCACGCATTTTGTAAAGGTGCGGGGTGATAAACCTAGGCCAAATGGAAGAACCCGATACTGGTATGCTTCGCCCCCGTTTTTAAAGCGAACCTCAGGAACTTCCTGTGATGAGGATGGATAGATACTTGGAAGTACGCGTCCTTCAAGTCTATTGTGACAAACCAGTCCTCGGACTGAATCTGTGATACAATCTGTTTGGGTGTAAGCATTCTGAACTTGAGTTTCTGAACTCTGCTGTTTAAATGGCGCAGATCTAGAATAGGACGCAACCCTCCATCCTTCTTTGGAACAATGAAGTAACGGCTGTAAAACCCTGACTCTCTGCTGGGAGGAGAAACCCTTTCTATAGCTCCTTTTTGAAGAAGTGTCAGTACTTCCTGCTCCATAACCAGAGCCTGCTGTGAGTCCACTACCGTAGGGAGGACCCCCTGAAATCTGGGCGGACAAGAACCGAGCTGAATTCTGTAACCCTTTTCTATTATGTGCAGGACCCATAGAGAAATATTTGGCAGAAGTTTCCACGCTGCCAGAAATTCCGATAAGGGAACCAGTCTCTCGAGACTGGCCTCTGGATTTGATTGAACAATCATTTCGGTGCCCTGAAGCGGCGAACCGGCAGGGAACAACCAAACTGACCGTTCTACAACCCTCCTCAGAGGATTGCACGGGGACGCTGACACCTCGGCGCCCTGAAGCGGCGAACCGGCAGGGAACAACCGAACTGGCAGCGCTGCGACCCTCCTCAGAGAGTCGCCCCCTAGAGGGCGCCGAGGAGAAACGATTTCTCAAAACCGTCCCTCTTTTTTTTTTTTTTTTTTATTCGACAGGACTTCTTGTCTAAGCTTTATTAGAGATGACGACAGTCCTCAGATCTTGCCTACCTCTAACTAGCTTAGTTCCTACGACCCTCCTCGGAGGATCGTAGGAAAAAGCAGGCACCTCGGCACCCTGAAACGGCGAACCGGCAGGGAGACCGAACTGACTGCTCTACGACCCTCCTCGGAGGATCGTATGGGGACGCTGACACCTCGGTGCCCTGAACGGCGAACCGGCAGGGAACAACCGAACTGGCAGCGCTGCGACCCTCCTCAGAGAGTCGCACCCCAGAGGGCGCCCTGGAGAAACGATTTCTCAAAACCGTCCCTACCCCGGAGGGGACCACCCTTAGAAGCCTGATAGCCTCGGCATCAGGTCTTCTTCTTTGCACTCTATGCCAGTTTCAGGAACATAGATTGGTGAGGAAGAAACCTCTGGAACGCCGCTGAAAGGTTTAGTTTTCTTGAAAGCGGAGCGTCCAGAAGAACAGACATTTTTATCTTTCTTTTTCTTTATTTTTATATCAGAAAAACGTATACATATAAACATATATATAAATATATTCTCGAATAGAGTCAATGCTGACATCCTCACATTCATCTATGTCCTTAAATACTTTACCCACCAGTACTGCCTAATAAAATTTATTTATTATTAAAGATGGCTGGTGGGTAACGTCGGGGTTAAAAATGATGACGCCGACTCGGGAGAGAGAAAGCTCGCAAGCGTCTCTATAATCCAAGGCACTGTCATACCATGATACTTAATACCCATAACATTACTCTAGTTAGACGTTTGGGTATTAAACACATAAAATAGAAACCGGTTTATTCCACGATCTCGACACCTCAGTGTGGAGATGGGGAAAAAACAGTAGTCCCCGACGAGGAGGCTGAGATACAGAGTTTTCCTGTTTTTTTAGATATATTTCATCTAATAAACTCTTTTTATTTTCACTCTCATAATGTTCAGCTGTCCAGTAAATATTTAACTAGCAACAGCATTAGAAAAACCTCCTTTTAAAAGCTCCTCTTTTTTCAACAGAGTTATGAGCTGCCTATTTATTGAAAAATCAAACATCTGCCTTTTTCTTAATATTTTTATTTGTCTTGTTCACTTTTTCTTAACAAAACACTAACGATACCAATTCCTCGGAACTGGAAATCGCAGCACACTGGATCTGCAGGTGAAAGCTGAGATAGGGCGGGGCCCGTCCCAACCCACGCTGTCAGATCCGTTTGCGAACCCCAAAATGCGAGTCGCCGCCGTGTCTAGGCAACAGCGGGACCCGCGCGGGGAGCGCGAACCGAACCGTCCTCCTCAAAGAACGATCGGCGAGAGCGGAGCGTCTTCATAGATAGACTCATACAATGCTCACAATCAGCCCCCTCGAGGACTGACTGGGCATGCTCCACTCCCAAACAAGCAACACAAAGCTGATGTGTGTCCCCACCCGTAATATAACGAGGGCAGGGAACAACACACCGTCTATAATCTTGCTTGCTCACCATAATAATGATAGATATATTGGGCTTGACAGACAACAATAAATAGACAAGGACAGATATACAGAGAGCGCTTGCTGAAGGTACAGAAGCTGTCGCAGTCTGATTTCAGGGCTGCTTTATAGTTTCCTGGTCTATGACGTCACCTATGTCGTAGTGGGCTTCCATTGGACTGATTTTACACGTGCTTCACGACGTAATCACGCGGAGCGTTCCCATCGCGTCTCAAACGCAGCTCGAGTTCCCTTGAAAGGGAACTGGTGCTGTTGATAACAATGATTTCAGACTAATTGCTATAACATCTGTTTCAGTCAGGACCACTATCGTCAAATACGATTGACAATTAGCATACATTTTGGATTGGCGGTATGGTTCCGTTCTGGGCGAGAACTCCCTGCGCATCCATGCAGCCTAGCATGGATAATAGCAGGGAGAGCAGCAATAACCCCCAAAACAAAACCATATGCCAATAACCCCCAAACCCAACTGACAGCATAATTCTGGATGCTTTTGCAGTTACCTGAGTGAGCCAAGGCAACAAGCATGTTGCCAATACCTGAAAAGCTTGAGCAACAGCATTTTACCAACAATATGGAAGCCTTAAGCAACAGTATGTTGCCCTTACCTGGATGACCTAAACGAGTATGTTGCCAATACCCGCATGAGCCATAGCAACAAACATGTTGTCAATACCCGAAATGCTTAAGCAGTAAACAGGCATATTCCCATGAATGACATGCTTCCTGAAATGAAAAAGTGAAAATTGAGATATCAAAATTAATCAGATGCTTGCCTGTGGCTGTATATCCACAGTCCAGTTCCAGTTTATTTGAGTGACGACTGTGAGCTAGAGAAGAGAGATGGAGATTTCCTTCAATTATCCTTTTAATTGTAAATACGTCACAATACTGAAGTAATGTTTGTGGAAACGTCCGGTTCACACAGAATTAAGCAACACATGTCATTAATACAGCTGGATGGTTTTATGCAACAAGCATGATGCTGATACTTAGATATATTTAGACACAAATATGTAGGTTTACATAAACTGCATACACTGTCACCTGTCAATGACGTTGTAACGAAACCTGGGTCGCTCTTGGGGATATGTATTCAAAATTTAGTAATTTTTCAATTAATAATTATTCATACGGGTGGACCCAGATAATCATACATGTTAAATCTCCCTAAAAGGGATAATATTTCCCTGCATCTGCATTCATATATGTACTTAGGCAATTAACACAAATGATTATAATTAATTGCATATGTAGATATTTTACAGACAGGTTAAAATTAGCTCAATTGTATATCAATACTTAATCAAAACAGATTATAATTAAATATTTAATATATCAATTATGCCTATCATAGATCGATCGTCGGGATAATCTTTAAGGGGATTAATTTGTGACCGAATCATCTTTTTGTCCAGCAAAAACCTGATCATTCGATCTCAATCAAACCTCACAAAATTATCCTACTTTATAGACTTTCAGGAGAAACTATTTCTCTGGCCAGAAGAAACAGCCTTCCTGTTCTATAACGATTCTTTACGTAGGCTATCAATAAATTTGTAAAGCACGTAGCTTTGGATCTTTATACATTAAAGGGACTTGTATATGAGCAATAGAGACAGAATCAATAAATGAATATAATGCATTTAATAAAGGAAAACTACGTATACAGTTACTAACGTTACAATAAATGTATTTACAAACACAATAATGGCAACGACAATGGAAAAGAATGCATCAATAAAGAGAGAGAGAGAATGATCAGAGAGAGAGAGAATCTGGAAGGATCAGTGGCAAATTACAGACCTTAAAACCTTTGAGGGACAACACGGGGAAACACATCTTAATGCTCTTAAAGCCCGATACGAATATATATATACTTGCACTGGCTTGTTGTGTGGCTGCTTCGAAGGCATGTGGATGTGTTCAGTGGAAGAGTCACGTGGCTTGCGGATGGGTCCGGAGCGCGCACTTTCGAACGAAGGTTTAAAGGTCTCGGACGTAACATTACCAAGGAAACGATTCAGGCTAAGTTCACTTACTCGTCTGAGGAAATGAACAAAGTAGAAAGGAAAAATAAAACTTAAACAAACAAAAGAAAAGATCCCCGAGGGGGATCACGCGGAGCAGTTACATGATGATGCGAAGAGAGGAGAAGTAAGAGAGAGGGAGAGAGAGAGAGAGAGAGATCCGTAAGGATCACAGTTTGCTAACTTCACCTGGACAAAACCCTCTGAGAGACCACAAGAAATCAACATCAAATCTTACTGCAATGAAAGCTTAGTACGAAATACTTGCACATATAGCTCTATGGTGTGGCTGATATGAAGGCGGCGTGTGTGTCTCGGTCCTGGGGGCGTCACGTGTTCACTCGTTCTTCCAGAGCGAGCCAAGCGCGGCGATTTTGAATGTCCTTTTGAGGTGAAGTTGCCGGTTGATGATTCAGGCTAAGTTCATTTCACTCGTCGGTGGAAATGAACAAAGGAGAATTCGAAAATGGAAAATAAAAACTTAAAGAAACAAAGGAACAGATCCCCTGAGGGGGAGTCGCGGATCCGTTACATGATGCTAGGAGGAGGAGAGAGGGTAAGAGAGAGAGAGAGTGGAGCGCGCCGACATTTATCACCTTGGAGAAATCCAGCCTCTTCCTGTCGGCTTGGCCAATCGGAGAGTTGGAGGTCACAGGCTGGAATTTAGTTTTTATTACTCTTTGTCTAAGAGTGCAAGCTCCTTAGGTGTGTGTGTGTGTGGGGAGGGGTTACAGTCGAAAGACATTTCGATCTTCAATGATAGTAAAACCTATCAAAAATACACTTTACTTTATATTTTTATGCATATTCGCGTTGTCCACGCCACGAGTGTTCTACAGGTAGTAAGAACGCTATCTAAAAGTTAACGGAATATACAGTTATATTTAAAATGCATAATGAAGGTATTTATAATTCACTTTATGCTACGATAAAATCATAGTTATTCCAATGTGACATGGACAAACAGACACACATAAAAACACATCAAATACATCATAGTAAAAGTCTTTCAGTGAGGATATTGGAGAAAGGTTCTTGTGTGTGTGTGTTTGAATCTGCGCGCATTGAGCACACAGCCGGGGGGGGGGGGTTTGGGGGGGGGGGTTCGTGGAATTCCTTTGAAGCGTCCAAAATGAGTCGAGAGAGTGCGATGGTCTCTGGGGAGTATCGCAGAGTCGTAAATGATGTCAGAAAACCAATCTCACCCCAGACTTTCTGGCGCTTAAGCTAGTAACAAAACTTAGACAAATAAGCTAAATTGACGAGCCTTCCTGAGACTCAGAATGGTTGTCATGTGTGACTGTCCAGATACGCTACAACGTCATAACCTTGGTTGAAGTTTACTTCTGTAGAAACCAAGAAATACGATTTTTTTAGACATACTACCCCCAATGCTGATGCTGATATAATAAAAATGGTTAATACATCCTGATGTAACAGCATAAGTTGAGTACTATAGATCCAATCTTATGGGGGAAGCATCACCCCAAGCTGGATCCAGCAAAGACACATTACAACAAGCGTGTTGCTGTAGCCAATTTAACAATTGTATGGGATCTATTGGGGGAAGCTTACACCCCTAGCGGCAGCAAAAACTGATACAAGCAGCATGTTGTAGAATCGTGGAACTATTGCTAAAACTAGTGTAGTTTGGCAAGGGAAGCATACACCCTACAGGACTAGCGGCAAGAAGACTGATACAACAAGCATGTTTGTATATACAGAACTATTGCTAAAACTAGTGTAGTTTGGCAGGGATAGCATACGCCCTACAGCAATAGCTCCGACTAGCAGCAACAACTGATACAACAAGCATGTTTGTATAAATCACAGTTGTATAAATATCAGAACTATTGCTAAAACTAGTGTAGTTTGGCAGGGGAAGCATACACCCTACAGCAATGGCTCCGAATAGCGGCAACAAAATCTGATACAAACAAGCATGTTATATAACCATAGGACTAGTATTAAAACTAGTGTAGTCCGGTCGGGGAAGCATGCATCCTGTAACTCTGAGTCATATGCAGTGCGCAGCTAAGCAATTAAGTACAGTGTGCTTCCTCATTCATGAAAGGATTTTCTGCCCCCATCCTACTGACTTCCATTGGTTTGTAGAGGTGAAGATGATGACTCCCATGATCCCGCACTCCTTCACAGGACCATCAAGCTATGATGTTGTTAGTGTTGAGTAACAGACCTCTGCGGTGAACCCGGACAGATCGAATAGAGTTCCGTGACTCTGCGTTAAGCTGGATAAGGCTGAATAAGGGATTTTTTCCGGTACGTTTGAACCTGGGGTCGAGGAGGGAAAGAAAACATTAATTGTAAGTTGAAAGAAGTTCTAAATCTACAGTATATATGTTAGTTTATGCAGTTCGCTACAGATGTGGTTAGCTAGCTCAGCCTTTGACTACCAGTAATAATACCCGCTCTGACCATCCAATCAAAGGACGTGAAAATGCCGACGTTATTAAACGCCTGCTAGATGACCCCAATGCAGTCAAATCAAAATCTGATTGGCTGATTAAATCTGACTGATTATCTGATTGGTTAAACCAACAATTTCATTGCCATACATTTTAAGTTGCAGCCGCCAGCACTATTGATTCTGAAGGCCTCAAGGCAGATTTCTTTGGCCATTACGACACATGATTTCTGAAATATACAGGTCCTTCTCAAAAAATTAGCATATTGTGATAAAGTTAATTATTTTCCATAATGTAATGATAAAAATTAAACTTTCATATATTTTAGATTCATTGCACACCAACTGAAATATTTCAGGTCTTTTATTGTTTTAATACTGATGATTTTGGCATACAGCTCATGAAAACCCAAAATTCCTATCTCAAAAAATTAGCATATCATGAAAAGGTTCTCTAAACGAGCTATTAACCTAATCATCTGAATCAACTAATTAACTCTAAACACCTGCAAAAGATTCCTGAGGCTTTTAAAAACTCCCAGCCTGTTTCATTACTCAAAACCGCAATCATGGGTAAGACTGCCGACCTGACTGCTGTCCAGAAGGCCATCATTGACACCCTCAAGCAAGAAGGTAAGACACAGAAAGAAATTTCTGAACAAATAGGCTGTTCCCAGAATGCTATATCAAGGCACCTCAGTGGGAAGTCTGTGGGAAGGAAAAAGTGTGGCAAAAAACGCTGCACAACGAGAAGAGGTGACAGGACCCTGAGGAAGATTGTGGAGAAGGACCGATTCCAGACCTTCGGGGACATGCGGAAGCAGTGGACCGAGTCTGGAGTAGAAACATCCAGAGCCACCGTGCACAGGCGTGTGCAGGAAATGGGCTACAGGTGCCGCATTCCCCAGGTCAAGCCACGTTTGAACCAGAAACAGCGGCAGAAGTGCCTGACCTGGGCTACAGATAAGCAGCACTGGAGTACCCACAGTCAGTGATGGTCTGGGGTGCCATGTCAGCTGCTGGTGTTGGTCCACTGTGTTTTATCAAGGGCAGGGTCAATGCAGCTAGCTATCAGGAGATTTTGGAGCACTTCATGCTTCCATCTGCTGAAAAGCTTTATGGAGATGAAGATTTCATTTTTCAGCACGACCTGGCACCTGCTCACAGTGCCAAAACCACTGGTTAATGGTTTACTGACCATGGTATTACTGTGCTCAATTGGCCTGCCAACTCTCCTGACCTGAACCCCATAGAGAATCTGTGGGATATTGTGAAGAGAAAGTTGAGAGACGCAAGACCCAACACTCTGGATGAGCTTAAGGCCGCTATCGAAGCATCCTGGGCCTCCATAACACCTCAGCAGTGCCACAGGCTGATTGCCTCCATGCCACGCCGCAATTTCTTTCTGTGTCTTACCCTCTTGCTTGAGGGAGTCAATGATGGCCTTCTGGACAGCAGTCAGGTTGGCAGTCTTACCCATGATTGCGGTTTTGAGTAATGAAACAGGCTGGGAGTTTTTAAAAGCCTCAGGAATCTTTTGCAGGTGTTTAGAGTTAATTAGTTGATTCAGATGATTAGGTTAATAGCTCGTTTAGAGAACCTTTTCATGATATGCTAATTTTTTGAGATAGGAATTTTGGGTTTTCATGAGCTGTATGCCAAAATCATCAGTATTAAAACAATAAAAGACCTGAAATATTTCAGTTGGTGTGCAATGAATCTAAAATATATGAAAGTTACATTTTTTATCATTACATTATGGAAAATAATGAACTTTATCACAATTGTCAGAGATCAGCCTGATTCCATCACCACACAATCACGGAGATCATTATCACCCGAGTACTAATCACCACACACCTGCACTTCATCAGACTCTCTTCACAGCCTGTATATAAGCACTCATAAACCAAAGTCACATTGTCTGGTCTCGTTTATAGATGTACAGACTGTCTTCAAGACAAACTTACCTGCTATCCAGCTTCCTCTCCTTAGACTCCAACGATCTGTCCCTGGGCTCCAGCGGTCTCTCCATTCCTCGCCTCAGGCTCCGGTTATCTCCTTACGTTCTCCAGCGATCTCTCCATCCTTCTCCTAAAGCATCAAAGATCCATCCATTACCTTCTCTATCTCTCATCCCCATCAGTAAGGACTGTCCTTTGCATCCTCGTTCCGGCACGATCTGCTATTTCCTCTGTCTGGCGTGGCTCTTCATCTGTTATCCCAATAAACCTGTTTATCATCTACTCACCTGTTTGTTTCTAGAGTCTGTTCCGTAACAGAAGACCAGACCGACACAGCTACAAGATGAGTTCCCCTGAATCAATCGACGAACTGGTGAGCGTCCTCAGACATGCACTATCTGCAGCTACTTCCGCATCGTCCGACGCCGATCCTTCTTCACCACCCGCCGTCGTCAGTCCCATGGCCACTCCAGCGCCCTTCTCTGGCGTAGCGGAGGAGTGTGAGGGATTTCTGCTGCAATGTTCACTGGCCTTAGAGATGCAGTCACCACGCTATCCCACCGAACGCGCGAAAATCGCGTATATCATTTCCTTGCTGACAGGACGAGCGCTGCACTGGGCCCAAACTATCTGGAATCAAGATACTGCAGTCACACTCACACACAACAACTTCGTTACTCACTTCCGGGAGGTCTTCGGAATTCCGGACGGCGATTCCACCGCAGGTGAGAAACTTTATCACCTCAAGCAAGATGCTGATTCTGTCACCGATTATACTCTCAAGTTTAGAACCCTAGCAACAGCCAGCGGGTGGAATGAGCGATCGCTTCTTACCACCTATCGGCAAGGATTGAATCCGAGATTGCGACTACATCTCGCTGCATACGACGATGCCATTGGTCTTGAAAGGTTCATGCATCTCGCCATCCGTACCGACCGCCGTATGCAGCCATGCCTGGGAGTTCTACAGGGCCAACTTTCACCTCACCCGTCGTGTCAACCCGAACTAACCAGTTCTCAAGAACCAGTACCTATGCAGGTTGACAACACCCGTCTTTCCCGCTCTGAGCGACAAAGGAGGATGACCCAGGGTCTCTGTTTATATTGTGGCGATGCAGGACACATCATTTCCGTATGCCCCATTCGTCCACCACGTTCATGGGTGAGTGTGTTACATAACGGCTCCAACAGTATGAAACCACTTACTACTCAAGTAACCGTTTCAACTTCCCATCTCTCGATTCCAGTCTACGCCCTTCTCGACTCCGGGTCCGCTGGCAACTTCATCTCCGACTCCCTCTGCCGCCAGCTCAACCTCCCGAAGAGGCGCAGTCCGGTCCAATATCAAGTTCAGTCAATAATCGGTAAGCCACTCAACAAGAATAAGGTGCGTTACACAATAGGACCCATCCAGATACAGGTTGGACTCCTTCACATCGAATCCATTTCCCTCCTGGTTCTGGAGAACTCCACTGCGGATATAGTTCTGGGACTTCCATGGTTGGTACAACACAATCCATCACTTTCCTGGTCTACCGGAGAAATCCTGAAGTGGGGTGATAAGTGTTTCCCAAACTGTTTTTCATGTCTTCCTCGACCCGCTATTCCTCTTCCCATCCACTCCACATCCATCGAGAGTCCTGTAGAGAAACAGTCGGTTGAAATTCCTACCTGTTACGCTCCCTTTAGTGACGTCTTCTGTCCTAAGAAAGCTTCATCACTACCACCTCACCGACCTTGGGATTGTGCCATAGACCTCCTACCGGATGAACCTGTGCCCCACGGTAGAATCTATCCACTCTCACTTCCGGAACAGAGGGCCATGGAGGAATACATTGTGGAGGCGCTCGAACAAGGCTACATCCGACCTTCCACTTCCCCTGCTGCTTCCAGTTTTTTCTTTGTGGCCAAGAAGGATGGAGGCTTGCGGCCCTGCATAGATTACAGAGCACTCAACAATATTACCATCAAGTTCCGTTACCCACTTCCTCTCGTCCCAACAGCCCTGGAACAACTTCGTGGTGCCTCCGTGTTTACTAAATTGGACCTCCGCAGCGCATATAATCTCGTCCGGATACGTGAGGGAGATGAGTGGAAGACAGCCTTCGTGACCCCTACAGGCCACTATGAGTACCGGGTCATGCCGTATGGTCTAGTAAACGCCCCCTCCGTATTTCAAGACTTCATGCACGAGGTGCTCCGGGATTTCCTTCATCACTCCGTAATTGTTTACATTGATGATATTCTGATTTACTCCCGGAATCTGGCCGAACATCGTCATCACGTTGGGGAGGTCCTCCAGCGTCTCCGCGAACACCAGCTCTTCCTCAAAGCTGAGAAGTGTACGTTCCATCAACAATCCGTAACGTTCCTCGGTTACAAGATCAATAAACATGGTATCCAGATGGACGAGGGGAAGGTAAGCGCGGTCCGGGACTGGCCCACACCAACCACCATCAAAGAATTACAACGCTTTCTGGGTTTTTCGAACTTCTATCGCCGGTTCATCCATAACTACAGTTCCATCACGACACCCCTAACCAATCTGCTCCGGAAGAAACCCAAGTCTCTGTCCTGGACACCTGCAGCCACCATAGCTTTCCAAAGCTTAAAGGACTCCTTCACATGTGCACCGCTCCTTGCTCATCCAGACCCCAACAAGCCTTTCATCGTAGAGGTGGATGCCTCCACTACAGGGGTAGGAGCTGTACTCTCACAGCAGCAGGGGAATCCGGCCCGTCTTCACCCGTGTGCTTACTTTTCTAAGAAACTTTCCCCAGCGGAGGTTAATTATGACGTTGGCAATAGAGAACTCCTAGCCATCAAGCTCGCTCTGGAAGAATGGAGACACTGGTTGGAGGGGGCCAAGGAACGATTCACTGTTCTCACTGATCATAAGAATCTCCAATACCTCCGGGAGGCCAAACGACTAAATCCTCGGCAGGCAAGGTGGGCCTTATTCTTCACTCGTTTTAACTTTAACATCTCATATCGTCCTGGTACGAAGAACCTGAAAGCAGACGCTCTATCTCGTATCTACAATCCCGAGGAGAACACTGAGGATCCTGAGCCCATCTTGCCCCAAAAGATTCTTCTCAGTCCCATTAAATGGTCCCTACATCAACAGATCCCTTCCTCCAGTGTCTCTAAGCCATCTCCGCCGGGATGTCCACCCGGTCACATCTTTGTGCCTCGGTCTCAACGAAATAACCTTATGCACTCAGCACACTGTTCCGTAGGCACTGGTCATCCTGGGGCCAATCGCACCCTCTCAATCCTACAGGATCGCTTCTGGTGGCCCAACATGGCCAGGAATGTAAGAAGGTTCGTCCAGGGATGCTCAGACTGTGCTATCACCAAAAACCCACGCCATCTTCCCACTGGCAAGCTCCTTCCATTGCCCATTCCCCAACGCCCTTGGTCACACCTAGGTGTTGATTTCGCTACTGACCTACCACCTTCCGAAGGTAACACCTGCATCCTGGTGATTGTTGATCGCTTTTCCAAATCCTGCCGTCTCATCCCACTCAGAGGACTCCCTACTGCCCTGGAGACAGCTGAATTGCTGTTCAACCACGTTTTCCGACATTACGGGATTCCAGAGGATATTGTGTCAGACAGAGGCCCGCAGTTCGTCTCCCAGGTTTGGAGAGCCTTTTTCAAACTCCTAGGCGTGGCTGTCAGTTTGTCGTCTGGTTACCATCCTCAAACGAATGGGCAAACGGAAAGGAAGATTCAGGAGATAGGCCGCTTCCTGAGAACTTTCTGCCATGGTCACCAGAACTCCTGGTACCAATTCCTAGGCTGGGCCGAGTACGCACAGAACTCCCTACGTCAGTCTGCTACTGGACTCACTCCCTTCCAGTGCGTACTTGGTTACCAGCCTCCATTGTTCCCGTGGTCTGGAGAGCCCTCTAACGTTCCTTCTGTTGACTACTGGTTTCGTGAGAGTGAGAGGGTCTGGGAGGATGCCCATCATCATCTTCAGAGGGCGGTACGCAGACAAAGAATCCAGGCTGACACCCGGAGAACCGAACCACCCACTTACCAGCTTAGACAGAAAGTCTGGCTCTCTACAAGAGATATCAAGCTGCGCCTGCCCTGCAAAAAATTGAGTCCTAGATACATTGGTCCCTTCATCATCACACGACAAATTAACCCAGTCTCCTACCAGCTTCAGCTACCATCACACTACAGAATTCATCCTACCTTTCATGTATCGCTTCTCAAGCCCTATTACTCACCTCTTCCTATTCCCTCAACAGAACCTGGCCCAGGGGAAGAACCCCCCCTTCCATTGGTACTTGAGGATGGAACGGTCTACACTGTCAAGGAGATTTTGGACTCCCGTCGTCGTAGTGGTCGCCTAGAGTACTTAGTGGACTGGGAAGGCTATGGACCCGAGGAACGTTCATGGACACCCCGGGAGGATATACTAGATCCGACTCTCCTCACCACCTTCCACGAGACCCATCCTGACCGCCCAGCACCCCGAGGAAGAGGTCGACCACCGCGACGTCGGGGTCCACGGCCCTCAGGAGCGGGCCGTGGAGGGGGGGATACTGTCAGAGATCAGCCTGATTCCATCACCACACAATCACGGAGATCATTATCACCCGAGTACTAATCACCACACACCTGCACTTCATCAGACTCTCTTCACAGCCTGTATATAAGCACTCATAAACCAAAGTCACATTGTCTGGTCTCGTTTATAGATGTACAGACTATCTTCAAGACAAACTTACCTGCTATCCAGCTTCCTCTCCTCAGACTCCAACGATCTGTCCCTGGGCTCCAGCGGTCTCTCCATTCCTCGCCTCAGGCTCCGGTTATCTCCTTACGTTCTCCAGCGATCTCTCCATCCTTCTCCTAAAGCATCAAAGATCCATCCATTACCTTCTCTATCTCTCATCCCCATCAGTAAGGACTGTTCTTTGCATCCTCGTTCCGGCACGATCTGCTATTTCCTCTGTCTGGCGTGGCTCTTCATCTGTTATCCCAATAAACCTGTTTATCATCTACTCACCTGTTTGTTTCTAGAGTCTGTTCCGTAACAACAATATGCTAATTTTTTGAGAAGGACCTGTAATTGGATAAAAGCTATAACATAAACATACACTACTGGAAGCAGCGCAACCAAGAGAAAAGCTATGAAATTAAGAGAATGGACTATTGGGAATCATTTAATACTCATTCAAGGAAAAAATATATTAATGTGCAAGCCAGTGATTCTGATAGTGTTTAGGCCAGCGAAAAAGGCCTTGCTGGGCCTAAAGGGCCTTACGGCCCACCACTGCCGATAATCAAAATGACCTTTAGCCACAAGCATGTGCTAACTTTAAAACAGCAAGTTGCAATAATCGGATAGAATAAATGACGAGCATTTTTTCAATGCAACCAGATAAGCCTAAAACAACACTTGATTACTACAGCATGTTGCTTAGGACAGTATGCGCAATAATACTAGAAGCCTAAGTAACCATCATAGATTCTATAACATTTGCACTAGCAACCATCAGTACAGTACTGAGAGCAATGTTGCTGAAACGACAGCATATTGCTGATACCTGATACCTTAGCACAGCATGTGACACTACACCAGATATAAGCCTAAAACACAGTCATGTTCCAAATAACGACTGGGCTAAATAACCTTAAAAGTAAAACCATGTCCGAGAACAACTGACAGCTTTTAGAGCAAGCAGTTTACAATAGCCACTAGATAGCCTTAGAACGAGCAGTGTTTCAATAACATATAGTTAGATGGCCTTAAAAAAAATCAGATATACAATACACTATAGCTTTAAGAACGTCGTGTTTCCAAAAACTAGATAGACCGAGCATGTCCAATACCCGACAGAATCAACGCTGAAATGACTCAACTAAATAGTCGACTGTTTAATATGTATTGGGTTACAGCTGTGCCACAGCAGAAATGATTCCGTTTGCACCATGAATTGTTATTCCTAACTATCACCATAAGCTGCTTGAATCTGGCTGCATAGTGCTAAGAGCAAGCATTTGCAACGCAAGCAGTTGCCAATAACAACAATTAAGTAACGCACATTGCCAATATGATCGCATAAGCCTAGCAAGAGCATTTTAATGAAAACGACTAGATAAGCCCAGGCAACACGGATAGCATTAGCAACAAGCATGTTGCCATTACCTTGAAAGCTTTTAGCAATGGAAAAATAAGGAACTTAGCTTAGCTTCGTGAAGACTTCAGAGATGAATGGAGAGTAAATCACATCAAGTCCGGTGTCAATAATGCAGCGATGCAGACTGAAGTCACTTCCAAATCAGGCAGATTCACCAAATGTGGTGAATCTCGTATTCAAGTTCACAAGCTTGAATTAATCTGAAGTGAATCCTTGTGGGAAACGAATTCCTCTTGCTTAATTCCCGATTGCACGATTCCTTGTGCGATGATGTGGTTTGCCTGCCGAATTTCACCATTTAATTAGCTCCTGAGAAACGCAATAACTGCTGATAATACTGAAGGAGCTTATATATGTATACAGTGATAGGCGTCGTATTCCTATAGGTAGACGTGGATCAGCTGAGAGTCAGCTGATGCGAGCTTGACTAACGTAACCTGCAATAACTATTGCGATGCTTGATAAATATGAAATGTCTGGAGAAGTATGTGATGTCGAGACTGAAATGTAATGTAAACTCTTTATTAGGTCCATTTCAGTTTGCTTATAGGGAGGGGAGAGAGACTGTTGATGCTGTTAACACTCTCACTCATTTGACTCTTCAACATCTAGAAACCTCTAATGCTTATGCACGGCTGCTCTGCAGATTTTAGCTCCGCTTTTAATACGCTTCAGCCGCAGTTACTCCTGGGTAAGCTTGTAAAAAGTTATGTCAACCCTTTTATTCTTAAGTGGCTCTTTTCTTTCTTAACCAATCGTACTCAATATGTAAAAGTTAATAATACACTCTCTGATGTTAAATCTATTAGTATTGGTGCGCCTCAAGGTTGCGTATGCTCTCCCACTCTGTTCACTCTACATACAAATGACTGCTCTAGTATAAATAAGAATAACTATATTATCAAATATTCTGATGACACTGTGATATTGAGTCTGTTAGGGAAAGATCATGATATATCGGCGTATCAGTCCGAAATTGAGAATTTTTTGCGGTGGTGTAATATAAATCGTACTCAGTTACGAATAAGCGCATGTATATATATATAGCGCATGTATATAAGCACTCACAGGGAATACAGAGCGGCAACGCCGGTCACTGTATAAGCATATAGCACATAACCTGATACAGTGCAGCTCAACCAGAAGAGCTAGTCATATGAGAGTAGTTTGCGCATGATAGTATCTGGGCAGAACTGACCTCTCACTAAACTGACAGTAGTTTCGCCTGCAGGGCGGGAACTTCCAGATTATAGAATCTGACAAAGGTGGAAGGGGAAGCCCAGCCTGCCGCCACACATATGTCATGAATGGAAATTCCACTGGACCATGACCACGAAGAGGCCACGCCTCTGGTGGAATGAGCCCTGATGCCCAGGGAGCATTGCAGACCTTTTGCTGTATGAGCAGCTGCAATCGCGTCTATTATCCATCTGGATAGACTCTGTTTCGAGGCGGCGAGACCCTTGGTGCGCCCACCAAACGAAACAAAAAGCTGCTCAGAACGCCTGAAAGGGGCGGAGCGCGTAATGTAAGCTCTCAGTGCCCTGACCGGGCAGAGGAGATTAACATCACTCTCACTATCGGATGCTGGCAGAGCCGATAGCGAAATGACCTGTGCTCTGAACGGAGTGCCAATCACTTTAGGAACATAGCCATGTCTAGGTTTGAGGATGACTTTTGAGTCATTCGGGCCAAACTCAAGACACGCGGCGCTAACAGACAGCGCGTGTAAGTCCCCCACACGTTTGACTGACGACAAAGTGATCAGAAAAACGGTTTTAAGTGATAAGTACTTTAGATCCGCAGAATCTAAAGGTTCAAAGGGGTATGCTTTCAGGGCCTCGAGGACCAAAGAAAGATCCCACATAGGAACTGAATGGGGGCGCGGAGGATTCATCCTTCTGGCTCCTCTGAGGAAGCGGATGATGAGCTCGTTCCTGCCTATTGACTGGCCGTGCGTCGATTCTGAGAATGCTGCGACGGCTGCCACATAGACTTTGAGCGTGGAAGGGGACCTTCCCTTTTCCAACAGCTCTTGAGGGAAACTGAGCAACCACGAAACCCCACACTCCCGTGGGTCCAGATTTTTGTCAGCGCACCATTTAGAGAACACAGACCATTTGGACGCGTAGAGCCTTCTGGTAGAAGGAGCTCTAGACTGCGTGATTGTCTTCATTACTGCGTCTGGCAGGGCAACGGGTAACCATTGGTCAACCATACGTGCAGAGACTAGCGCTCTGGATGGGGATGCCAGATCGAGCCGCGAGCTTGCGAGAGGAGATCTGCTCTCACCGGAATAGGCCACGGGGCTGTCTGTGACAGCTGCGTCAGCTCCGGGAACCGGTTCTCCCAACGCGGGGCTATGAGGAGCACTGATTGGCGCGTTTCCCTGATTCTCTTGATTACCTGTGGTAACAGAGAGACCGGAGGAAATGCATATAGTGGGCGGCTGGGCCAAGTTTGGGCCAGGGCGTCCTGGTTCTTTGAAAAGAACTTTGGGCAGTGAGCGTTGTCTTGTGACGCAAATAGGTCGACTTCCGCTTTGCCAAAAAGGCGCCATAGCAACTGGACTGTTTGGGGGTGCAGGGACCATTCCCCGGGGGGAACATTGTCCCTGGACAGTCTGTCTGGGCCGTTGTTCAGGGGGCCTGGCACGTGCGCAGCTCTCAGCGAGCGCAGATGGTGCTGAGACCAAACGAGGAGGCGTTCTGTCAGATTGCAGAGGTTTCTGGATCTGACACCGCCCTGACGGTTCACATAGGACACTACAGACATGTTGTCCGAGCAGACTAGAACATGGTGGTCCTGTATAAACGGGAGGAAACGCTTCAGCGCATTCTCGACCGCTATCATTTCCAGACAGTTTATATGGAGGAGTTTTTCCCGGTCTGACCATAGGCCAGAGACTGGTCTGCCTTCGAAGAGCGCGCCCCAACCCAAGTTGGACGCGTCTGTCGAGATGACCTTCCGGTATGAGACAGTTCCCATACTCACTCCCCGCTAGTACCATTCGGCCGCTAACCAGGGCTGCAGAGCTGTAATGCAGCTCTGAGTCACTCTGATCGGGGCGCAGCCTGACTTCCACGCTCGGTGAGACACGCGTCTCATCATCGTCTTGTGCATTATGTTATTTTATCATATTATGTGTATCTGTGTCTGTAAGTTTGTGTGCTCCTATGCTGTGAAACTAATTGCCCCACTGGGGGGACAAATAAAGGTATTGAATTGAATTGAATTGAACCCAGCTGAAGTACCGCCGAGGCTGAAGCCATGTAGCCCAGCATCCTCTGGAATGTCTTCAGAGGTGCGGTGCTGTTCTTCTGGAAAGACGCGGCCAGACGCGCGCGCTGTGTTGACAAGCGGGCCGTCATAGCCACGGAGTCCAGTTCTATTCCTAAAAAGGAAATTGACTGACTGGGCACTAATGAGCTCTTGGTCCAGTTGACCGTGAGACCCAGGCTTTCCAGGTGGCTGAGGAGCACAGCTCTGTGAGACAGTATTTCGCTCTCTGATTGTGCTAGAACCAGCCAATCGTCCAGATAGTTCAGAATTCGCATGCCCTGATTTCTCAAGGGGGCGAGTGCCGCGTCCATGCACTTCGTGAATGTACGGGGTGCTAAGGACAGACCGAACGGCAGGACGGTGTATTGATAAGCCTGACCGTCGAAGGCGAATCTCAAGAATGGCCTGTGACGGGGTATTATCTGAATCTGAAAATAGGCATCTTTTAGATCGAGAGATATAAACCAGTCTCCCGGGCGAACGTGCGCGAGGAGTTGTCTGGTTGTAATCATTTTGAACAGTCTTATCATAAGAGCTTTGTTCAAATGTCTCAGATCTAGTATGGGTCTGAGACCCCCGTCCTTCTTGGGCACGAGAAAATAACGGCTGTAAAAGCCTGACTCGCTCAGAGAAGGTGGTACCGGTTCTATAGCCCTTTTGCACAGCAGCTTTGCTGCGAACAAGCTTTTACGAGCGAACTGTAACGCATAGCCCTGCTTTATTGTGCTTAGCACCCATTCTGATACCCCTGGAATCGCTTCCCATGCTTTTATATGTGCAGCTAGGGGCAGAATGGCCTCCGGGTTCTGATCGCCGCGCTGTGTGGGCTCGAGAAACTGGACCGGAGAAATGAGCGCGGCGCGCGCGCTCTCTGTGCTTGAATGGGGCGGCTCGCTGACAGCGACAGCAGGCTGTTTCGTATATAGCGTCCCGATAGCTGTGAATGGGGAGCGCTTTATAATCACTTTGTGATGTGCGAGCGGCGCCGTGGGCGGCGTGCATGTTAGTAAGCGTGGCGCTCGTGAGCGGGCACGGGACTTACATTCATAGCCTGACCGATATAAGGCTGCGCTTTGTGACGCGCGTTTAACGCCGTGTGCGGAGTGCTTATTAGTAAGCGTGAGCGCTTGCAAGCGGGCACGAGACTTACGTTCATATTCTGACTCATGTAAGGCTGCACTTTGTGGTGCGCGCGCGGCGCTGTGTGCGAAGTGCTGTTTAGTAAGCGTGAGCGCTTGCGAGCGGGCACGAGACTTACATTCACAACATGATTGATATGAGTCTGCACTCTGTGATGCAAGTGACTTGGCCGTGTAATAGAGCGGGCCGATAGATACGGGCACGTGAGCACATTTTCTGCAGATAACACTCGAGCGGCATTTGCCAGCTTTATGAGAGTGGGCTCTCTGGGTGACACGGGAAGTGCTGTGTTTGTGTGTAGGGGTGAGCACTGTGGCGTGGGCACTTTTTCTACACTTAAAACACCAGGCATTATGCTCTTTTTGAGATTTCTCTGGTTCGCCATAAAAACGGCGGTTGTGTGCAGGCGAGCGGGTAGTGTCACCGACTCGTTGACTGCTAAAAGACCTACTGCAGTAGCACGTGCAGGCCCACGTGGGGGGGGGGGGGCGGTCTGCTGCGGTTAGCTGAGCGCGATCTGGGGCGGCCGCCCTGTCGCTGCGAAGAGTGGCTGGACTGTCTCGGCTGAGCTGGGCGCTGTGTGGTGGCTCATGCAGGCGGCTCGCGTGGGCGACCTGCAGCGGAGCTAGCGCGACAGGGCAGGAACAAGTTCATGGCTTGCGCTTTCTGAACCTCAGAAAAGCGGTCGACGATTTCATTCAATGCCGGGCCCAAGATACCAGTGTGGGAGAGAGGAGCGTCGAGGAAAGCGGACCGCTCAGACTCTCTCATGTCAGCCAGCGTTAACCATAGGTGTCTTTCAGTGACAGTCAGCGAGGCCATTCATCGTCCTAGGGCTTGAGCTGCAGCCTTGGTAGCGCGAAGGGAGAGATCCGTTGCGCTCCTCAGGTCCGTTACAGCAGCTGGATCCGGGCCTTTCTCGTCCCATTCACGGAGGAGATCGGCTTGCAGGATCTGTAACACAGCCATGGAGTGCAGGGCGGAAGCTGCTTGACCGACAAGAGAAGATGTGGTCCGGCAGGCTTTAGACGGCAATGCAGACTTTGAGCGCCATCTCGCGGAGGGCGGGCAAAGATGTGCAGCAACCGCTTCCTCAACCTTAGGGATTGAGCTGTATCCTTTCTCGGCGGCGCCGTCCACTTGGGAGAGCGACGCGGAGACAGAGGATTGGAGCCTCGCGGAGAATGGTGCGGTCTACGATTTTGAAAGCTCAGTGTGCAGCTCTGGGAGGAAGGGTGCAGGCCTGGCAGCGGGCGCTTGACGGCGGTGACTCTGAAGAAAACAGCCGTCGAGTCTGTTGTGCGCGGGCTCCTTGGGCGGCGACCACTCGAGCCCGAGGCAGTCAACAGCCTGAGAAAGGAGGCGCATCAGCTCAGCGTCCACTCCGGCACGGGTCCTGCCGGATTCCTGGATCGAGGAGGCGGCAGAGTGCTGAGAACTCGACCATTCCTCACTATCAGAAGCCAGGATGGAACAACTGTCTCCCGCGGCAGGCGCTTCCGCCTCATCATCGGACGCTGGGGCAGAGCGGGCCGTGGCCGGCGGCTGCGCGTCGGTGAGGGGGGGGGGGGGTATGGCGGTGAAGGCGAGGCTCGAGGGAGGGACTCCGGCGAGCACGTCGCAGTGGCCGCGGGCTCCGACTGTCTTTGGGAATGGCGCTTCTTTCTGCGCGGTCCCGCAAAAGGCCGAGTGACAGCTTCAGGATTGCAAACTTCGAGTCGAGCCCGCAGGGTCGACATCGGAAGCTCTTCACAGTGCTCACATCCTCCGGAAGAGAGGGCAAGAGCAGCGTGTTCTGGGCCCAGGCAGAGAGCGCATATAACGTGGCGGTCTCCGACGCTGAGCGGGGCTCTGCACGAGCCACAAGTGGACCGAGACATCTTTAAAAAGACGCTCGTGCTCTTTTAGTGCTTGGAAGCTTTAGGATAAAGGATACGTCGCCGGATAGCGTAGCTGGCACGGAAGGCTGAAGGTGGCGAAGACGGCCGGCTTCTTCAGGCACTGTCCTCAGCTGGCTTGTCGCTTGTTCAACGGCGGCGGCGGCTTCTCAAGGTCCAGCGATGCGAAGAGCTTCGCTGAAGAGATGAAAATCAGAGAATACAGCCTACGAGCCCTGCTTATATACGCTAAGCCACGCCCATTCTGGCGGGCTTTGACGCTGTGAAGGCCCGAGCGCCCTTCATTGGACGTGACGTTACGTCGGGCTCAGTGGTAGGCTGCTGCAGTTCCCGCAGGGCAGCCTATGAGCACGCTAGACAGCCTGCTCTAGGTCTGCTAGCTGCTGCACTGCGTTGACAATGGATACAAAAATTAAGGATAATTTTTTGGCTTCAATATCTCGAAAAGATGAATCTTTCCCGTAGCGTAAGCTATACTTACGCAATACGAGAGAACCTCTCGTAAGAGAACACCTTATTGTAAATGCTTCAAAAACTAAGGAAATGATAGTGGATCTAAAAAGATACGGTGATTCCAGCCCAGTTATCATTCATGATAATATCATTAAGCAGGAGAATACCTATAAGTATCTAGGTGTGCTCATTGATTGTTCATTTACTTGGAAAGCCCACATTGATTGATTGTCTTTGTTCTAAATTCCAGCAACGATTGTATTTTTTAAGAAAACTTTAGCTGTTTGATGTAAATCAGAGAATTATGCAATTATTTTATTATGCCGTTTTTGGTAGTCTTTTAAATTATGGGATGCAAGCTTGGTATGGCAATCTTTCGGTCCAATTAAAATCACAACATGCATGTCTTCTTAAAACTGCAATGGAAGTTATGGGAGTGAGAGAGTACACATCACTTCAATCAATTTAGTGAATCGTTGGTTTTTAAGAATAGTGAGTGATTCAAGCCATGTTTTATTTCCAATGTATCAGCTTCTACCATCAGGAAGACGTTATAGAGTCCCATTTTGTAAGAGTGTAAGAGTAACCGTTACAAAAAATAATTTATTCCTGTATTTTTTAATATGTTAAAAAACAAGATGTAGTCATTGTTATTAAAAAAAAAAATCTTCTTTTTGGTTGTGTGTGTATGTATGTTGTGTACAACTGCAGCTTTGAGTCCAAGACAAATTTCCTAAAAAAGGACAATAAAGTATACTAACTAACTAACTAAAACAAAGGTACGGTTTTCAAATCTGAGTGCACGGATTGGAAATTTGTGGGTACGGTTTATTAATCCGTGGGCAGGATTTGTTAAACCAAGGGAACAATTTAAGAATCTCTGAGTACGGTTTAAAGTCAGGGGACTATTGGCCAAACTATAAAACTATGGCCATGGATATTCTTGTTTTTTTTCTCATGTTAGTGACTTTTCAGGCTCCGTAGTACAACAAATTGCGCCGACTGATTAAAAAGCGTGGGGGTGTGTAAAAGGTCAAATACATGACACTGATCATGTCATCCATGACATTGATGAGGATTGCCTTATCTTTTTATGGCATAACTCAATGCATCGACACAAGAAGCATGCATATGATAGGGTGTCTACAGAGTATACCTATAAGAACTCAGTAGAACTATTCCAAGATGGCCGCCGATGATAAAGCGGCACGGCATGTTATCAAACAAAGGATTAAACCTGATATTTACACCACTATTGATGGCAAAACTATAGTGGAAGATGAACTGTTAAGCTTCCTTTCTGTCAAATTGAAGACTATGCCTCAGGATGACATTATCCTGATGGGTGTAAATCATTTTTGATCAGAGTGGATTGAAAACTCCAACCCAGCAAACAATATTACGTTGTGACGACGTCACGTGCTGGTCATTTTTAGTCACGCTTACGTTAACATATGACGTCGCCACAACCGTCAAAGTGAAACACCAAAAGAGGTCGCTACGACGTCGCCAACCGACAACGTGACAACGTCTTCAGTACGTTTTCAGTACGTTAAGTTAAACGTTATTTAATTTTGGTCGCCGATTCGTCTTTTGGATGACGTTGCTGTGACGTAGCCAGTACGTTGCGACAGCGTTATTGGTCGCCAATTGGTCATTTGATGACTTTTTCATATATATATATATATATATATATATATATATAAATATTCATTCTGCAGTGTATGAGGGGCCGTATAAGCCAAAATCCATTCTTCTACTCTCACACACATACATTCTCCTTTCAGACCCATACATTAATACTCTCACACACATACATTCTCCTTTCACACACATATGTTTATACTCGCACACACATACATTCTCCTTTCACACACATACATTTATACTCGCACACACATACATTCTCCTTTCACACACATACATTTATACTCTCATATACACATACATTCTCCTTTCACATACATACATTTATACTCTCACACACATTCATTTATACTCCCACACACATACATTCTCCTTTCACACACACATATACATTCTCCTTTCACATACATACATTTATACTCTCACACACATACATTCTCCTTTCACACACACATACATTCTCCTTTCACACACACATACATTTTTACTCTCAAATACACATACATTCCCTTTCCCATACATACATACATTCTGCTCTCACACACACACACATATATTCTCCTTTCATATATATATATATATATAATTTTTTTTTTTTTTTTTTTTTTTTTGGTATCCATTACTTCCTCTATAAGCAGGAAGTCACACTCAGACCAGGACATACATTTGCAAGACTTGCTCAGCTCTTCATCACAACTTTACAATGATGCTATTCAAAGTAATCCTGTTTTCTTTTCAAGTACAGTTTTTACTTTTGGGAGTAAGTAGCAATGAACATGAAATCAGACAATTTTTTAATAATGTGCTGGAATGTATTGAGCAAATGCAAAGAGAAACAGATTATTTTGTGCATGATAGGCTGCATAGAGAACTTTGTGATCACATTCAAACCCTATGTGGATTTCTGTCAGTCTCAAGATTTGTTGAGGATTCAAGAAATAGAGCAGCAGTAAATACATTGGAGTCCTTATATGGATATCTAAATGTAGTGCGGACTGCTTCTGAATCCAGGCAAAGAATCAGGTCTGAGAACAGTTATGTCCTGTTGCCTCCACCTGTCATTACTGGACATCAGGGCAGACCTCGATACAGCATTTCAGGAGAGCAAATTTCTCATTTGGTATCCCTGGGAATGAATTGGCAAAGCATTTCTATGTGCTTAGGCGTAAGCTCTCGGACTCTGTACAGGCATAGACAGCAGCTGGGTGTTCAGCCACTGATGTATGCCACACTATCAAGTGACAACCTGAACAGAGTTGTTGGTGAAATTCTTCAGTCGACAACACACGCAGGAGAACGATATGTGCATGGGAGCATGAGGTCACGTGGGTTACGCATTCAAAGGTGGCGTGTCAGACAGAGTCTACAAGAAATCGATCCTATTGGACGGTCGTTCAGAAGACGGCGTACAATCCGACGGCGAATTTACAGTGTTGCAACTCCAAATCAATTATGGTGAGTTAATTCCTTAAAAGTGTAAATGTAGTAGCACCAAAAACACACTTGTAGCCAGTCAGCAGTAGGGGACATACTCATGATCGGGGAGGTCTGTGTTGCATAGCATGTTTTTGAATTTGGGGGTGGAGCTATCAATATATGGGTGTGATCATTTTGGGTGGGGGGCGTGTGTCCGTTGCTGATTTGAAATAGCAACATTGTTTCTAAGAAATCACATACTGCACCTTTAAATCAGTTGTTCTCAAATTGGGAGAAATATATGCTACCTTCCAAATTTGAAGTCTACAGGAAACAAAACTTTTTTGCATTATTTTCCTGTTATCTCTGTAAAGCTGCTTTGAAACAATCTGTATTGTAAAAAGTGCTATATAAATAAATGTGACTTGCAAAACATCTAAGGCCAAATAGCTCATAATACTCTGGTTTTAATTTCTCTTAGGCACATAGATGGAAACCACAAACTTGTGAGATGGAGGATGGTGTTCCATGGCTGTGTTGATGGTTTCAGTCGTACCATTATCTACCTTGCTTGTCTAGACAACAACAGAGCCTCTAGTGTTTTGTCAGAATTCATTGCTGGTGTTCAGAACTTCGGAATGCCATCTAGGGTGAGGTGTGATCATGGCCTTGAAAACACTGGTGTTGCCCGTTTTATGCTTTACAGGTTAGGATTAAACAGTCATAGTGTTATCACTGGCAGGTCAGTGCATAATCAAAGAATTGAGAGGTTATGGGCAGAGCTAAATCGAGTAGTGTCATTTCATTTTGTTAATCTTTTCAACTTTATGGAGGAGCATGGTCTGTTAGATTCACTTAATGAGCTTCATTTATTTTGTCTTCACTATATTTATTTGCCACGAATTCAAAGAAGTGCTGCTGAATTTCAGAACCAGTGGAATAACCATGGTCTATCAACTCAAGGGGGGCAAACTCCTCTTCAGCTGTGGCAAAGGGGCATAGTCAACAATGCAGGAATGCATAACCCAAGTATGAATGGTATTTATGACACAAACAGTGGATTTGGTGTTGATGACAACATAACACTCTTAGACTTACAGACAAATAATAATGTTGTTGTTCCATCAATTAACATTACCATCAGTGACACAACAATGCATACACTTGAGCAGACTTTTGATCCATTTGAAGATGATGGAAATCATGGTATAGATTTGTTTTGCAACCTTGTGCAATTTCTAATAGAAAGGCATTCCTAAAATCATATGCATGCATAAAAAAGGAACCAACCCCTCCCCCCTCAACCAGAATTCGACAAATAGACTAACAGCACATTCAACCGAAAAGTTCAACAAAATAATTATTTACTGTAGATGTGTACTCCACAGAAAAATGTTGATAGTTTTAGTTTTCTTCCATTTAATGGATCGTTGCTGTGTAAGGTATAAGACCTTTATCAATGTGGTTCTGTGAGCTGAAAGCTCTGTTTACATTTTACATACTTGTGTCTTTAAATATTCTTTAAAAAAACAAAACAAATGATTAAACATGTAAAACTATGAAATCAAATTGACTGAACTATTATTTATTTTAACATTTGATGTTCTTTGTCGAATAGGACAATTAACGTCAACATTAATACAACATCAGTACAATCAGCAGGACTCAGGAGACATGTATTGCACATACATTGACCCACATAAAAAAAAATTAAGCAGTGTATGACAAGTTTTAAATCTTGATTAAAAGAAACTCAAGGCTTGTTTACTATATCTGGCAATTCAGAGGGGTCTAAACCACTTGTACATTTTATTAGTCGTAGAATCTTTCTGTTATGACAGATACATTTTTATTAAATATTGTTGGAGAATTTTGAGAATTATTAAATTGATAAAGGCTCTAAAAATTTATAAAAGTTTAAGGCTTTAAAATAGAAATAAGTAAATAAATATAAATAAATAATAATTTATTATAAAAAGGAGAAAAATACTGCATTAGTGTCAACATAATGACAGTGTGCAGATAGGTTTTAGAAAGCAATGCCCAGTGCATCTTACTAATAGTTCATGTCATTACAGTTGTGTGTTAATTTAGCATGCTTACGAAGCCAGACTTTCGTACCAAAAATACAACTCAAAAGTGTGATTGTTGGTCCATGAATTGCAAAATTGCACCTCCAGGTCACAGCTTAAGCAAGCAACAATATCAAGTTCCAAAAGAAGAGAAGATTAATGAAATAAAAAGCAAAAAACTAAAAAAGACATGGTGAACAACACAGTGCAACAATTCATCAGTGAACTTATTGAAAACAAGCTTCCGTAAATTCTGTTCGTTGTCAAGATTACAAGCAACATAATGGCTACAAATACAGTGCCAAATTAATTTAAGTCTGCAATAGGTTAAAGCGTTAGTTCACCCAAAAATGAAAACTCTGTCAGTAATTACTCTCCCTCATGTTGTTCCAACCCCGTAAGACTTTCATTCATCTTCAGAACACAAATTAAGATATTTTTGATGAGATCTGAGAGCTGTCTCACTCCTCCATAGACTACTGTAATTGAAACTTGCCGGCCCAGAAAAGTTAGTAAAGACATCGTTAAAATAGTCCAAGTGACTACAGTGGCTCAACCTTAAGTCTATCAAGCGACGAGAAAAAAAACCCCCTAAAATAACGTCTTTATTCAACCATCTCTTCTCTTCCATGTCATTCTCCTAAGCTGTTGACGTAGTGTAACAGCAGCGCTACATCAGAACGTAGGCCGTCGCTGGTCATGTGTGTGATGCTGGCCAATAGTGAGCCTACGTTCTGTCGTACAACCCAGAAGTGCTGCGCTGTTACACTACGTCAACAGCTTACGCGAATGACATGGAAGAGAAGAGATTGTTGAATGAAGACGTTATTTTAGGTTTTTTTGCGCACAAAAAAGTATTCTCGTCGCTTAATAAACTTAAGATTGAGCCACTGTAGTCACTTGGACTATTTTAACGATATCTTTACTGACTTTTCTGGGCCGGCAGATAGCGATTACCTAGCAGCCTATGAAGGAGTGAGACAGCTCTCAGATCTCATCAAAAATATCTTAATTTATCTTCCGATGATGAACGAAACTCTTACGGGGTTGGAACAACATGAGGGTGAGTAATTACTAACAGAATTTTCATTTTTGGGTGAACTATTCCTCTAAGTTTTTTTTTTGCCTTCACTTAACTTTCTGAAAATCCGAACTGTTCTTGTTAAGGAACGTGTTAAAGATACAATGAAAGTGGATTTTGCAACAAATTGAACACTCCACCCCCAAAACATGAGTCAAGAACTGTATTGAAATAATTTAACTGCTGACTCTTTTTTATTTATCTGTGTGTGAACTTGATCTTAAAATATAATACTGAGATGGAGGCCTGTCCATACATTATTTCATGCCAAAACCATGGGTATTGCCCAATGCAAAGTCCATGTTTTCCTGAAAGTCTCTGTAGGTGGTGTGCAGTGGTAACTTTAAACAATTGATGCAGGTGTTTGCAATGGGCAGTTTAGAGTTAATTTCTGCATCATGCTCTTGGTGAAGAAATTCAATTGAAGGTTGTGGAGAGAAGCCAATTGGTGGAACAGTACTGGCTCCAGTGGCAAAGGCAAGAATTGTTCCCTTTCGTCCTGGGAACTCCGACGTGCCGTCGGGGGAGTTCCCTGACGAATTGGGATCACGCTAGGGAGCCAATTGCCTTCGAGAGAATTAAAAACGAGCCAATAGACATTGGCATGCAAGATTTGCATTCCGCGACCCGCCTACCAGCGCGGGTATAAAAGGCGGAAGTAAACATTGCGCAATGCTTTTTGCTTCGGAGCCATCCAGTGTGTCTCTCTTGAGCTGCTGTGTTTTCCGAGGAATCTAAAACTAAAAGAACGAGTCCTCTTTGGAAGGTGAAGTCTCTCTGCTGCTGGTGTTACGGCGCTTCAAGTAACCATTGCTTCCCGCGACTGGCCGTTTCTCTCTCTCTATAAAAAGAGCTGTTTTAACGGCTGGTATTGGTATTGAGTGCAGCACACGGGCTTGCAGTTTCCCCGTCGTGTCTGCCGCGGTGGTCCCTTTGTGCCTCGGCACGTAAAAAGAGTACTTTTTTTCCCTTCCTAAAAGAGCACCACGGGCGTTTCGCGTCCTTTTCAGGATGTCGTTTCACCCGTGCGTTTCTGGATGCGGTCGACTTCTCCCTCAGGAAGATGGTCACAAACACTGCCTCTCGTGTTTGGGCTTAGGGCACGCTGAGGCAGCGTTTGTGAACGAGTTATGTTCTCATTGCGGGAACATGACTCTGGCGATGCTGCGTTCGAGACTGAGATCCCTGAAACATGGGGGAGTCCCTTCAGAGAATCCCCGATCTAGTTCGTCTGCCGGTTCAGTTCGGCAGACGGCTACTTCGGTGATTCCTGTTGGTGAGCGGATGAGGGTTACCGTGCAGAACGTCCCGTCAGGTGAAAGATCCTCACGGGCTTCTCACGCCTCTAGTAGCTCGTTGCCATCAGGTGTCCCGGTGGAGCTTCCGGCACCGCCTCGTGCGGTCCCGTTTGTCTCCTTTGGGGCACCGCCTGAGGATCAGATGTCGATCGCGGCATCGGAGGAAGAGCGGTCGTCTTCCGGTGACGACTCAGCGGGTCTACCCCCTTCGGGTGTGGTGGCTGCGGCTGAGCCGGATCCGGAAATGGCTGCTATGCTCGAAAGGGCAGCTGCGAATGTCGGGCTCGTCTGGAACCCTCCACCGACCCCCGAACCTTCGCGGCTGGATGATTGGTGTCTCGGAGCAGGCCGTGCTGTTGCCCCGCAGCCTGCTCCAGTACCATTCTTCCCTGAAGTGCATGAGGAGCTGAGGAAGTCTTGGCTGGCCCCCCTTGCGACCAGACGTAGACAACCTCGCTCCTCCTTCCTCACCACCCTTGACGGCGGAGCGGCGCACGGGTACGAGGGAATCCCCCCAGTGGAGCGGTCGGTAGCGATGCAGTTGTGTCCTAAGACCGCTTCCTCCTGGCGGGGTGCCCCTTCACTCCCCTCCCGCGCCTGTAGGTTTTCCTCTGGTCTGACCAGGGATGCCTACATGGCGTGTGGAGACGCCGCTTCTGCCAAGCATGCCATGGCGCTGCTGCAGGTCCACCAGGCCAAGGCACTCCATGACATGCAGGGGGGTGGTCTCGACCCAGGTCTGCTGCAGGAGCTGCGTGCCGCGACGGACCTTTGCCCTTCGGGCGACGAAAGTCACCGCACGTTCCCTGGGTCGAGCGATGTCCACCTTGGTGGTCCAGGAGCGCCATCTGTGGCTCACCCTTGCGGATATGCGGGAAGCAGAGAAGAACAAACTTCTCAACTTCCCCATATCCCAAGGGGGCCTCTTCGGCGACGCGGTGGAGAGCTTCGCCCAAGAGTTCTCCACCGCCCAGAAGCAGTCGGAGGCGATACGGCACGTCCTGCACAGGAGGCGGACTGCTGCTGGTCCGTCCTCTGTGGCCGTAGAGCCTCCGGCTGCTCGTCGCCGAGGTCGCCCTCCGGCGGCCGCTCCTCCTTCAGGGCAGCAGTCTAACCCTGGAGGACGGAGGTCGGGTCGTAAGAGGGCGGCCAAACCCGCTCAAACGCCTCCCGCTCCTTCCAGTAAGAAGAAGGGCGGGAAGCGTCCCTGAGACGGGCGACCTGGTGGTGGTTCCGGAGACTGCACTTTGGGAGGGTGCCCCTGCACGCCTCCTTCCCCCGGGGGAGGGCCGGGCGGAAAATCTTTCTTTCAGTTTTGTTTCTGTTCCGCCGCTGGCCACTCGGTCAGCGGTACCCACATTTTCAAAAAAAGAGCAGTTTCTCCTTCCTCCTCCAGGTCATCCACGGCCGAGACTGTTGGGCACACAGTCTCCCCCGTCCAAGAGGGCCAGGACGGCAGCTTGTGCCGCCCCCGAGCGGTCACACCCCCGTCCCCCTCTTCCCAGCTTGCGGATAGCAGTGACGCAGCCTCAGCTGCGTCGCTCCGGTCTGCGGCTGGGCCCGGAGGCGCAGAGACCAGCACATGTGGAGTCAGGGCCTCGTTCCTCATCTCTCCCCCTCCCCTCGCCACCGGGCAGTCCGCAGCAGAACGCCCACGAGCCTTCTCTGCCGTCTGCCCCCCGGTGGAAGCAGGTTGGTGTCAGACGCACCCAGACCCCGCTCTTGGTCGCTACGACGCCACCAGAGCCGGGTCCCTGTCTTCCACCTCGCTGCCCCCCCGCGGGTACGCCGGTGGTTCGGGTGGGTTCATTGGGACGGTATCTGGAAGCTTGGCTAGCGCTTCCGGGTCCGTCCCGGTGGCTCATCCGCACCATCCGGTTCGGCTATGCAATTCAGTTTGCACGCCGGCCTCCCAAGTTCAGGGGCCTCCACTTCACCCGTGTGCGGCCGGTGGACGCCCCTGTCTTGAGGAAAGAGATCGATGTCCTGCTGGCGAAGGACGCGATCGAGCCGGTCCCTCCTGCCGAGATGAGGTCTGGGTTTTACAGCCCCTACTTCATTGTACCCAAGAAAGGCGGTGGGTTACGGCCAATCCTGGACCTGCGTGTTTTGAATCGGGCCCTGCACAAACTCCCGTTCAAAATGCTTACGCAGAAGCGCATTTTCGAATGCATCCGTCCCCAGGATTGGTTTGCAGCGATCGACCTGAAGGACGCGTACTTTCACGTCTCGATTCTCCCTCGACACAGACCTTTTCTTCGGTTTGCTTTCGAGGGGCGAGCGTATCAGTACAAGGTCCTACCCTTCGGGCTGGCCCTGTCGCCTCGTGTCTTCACGAAAGTCGCGGAGGCGGCCATTGTTCCCATGAGAGAACAAGGCGTTCGCATTCTCAACTATCTCGACGACTGGCTCATTCTAGCTCACTCGCGAGAGGTGTTGTGCGATCACAGGGACATGGTGCTTCGGCACCTCAGCCGGTTGGGACTTCAGGTCAACTGGGACAAGAGCAAACTCTGCCCCGTGCAGAGGATCTCTTATCTCGGTATGGAGCTGGACTCGGTCGCCCAGACTGCGTGCCTCACGGAGGAACGCGTCCAGTCAGTGCTCACCTGCCTCAGGTCTTTTCGAGGCAGGACAGCGGTTCCACTGAAACAATTTCAGAGGCTCCTGGGGCATATGGCAGCCGCAGCCGCAGTAACGCCGCTCGGCCTGTTACATATGAGACCGCTTCAGCGCTGGCTTCACGATCGAGTCCCGAGGTGGGCGTGGCACAGCGGCACGTTCCAGGTCAAAGTGACCCCGCACTGTCGCCAAACCTTCTCCCCGTGGTCAGATCCTGCGTTTCTACGGGCCGGAGTGCCCCTAGTCCAGGTTTCCAGGCATGCTGTGGTTTTCACAGATGCCTCTGCCACCGGGTGGGGGGCCACGTACAAAGGGCATGCAGTTTCAGGTCTGTGGACGGGGCCTCAACTGCATTGGCACATCAACTGCCTAGAGTTGCAAGCAGTACGTCTAGCCCTGCGTCGCCTCAAGGGGTTTCTCAGACACAGGCACGTACTGGTCCGTACGGACAGCACTGCGACCGTTGCGTACATCAACCATCAAGGTGGTCTACGCTCCCGTCGCATGTCGCGACTCGCCTCCCACCTCCTCCTATGGAGTCAGAAGCATCTGAGGTCGCTTCGTGCCGTTCACATTCCAGGGGAGCTCAACCGTGTGGCAGACGAGCTCTCACGGTTGCCTCCCCTGCCAGGAGAATGGCGACTCCATCCCCAGGCGGTCCAGCTGATTTGGAGTGTCTTTGGAGCCGCACAGGTAGATCTGTTTGCGTCTCCAGACACGACCCATTGCCAGTGGTTTTTCTCCCTGACCGAGGGAACCCTTGGCACGGACGCCCTGGCTCACAGCTGGCCCCGGGACCTACGCAAGTATGCGTTTCCCCCAGTGAGCCTTCTTGCACAGACACTGTGCAAGGTCAGGGAGGACGAGGAGCAGGTCCTTCTAGTGGCGCCGTATTGGCCCACCAGGACTTGGTTCACGGAACTCATGCTCCTCGCGACAGCCCCTCCTTGGCCGATTCCTCTGAGGAAGGACCTTCTTTCTCAGAGACGGGGCACTCTATGGCACCCGCGTCCAGACCTCTGGAAACTCCATGTCTGGTCCCTGGACGGGACGCGGAGGTTCTAGGTGGTCTACCACAGGCAGTGGTAGACACCATCACTTCCGCTAGAGCCCCCTCTACGAGGCGCCTCTATGCGTTGAAGTGGAACCTGTTCGTCGATTGGTGTTCCTCCCGTCAGGAGGACCCCCGAACTTGCCCGATCGGAGTCGTGCTTTCCTTCCTGCAAGATGGGTTGGAGCGGAGGCTGTCCCCCTCCACCCTCAAAGTGTATGTCGCCGCAATAGCCGCACATCACGATGCAATAGAAGGTAAGTCCTTGGGGAAGCACGACCTGGTCATCAGATTCCTTAAGGGTGCTAGGAGGTTAAATCCACCTCGTGTTTTGCACTCTGTACCCTCTTGGGACCTAGCTCTGGTACTTAGAGCTCTTCAGGGTCCTCCCTTTGAGCCTTTGCTGACTGTAGAGCTTAATTTCCTGTCCATCAAGACAGCGCTCTTGTTAGCTTTGGCCTCTTTCAAGAGGGTCGGGGATCTGCAGGCTTTTTCAGTCGACGAATCGTGCCTAGAGTTCGGGCCGGGCCTTTCTCACGTTGTATTGAGACCCCGGCTCGGATATGTGCCCAAGGTTCCTACCACTCCCTTCGTGGACCAGGTAGTGAACCTGCAAGCGCTGCCCCAGGAGGAGGCAGACCCAGCCCTAGCTTTTCTCTGTCCCGTCCGCGCTCTGCGGGTTTATATTGACAGAACGCAAAGCTTCAGAACCTCAGATCAGCTCTTTGTCTGTTACGGAGGCCAGCAGAAGGGGAAGGCCGTCTCCAAGCAGAGGTTAGCCCACTGGCTAGTGGATGCTATCACCCGAGCGTATGAATCTCTGGGTGAGCCTTGTCCTCCCAGGTTGCGTGCTCACTCTACTAGAGGTGTTGCCGCTTCCTGGGCTTTGGCTCAAGGCGCCTCGCTGACAGACATCTGTAGAGCTGCGGGCTGGGCAACACCGAACACGTTCGCTAGGTTCTATAGCCTTCGTGTGGAACCTGTTTCCTCCCGAGTTCTGGCTACGGCCAGTGGGTCGAGGGAATAGGTTGTGTCGGCTTGCTACGCCACTCCGCCTCGCCGCGGATACGTGCGTTCTTGCTCCGTATGGCGCCCTACGTCGGTGAGCCTCGTGAGTTCCTCCTTCACCCTTCCGGTGCTGGGCGTGGCGGACCGCCCGGCACCAGGTCTGCTACCTCTAGTAAGGAGTTGCTAGTAGACTGGGTGCTCCAGTGGTTTCTATTGTGACCCATGATGCCACGTGCAGTTCAGCCGTGTCTTCCCCTTGACGGACTCGTTCGTCGTCCCTGTTGAGTACGCTCCCACTTCCCTTGGATTGGGACTACCTCAGGGACTGCCATATGTTTCACTATTCCTTCGGGCTAGTACATATGTGTATTCCTGGCCTTCCTCAGTCAGGCTGGGGCTTCCGCAGCGTTCCCCCTCTCTTGGGCTAACGCTTTCCCAGTGTTATCCAATATCCACTGTGCGGGTCTTGCGGAACAGCAGTGTGATTCCCGTGCTAGCTCCCGCAACTTATTTTCAAGAAACTGCTGCAGGGTAGCTTAGCCGGGCGCTGGAAGGGGCCAGCACCATGGCGCTTTATTAGGGATCCCAATTCGTCAGGGAACTCCCCCGACGACACGTCGGAGTTCCCAGGACGAAAGGGAACGTCTCGGTTACGTATGTAACCCTCGTTCCCTGAGTACAGGGAACGGAGACGTGTCGTCCCTTCGCCATGTTGCTGTACCTTCGCGGAGGACTGGACACTGTTCGGCTCCTCAGCGAAAAGCATTGCGCAATGTTTACTTCCGCCTTTTATACCCGCGCTGGTAGGCGGGTCGCGGAATGCAAATCTTGCATGCCAATGTCTATTGGCTCGTTTTTAATTCTCTCGAAGGCAATTGGCTCCCTAGCGTGATCCCAATTCGTCAGGGAACTCCCCCGACGACACTTCTCCGTTCCCTGTACTCAGGGAACGAGGGTTACATACGTAACCGAGACGTTTCCAGCTTCTGTGTTCCTTCTTGATCTAGAGAAAAAGCAACATTAGAAATCAGATTTTGAAAAACTGCATGCATCACTAATCTTAACTGATATGCAAATGACAAGATACAGTGCATTATCAATTACGAATGAGAAGACATTTCAGTTTATACAAATGCTTTTAACTTTTACCCTCTGCATCTGTAAGGTAGTCTCTCCAGAAAGGAATAACAACTTCTTCAGTACGCCTTCTATTGCTGCCAACTGGAGATAGGCGAATGGTAAAAAGGCTATCAACCAGATCAGCTGTGAGGGTTGTAGGAGACCAGCATAGAAGGGGGCGAAAACTCTCCGGGTGAGCTTGTATTTTGTCCAGTACACCAAGTGTTCTCAGTCCATCACGGAATCTTGGTAAAAATCAGTTTAAGTTGACAGTTGTTTTAATTGGTGACTTAAGTTGACAAAAAAAAAAGTTTTTTTATGTCTTCATGTGGCATATAAAGTGTCAATATACAACTACAAATATATTAAAGGGGTCATATGATGTGATTTCTTATTTTCTTTTTCCTTTAATGTGTTACGTAGTTGTTAGTGCATGTATAAGATCTGCAGAGTTGCAAAGCTCAAAGTCCCAAAGAGATATTCTTTGTAAAAGTTAAGGCTCAGCCACACCTTCCCAAAACGCTTGATTCAAACACCTCTCCCCAGATCTACATCAGTGTGTGGGAGCAGGGTTTCATACCACCCAGATGTACACGCAAAGAAAGAAGGCGTAACTTTTATTCTCGCTGTATTATTGTTGTCGCCAGCGCCACCATGTTGTTGCGAAAGCCAAACTACTTTTTTTGGCCTTCCAAAAGAGGACATAATTAGAAAACAGTGCTTAAGCTTTATTTACAACACTGTTCCAGAACAGTACAACTAAAATATTTGACTGTGTGCTGCACATTTTTCGGAGGACTCTTTCCAGAACCTGCGAGAGCACTAGGCCGGCTGTGTACAAAGGTTGATAATAAAAAGCGGGGCAATTCCATCTTTGCAAGTACATTCTGGCGCTTCTGATTCACAGCCTGCAAGTATGTTTTCATATTTTATGAAAGTTTTGAACAGTAGAGAGTAGCGCTTGTTTGTCGTTTCTACATCCATAAATGCAGACATGGTTTTGTTTATATATTGTTCTTCTCCTCTCGTAGCGCGGTGGGACGCGAAAAAAAGACAATATAAGTAATTATAATCAGTAATTATGTCCCCAATGAAATAAAACCTTAACAATCTGATACGTTCTGGTCCAGTCACACGCTTAAGGTATTTGGGCCAATCACAATACACTGGATCGCTGGCCAATCAGAGCACACGTTGCTTTTCAGAACGATGAGCTTTGTAAAAATCAACGCATTTCAGAAAGGCGGGGCATAGAGGAGCAACAATAATGTGTGTAAGATAATGACTTTCTTTTTATACCTAAAACCATGTAAACATTGCATCAAACCAAATACACAGAATAATGTTCTTTTTAGAACCGTCAAATTACCCCTTTAATTACAACTATAGGAATTTAAAGCCTAGTAAATGCACATTTATTCTTCAGCTTAGTTACAACAGTAAAGTATGTATGTCAAATTCTAAATTTTCAGTCACACCCAAGTACACTTTGCTAATTCGTGTGGAGGGTAGGCATAGTCTAGCACACTAAACACTAACATAAATGGTCCATAGAAAACCCTGAACACAGTCTGCATGGATTTCAGTTCCTTGTTGGAATAGAAAAAAAAAAACTGAGGGTACCTCTCAAAAGGACCACGCACTCTGTGTATCACTTGGAACATCAGGATGTCATCTACAAGCTGATTCTTGTCTTCCAACCTTCGCAGTGGCCTCAGGCAGCCAGTAGTGGCCAAATACTCCTCGAGTGGCTCAGTTGATGCTAGGAACTCTTCAAATGATTTACTCTCATCGATCTACCAGTAGATGTAATGAACAAAAGTTTAAAGTAGCGTAATTAAATGTCTAGTGTAGAAACAGACACAAAACACAACATATTGTAAAACTGAGAAAAGTTACCCTTTTAATTTTTTCGTGCAGGTCACTATCCGCAATATCTTCCGAAACTGGCTTAGCCAATTCTGGGCCATCAACAAGGGAAGAGAAGAGGGTTGGGGACAGAAAGCCTGCAGGAGGACCGCCGTGTACAAGGCTTACTGCTATGGCCCTACCTGCAATGAAGTACCGGTCCTCTCTCATGGCTAGAGAAAATTAAAATATTATGCATATGTGACATTGCATGCATACAAAGACTTGACATATACCAGTGATTTTTAATGTAATAAATAAATGTAATGAGATTAATGTAATGAGTAAAAATGTAAAAAAAAGTCATTTTAATCTAATGAGATTACAATCAATGCATACCAGTACTGTCAAAGGCCAAGTTCATTTTATCTTCTTCTCCCTCAAACATTGGAGATAGTAGCAAAGCCTCCATTAGAAGTCTTAGAAATTCTCTTCTTGGTCCACCTAAGTCCACAGCCTCCTCAGGTACACCCATATCATCAGAAAACCTGACAGAAATCGTGTGACATGGATCGTATGTTCCTCGTTTAAAACCTCTAATGGCTCCATCCAGGACTGAGGATCGATTAATGTTAAACTTGCATTTCTTCTGATGGTTTATTTTTCTTGCAAGATCTTGCAAAATATCTTTTGGTGGCACTGGACATTCAGTGATCTTTCTAAAACAAACAAGATACATGTAAGTTACTATGCTTTTAAGAGAGTGGTATGCGTTTTGTTCAAAATCATTGACAATTTTGAACTTTGAACAATCTGCACAACATCTGTTGACTTTAAGGGGCAATAAACACATCATATGCATATAAATGAGCAGGTAACGCACCCTTTCACTACATTTAATACAGACCTGTAAACCAATCAAAATAAGAAAACTATTAAACCTAAATAAAAGAAAAATCACTTATAACAACAAAACTGCATCTTTGATATTGGCTACCATAAAACATTTGAATTTGGACTAACCTTTCACTCTGTAGGCTTGCAAATATGGCCTGATTCAATTCCTCATCATCAGAAGACATGTCAGACAGTGCAGACAAAACTGTAAGATAGTTATCATAATTCCCTGATTGATGGTGTGTTGAGGTAGAGGGTAATGTGGAACTGCTGCTCTGGATAGGTGAGAAATTTTGGGCAGTAAGATCCATAAGAGGCGGATTAACTGAAACACTTCCTCTAAATGATGAGGTAGAAGGCTGAATGGTGGTGGAAGGGTAGATTTCCAGTGAGCACACTGGCAGCTGGCTAGACAAACTGCTTGCCGAATTGCTGATGTGGTTTGGGGAGATGCTTCTTTGATTGGTCAAGGCAGGAGTTTGAGAGAATATTTTTCCAGACCCAAATGACGAAGCAAAAGATTGAACTTCAGGAGTACAGTTTGGCGGGGAGCCAGAGGAGACAGCCATCAGACTGGTGAAACTGTCTGAGTGTCTATTTTGTGTCAAAGATGAGCGCAGCTGCCTTGCTGAACCACTGTTTTCCTCACAGTTGCTGTCGTCACTGCTAAAGCCTGTAATATCATCCTTGGAAAAACATAAAAAAACGTTTTTCAGATATAAAAATGTTCAACAGTAAACTGAACAGTACCTGGAACCACTAGGATTCTGATTATATTTCTAACAATTACTTTTGCTGTCCCCTTCAAGTATAAGATCTCAGTTATTTCAATTTCCTTAATTTTGAAGCAGGCATACTAACGCTGCACTAGTTTATATGAGCAAAACCAATTACCTTAAAATGTTCATAGCTACAAAGCAGAAATGAAATATCTCAGAAAAAATGTAATCTGCTCCAATTAAGGGTTATTAGGGAATTAATCCGATCGCCACCAAACTTGGTCAAACATGAAGTCAAGACATTGAGGATGCTAAATGGAAGAAGGCTTTTTGATATCTCGAACGGTTTGGCTGTGGCGTTCAAACAAATTCATGGCGAGAAAAGGGAAACAGGAGGTGTGTTATAACTTCTGCATACATTTACTGAGTTTGATGAAACTTCAGCTGTATGTTCATTGTAGGAGGCTGATCACATGGATTTAACTATTGTGAGTCAAAGTTATAGTGCCACCAACTGGCAGCTGCTGCAGAAAAAGTGGCGTATTCAGATGACTTTGAAATAGTTATTTTACATTTACCGGGTTTAAATTAACTTTGCACATTGTGCATAGTTGCCCTAAAGCCACGGGAGTGGCGGTGCCACCGGCACTGGGCTTGGGCCCATCATTGCCGCTTGCAGCTATATTTGTTATTACAATGCTCTGTAGGTCAATTCAAATGTGATTTAACTTACCAAAATTGGCTTTGATGGTCTAATGTACAGGGCTTTTGATTTATATATTTTATGTATGAGACTCGCATCCAGCTCCTGTCCAGTACGCAGTTTGGGTGAAATCAATTTGTGGCCACATGCCATCAGAAACTCTATGCTGAAAAACATTAAAATTTCATGCAAATTTCTCAGCTAGAACTGACATAACCTTTAAATTCTTTATTATAATAAAATTATATTACAGGTTGGACTTAATATAACAAAGTACATTGTACACATGGTTACCTCACATCAGCAGAGAGCTTTTCTCCAAAGGCATCCCTTATTTGTTCAGCGACAGTCCTCTGGTCCCAGGATTTCTGGAATTCAAATCCATTCAATATATGTCCTTGTTCATGCAACTGTTGCTTTGTTCGATGCTTGACAACAACACTGCTTGATGGCTTTGGAAGAAGAATGACATCTTTGTGGAAAGTATCATGAAAATGTATTTTGGCCCTAGAAAACAATGCAGATATTATATTTTATATTTATTCATCCACAATTGAAATCTGTACTCAAACCATAAAACATGACAACATTTAGGGTGATGTATTTCATACCACAGCTATTTAAAAAAAGTTGGCGATCATTCATTTTATCATATTTTACTCAATATCTGTCGACCACTAATTTACAGTAGCATTTTCCTTTAGGTCAGTACTATTCGTAATAAAAATCCATTTCAATGTCTGCTGCCATATCTTATTGGGGTTTTCCCGTGCCCTGGCACGTTGCATCCTGCTTCTCAGTGTTCACAATCAAAACAAGTTCAGTCCTTTCAATATAATAGCAAAGCCGTCTAAAAGGAAAGCCTGGCCACTCCCTATTAAGCCCTATTGTACCGAATTTTGGTTGTAGTTCCACCAGAGTTCCACTGGGGGGTGATCGTCCGAGTGCAAAATGAATGGGAGTCTATGGGGCTAGACGGCTAAATTTGTCTCTTTCACCCGATTGCTGTTGAGAAATCTCAGATTTGAATGTAGATTTTGCAAGTTCAACATGGGTTATAGGTCCAAAGTTGAATGAACAAGTGCTTATGTCCTTTCGATTTCTTACAGGTTGAGTTGTGGTTGCCCATAACACGCTAGCATTCTGCTAATGGACTTTGATTGGTCAGTGAAGGACTGATTACGTCCAGAGATACCGCTTGATGGCATTGTGGCATCCGAAGTATTTTCGGAGTGGTCTTTTAAAACAACAAAACAAAAACTCTTCTAGCACGTGTATTTGTCTGCTGTGTTGTCGATGCCTCGAGAGAAAAGAAAGTGCAGAGCGCGAAAGCACCAAAGTGACTGAAGGATTGCCGTAAAGCAGTTCTCTGGTCGTACGATGTGTATGACGTCATTGCCGTTTTAAAAGACTTTTTAAAGCAAATAAGTGACTCTAAAAAATCTAACACCCAGTAATCTGTAATTTCTTTGCATCTCCTTTCGAAAACAACATTCAAATTACTAGACAAAAAATTATATCCTGAGAAAAGTGGATTTTGAGGGGTATAGCTCCATAGACCTCCATTCATTCTGCACTCGTCCTGTGAGCGCCCTCATATGGAGCCAGCGTGGAACTGCAACCAGTTCAGAACCCGGAAGTTTCCTGCCAGTGAAACTTCTCCCCATATTAGACATTCTCTGATAATAGTCTTCTCTACTGACTGACTCACTCATAAAGACAGTCTTTGTCGCCATCTAATGGCAAAATAATGTAACTTTTTTTGCTGTTTACGGTCAGGGACTATTTTCTCCAGCGGAATGAAGGCTTTAAGCGATTTTACTTCATGAAAGTTACATTGATAGTTTGTGGCTTTAATATTTGTGTTGTGTGGTAACCGTTTTATAAAAGCCATAAGGTACTCGAGGCTAGTGCTGTATCGTGAATAAATAAGTCACGGCTGAAGGGGTTAGGCTACTCCACATTGTGTCGTGCCTAACTAACGACGCGCTTCAGCCGTGACTTATTCATGATACAGCACTAAACGCTCGTAAGGCAGTCAATTAGAAATGCATTACTCTACTTTTTCATTGTGAAAATACCCCGAGAGAGCTTGAAAAACACATAAATCATATATCGTCACAATCCTGTGATTATTATCTTCACGTTGCAGTAACGTTAATCAAAACCAGACCACCCGTTGAAAAAAAAAAAAAGCCTCGTGCTATTTTCTGTCATTCGAATCATTTTTAGCGGCCTTTACTGTTTTTATTACGGACATGGTTTTTGAAAACACTATCCAACAGTGTTTACTGCGATGCCAAAGTGTGTTGCAAGATTATCAGTCGTACATTTCACGAGTTTGTGTGCATACCGTGTTAATCCTTCGCGAACTGTAACGTTAACGTTATATGGTAAATCATTTGGCTTGCGACCTTATGTTTAACTTCATAGGTATTGTTAAGTTGTAAATGTGCGTTGTTCTTACCTTTTCCTTGACTTGGAGTTCCAGTTGCCAAAGTGTTGGTGAGTCTGATATCTCAAAGAATGACGCAATCCTCCAGTTTGTCCTTGAGGTGCAGCTTGCCCTCCTGAAGCATCTACTCGTGAGCTGCCAGGCCTGAAAAGTGCCCTCATCTCACTTTCCACCGTGCTGTATGTAACGTTAGTATTACGTGCGGATGAGCCTGTCCTTGGTTGCTCAAGGGATGAGGCCAAAGATGTAACCGTTTCAGGAGATGATAAAATATTTCTTAATACTCCAATAGCTTGCTGAAGTGCACCTGCGGCTGCCTCATTTACCTCAGTCATGCTGATCAGGACCTGTCCCGGTGACCCCGATCGCGCCAGACCTGACTTCCGTTTCCACTATACTCTCTCTCTCACACATACATACATTATTCTCTTACATACACATATTTTTTTCAGACATACATACATTTTCTTCTTACATACATTTATTATTTATAATATTAAATGTATACTTTGAATACATTTGCATAAGAGTAAAATGTATATATGTGAAAGGAGAATGTATGTGTGTGAGAGTAGAAATGTATGTGTGTGAGAGTAGAAATGTATGTGTGTGTGTGAAAGGTGAATGTATGTGTGTATGAGAGTATAAATGTATGTATGTGAAAGGTGAATGTATGTGTGTGAGAGAGTATAAATGTATGTATGTGAAAGGAGAATGTATGTGTGTGAGTATAAATGTATGTATGTGAAAGGAGAATGTATGTGTGTGTGAGAGTATAAATGTATGTATGTGAAAGGAGAATGTATGTGTGTGTGAGAGTATTAATGTATGTGTGTGGAAGGAGAATGTATGTGTGTGAGAGTAGAAGAATGGATTTTGGCTTGTACGGCCCCTCATAGCAGTGGATTTATTGACATCCATTTATACTAGCATTTAACTGCCACAGCAACATTTATAATTGTGGTTCTTGTTCAGAACTTTTTGTTTGTTGGTTGTTTCAACTAGCATTACTGTTCAAATCGACATTTTACTCAAACAATTGGTAAAAACATGTTTAAACATTCACTAATGTTAATGTTAAACATGTTAAAAAACATTGTAGAATAATTGAAAGAACTGAAAAGTGTTTTTGCAGATTTTATTTAACAGACACTAAAATAACAAATGGGAAAAAAAACAATATACATTAAAGCAAAAAAGGAAAAAAAATAAATGTCACTATTTAAAACACTTTAAAAAGGTCTTCATCTGAATTGCTGGTTATTGTCCTAATGTGGGACTGCCACTTCTGGGACTGACTGCACCTAGACAAACAATTTAAATAAATTGAGTGAACAGACCTTCAAGATTTAATGTCAAGATTTTGTATCGGTACACTGTATGTATCGGCAAGTGCAAAAAATGAAAAACTAAGTACTGCTACTCATTCCATAAAGTGGTATCGGCCCATCCCTACAAGTAATAGTCGATTGCCACAGTCTTTTAAGTGAAATGCTCACAAGAAGTGTATATTTGTACCTGTAGTTTACTGTGGGCTGGGGCATGTTTTAAAACATTTGTGACGAGTTCCTCCACAGCTTTGTCCTGTAGTCCGGACCGACTCAGCATGATAGCCCCTGTTGTGTAGAATAAAAAAAAATGTAAATGTTTTGTAAATTTCTTGTGTAATTACAATATGTTTTACAAAACAAGTGTTGGACACATTTAATATATATTAAATGAAGCAGAAGGGCATTTTGATATTGTCTTTTAGATTTGAAAACAGCAAGCTATATTTTGAAACATGAACCAATTGTAAAGCAGAAACTGTTTAGACAAGCATAAATGCATTTTTTTTTGTGCTGTGGAACATCCACACAATTATTACCAAAACTAACACTTATATTAAACTCACGTTTGATAACCTGGTACACTGCTGTATGCAGCAACGTTTTTTTCCCCTTCTTCCCATGAAGGCTGTAGTTCTTCCAGACACTGCTAGAAGCTACAGCCCTCATGATACGCCTTGTAACTTCTCCCGGGTTGGCTCCACCAATCAGACTGAGATGGTGTGTCTACACAGAGGAAATACAGAAAATTAAAAATCAGTAATGCGGTAAATATTTAGCTCTACATAAAACATAGCTTTATGTTTAAACCATTACCCACCAATCTCTTCTTGTAGTCCGGAAGCTCTTTCAGTTTTGCCTCCAAGACAGCAAGTTCTTCCAAAGACTGGGCCACATCGATTTCTATTGGGGTCTCCGGACCCTGGCTGTCCCCTCCAGTCTGGTTTAACCGGAGGAGGATCTCCTGGATGTTTTTTGCCATCACATCTTGGCGGATCAGCATTGCCTTAAGTGTCTCTGTTTCAGAAACACAAAATGTTTCAAAGACATTAAAATGAAGGTCAGAAACGTACAAAGTGCAAAGATAACACATTGCAGTTATTACATGACTGAAATTTACCCACAATAAAAATTAACATACCTTGTATTACTGTAACCGTTTGGGTTAAGGCAGAGATAGAGTCTGACACACTTGAGGAGCAGCTGGCAGTTTCTGTGTGCACATATGCAATACAAAATGCAAGCGATTAAACTCAACACTTAGGTTCAGCATGTTATAAAACAAGAACTACCAAAGTTCAAATCACCAGGCTACATTTTTTGTGTCAACATGTTGATAACTGTAACACATACAAACTAAGATTTTCAAAGTCATTAAACCAACAATAAAAATATAATCATACCATCAGACATCTCAGGCTGAATAGGACTAACTGGATCAAGGTCTGTGTAAATAAAAAATATCAACATAAGGTATATTTTAATATAGATCCGCACAACTTGACAAAGCTTATGCAACAATTGTTAACTTACTGTTCATAGTGTTTGTCTGCGGAAAGATGCTGATGGGAGGTGGAGGGTATGTTGGTCCTGCAGAAGATTTCCATGAAAGTGACACCTCTGGTGGTCCATGGGACAAACCTAGATGATACATATTACCAAGATCCTTTGGTTAATCATTCATTTACGGGACCCTGTCTAATGATTTCCAAAAATGTCATGCTAGCGATTTTCTTATAGAGGGCAGTCTTGTGAAGCATGGTACTCTTGAGAAATATTGAACAGTTATTTAATATCATACCTCTGGATTTCTTATTAGTTTGGAGGACCTGTTCTGCAGAGTCTTCATCTAAAAAGCATATAATAAACTCCAGTCAACAAACCAGTCAGAGATACAGCATGTAATAAATAACTACATGAAAATGTAAAAACCCTCATCGCTGCTGTAAGCAAATTACAGGATGTGCCTCAATGAATGCGTCTCTATTGAGGCTCTCAGTGTTTTGGTGAGTGAGATTCTCTGCCTGGCTTGCACAGGCATTCCCTGTCTGGCTCGCATGGGTATTCCCTGCCTGGCTTGCACGTGCATTTTCTGCCTGGCTTCCATGGAGTTTTTGGAGAGTGCGTCTGGTAGCTCTCCAGGACTGTAAATAGATTCTCCGACTAGGCTTCATCCTAAAATACAATCAAATTTTATGACGCCAGTTTAGCCAGAGAACCTAAAACTCCATTTAACTACAACGCCCTAACATTGTAAAAAAGTATGGTTAGCGAATAAAATAAGCAAAAGCAACTATCCACTTGAAACCATGTGTTGTTTTTTTCCACTAAGAAACAACCATTGTTATGTTGTCTCCCTAATCAAACACACGTGATTCAACTCATTAGCTCATAATCACATGGGTTAATGAGCTGATGAGTTGAATCAGGTGTGTTTGATTGGGGAGACAAAGAAAACACGCAGTGTTGAGGGGTCGCCAGGACAGGTTTGGGAACCACTGAGTTAGAGGATTGTCAAGTTCTAAAAACAGAATAGTTTACAGTCCCCCAATAACAATATTTGTATACTGGATTTAATACTATCACTTTTTTAAAACATGCTTACCTGAAAAACACTGTCTTCACTGAAATCGGAAATCACAGAAATCTGCAATCACCGAGAGCTGCAATGGAAGAAATTAATGACCCTCTGTCAATCAAATGACCCTCCAATCATCACGCGGAAGCCCGGAGTCCGGGCCAGCCCACTCCTCATTCACCCGCAGAGACGCTGAGCGTCCGTGGGCGGGACTTAATCGGAGCATTTATCCAATGACCGTCTAGTTTCGAAGCACTGAAAAAAACTGTTCAAAGCAGCCCCATTGAAGTCAATGGACGCTCGGCTTCAACAGTGAAATGCACTGTGACGCTTCATGAATGTATGAGAAGGAAATCGAGTCAGCCGACCTGTTATGTTGCTGATTCTGAACGAACTCGTCTTCGAGATTAACCTGTTCTAACGCATTTTTAGTCAATAAAATGTTAACACAATAGTACACATTTGACCATTATTTTTTTGACATTATAGGGGAAGCTGAGCTTCCCTTGCGGTCTTAAAGAAATCGCCACTGATCTGTACATATAAAACAACAACAGTAGGCCTACAGTAACGTTAGGCCCACTCGGACATGTTCTATTTGAGTAAATGTGACGCAACACTGTCTACTCAACAATTAAACCTAACTAGTTAAAAAGCCATTTTAAACTACATTTGAAATAGAGATCTTGTTTAAAATGTAAAATTAGGAAAATACTTTAGAGCAGTGTTTCCCAACCCTGCTCCTGGAGGCACACCAACAGTGCACATTTTGGATGTCTCCCTAATCAATCACACCTGAATCAACTCATCAGCTTGTTAGTAGAGACTCCAAGACCAGAAATATATGGGTCAGATTAGGGAGACATCCAAAATCTTCAAAACACTGCTTTAGAGAACGTGCCCTTACGGCGGACCCTTACGGCGGGTTGTTTTTACACTTACCTGTTTCGTCTTGAAGGAATGGTGTATTTCTTCTTTCTTCGATTGATAAGTTAAACTACTGCTGTAAAAGTGTGTAAAATAAACAACTAGAAGACGGTCAAAGGATACGAAAAGTGAAAATTCAAACACAATCCACGCACGTTCCAGTTCGTGAGGCGGGACTTATACACCAGCAGCGGAAGCTCTTCGCTGCAATCGTTTGAGTTGCATATACTGCCCCCTAGTGTACCGAAGGGAAATTGTTGAAATCTGTATGACTTGAAGTCTTAAGTGAGACACTACAGGTGAATAGGGTAACATTTTTAAATAATATATATATATATATATATATATATATACACACACTACCGGTCAAAAGTTTTAGATCGGTAAGATGTTTTATGTTTTTAAAAGAAGTCTTTTCTGCTCACCAAGGCTGCAATTATTTGATAAAAAATACAAAAAAAAACAGTAATATTGTGAAATATTATTACAATTTAAAACAGCGGTTTTCTATGTGAATATATAGTGAAGTGTAATTTATTCCTGTGATCAAAGCTGAATTTACAGCATCATTACTCCAGTCTTCAGTGTCACATGATCCTACAGAAATTATTATAATATGATGCTCAAACATTTATGATTATTATCCATGTTGAAAACAGTTTTTTACATTTTTATTTCAGGATTCTATGATGAATAGAAATTAAATTATAGTTTTACTCTTTGAATGGAATTACTGATATAAATAAACTTTTTGATGATATTCTAATTATATGACCAGCACCTGCATATAAAATTTCTGAAAAAAATTCGTGGCTAAGACGTGGTGAGGAGGCTAGAAAATGATTGGTCATCAGCTGGTCTTTAGACAACGTTGTGGGAAGGTAAGGAAGCGACCAAGCGCTGTGGTCACGAGACTACCTTCTGATGAAGTTGCCACAACGTCGCGGCATAGTCTTTTGGTGACGCGACGAACCCACGACCAATACGGACATCACTTTTGGTCGCCGTTACGTCACGTGTTTGCTGGGAAGAAGGTCCTGTTTGAACTGTGTCCTGGCACGGGGCAGCGTTGTGTAGCTCACAAAGGGCAACTGAAAGATGTCAACAATGTTAAGAGTTGTCTAAAACTACTGAATGAGATTGGTGAGAATGTTCCTCGCTTTGTGTCCTATCACTTGGATGATTTACCATCAGTGACTTTTAATAGCCTCGATGTCTCTTGCTTGGTTAGTAAGATTGAACGCCTAAGTGTAGAGTTGGTCTCCATGAAAAATACTGTGACTAAGCAGTCGACTGAATGTGAGAACCTTGGTGGAATAACTACAGACATTAGCAAATGACTGAGTGTGATTGAGCAACCCAGTGCCAGCAAGGGGAATGCAGCTACAATCATGGCCAGTGAGGAGGCCCAGCTTCATGGACCAAGTCACAGGGAGCCTGCACCCGGACCCTCGGCGTTGCCCATCATTGAGGAGACAGCTGGCGGGGGGATTGAGGTGGCGATGTCCCCTGCATGGAGCCGTGTATTAAAGCATGGCAAGCACTGGAAAACGATCTCCTGTTGCAGTACAGAACAAGACTAGTATGAATCCTCCCAGAGAGAAGAAGACCTATGGAATAGTTGCAGTGGAGAACATACATGCAGTGACAACTAAGCTGGTGAGTGTGTTTGTGACAAAGCTTGCTCCTGACTTAGACTCAGAGACTCTGGCTAGTTATTTAAAAGAACAACTCTCCAGAGATGTGACTTGTCAGAAGATTGGCACTGAGTATACTCGCTACAGCTCTTTTAAAGTTACAGCTGAATGCAAGGAAGTAGCAGAGATGTATGTGCCGCAGCTGTGGCCAGAAGGGACTTATGCAAGGCGCTTCTATGAGAATCGCAAGCCTAGGGCTGCGGTAGGGGCTGGTATTAAAGCATCACTTGACACAGAGATGAGTGCGCCTGAACCAAGGGCGTCCCATGCATGTTAAATAATGATAAACTGCTATGAGAGTTGTGTCTTATAACTCCCGTGGTCTGCAGCTTGGACAGGATGCTGGAGCGAGAGCCCAACGCACTGTTATTGACAAGCTATTCGATTTTTCGTCAGTGAGACTACATTGCATTGCCTGATGCAATACCTTAGAAGACGGTTAAATAGTTATAATTGTCTCTCTAATTTTATCAATCTTGTAAGTAAAGAAGTCATTACTGCTGTGCTGTTTGGAAACATCTGGGGTTGAAGCTTTATTTCTCGTTAATTTAGCAACTGTTTCAAATAAATTCCTAGGGCTGTGTTTGTTTTCTTCTTAGAGGGTTGAAATATAAGCAGATCTAGCAGATTTTAAGGCCTATCTGTATGCAATCGTACCCTCTCTCCATGAAATGGGTCAGATTCGAACGACACTACGCTCCCTAAAGGGTAAAACACAGCCAAATCTTCATCCCTGGAGGACTCTAGCCCACCCTCTAATCCAGCAATCGAAAACATATCTTCCACCGGAGACCTGAATGAGACGCTGGGTCACCCATGAGAGGGACTAGCAGACCCACCCAGAAGCTCCACAGCTTGTAATGCGATAGAGGAGTTGGAGGGCCGCAAAGATTGGCCTGGTGCAATTATGAAGCAATTACAGTCCACAACCTTACAAAAACCCTCTGTTAAGCTTCACCAGTGCGAGGACGCACTGAATCGTTCTTTGTTTAAATAGTTCAAAGTTACTATTAGAATAATGTTATTACCTTGACAAACTATATGTAACCTGGCCAATACGTTCAATATATTTTAATTCAACTAATACTGACTACGCCACCTCGGGAGTTTCACCCAAGGAAGTAAAGAAAGGAACTCAGGTTCGGTGGTACAGTGAAAAGACAGAGTCGCTTCATACAATGAACAAATTAGTGAGTTAATCCATTTGACTCGCATCGTTAAGCCCAATATAAATAATGGCACGTTTATTTAAACAGTAAAATTAGCATCATGTTAAGAACAAGGCATTCCTCCTGACACACTGGATCCAAACACAGAATCACATCAAATTCACAAAGAAAGAAATATACGGTTCCCACAAAAGCAAACAAAGAAAATAATTAATTACCAAAAATAACAACCATTACAAGGCGTACGTTACCTTGGGGGTGGCAGCCTAGCAAAAAAAACAAATGTGCCCTCAACCACTTAAGTGTGCACAGCAAACAAAAATGGGGAGACGTGTTCCACCCTGGTGCTCCACACTCACGACAAATGTGTTCACCCAAGTGTCTAGCCTCCCCTCGGCGCACTCAGCCTTGACTGGAACCAAAAAGAAACAAAGAAAAATTAGTGGGAACAGTACTATTACAAAGTCACCACAACATCCATTTAGACACAAATATAAGATGGTTGACAGAATTAGTTGGCGCGCAAATAATCCGCCTATCTCGTCAGCATTGCGGTCCCTAAATACAAAGGCAGGCGGTGGTTAGACGGAAAATACACACTGTGATAGGTTTACACCGCACAGCCAACGGCCCAATCACACTAGTCAACCAACCTTGATGTTGAAATAAACCAACCAAAACCAAAGAAAAAGGCTACTAAAGTTAAACTTAAGGAAAACAATATCCCATCACACAAAACACGAATAACCAAATCATGAAAAACAGCAGCACGACCTGAGTTGACCACCACGTGGTACGCAGACTGCAAAATAAAACAAAACAATCAGGCAATGATTTGTTCCAAAAAAAAGAAAAAATACAAAACTTTCCCTAAATCATACATACCACACAAGAATTACACGCACATCGCGTTATCAGGATACATTCGCAGGTGTTCTGATGAAACACAATAATCCCCATTAAACTCGACTAACACCGTAGAAAGCATGCCACAACATATTGCGATAGCCAACATACCTTAAGCTTTCAGGTGAGCGCTTGACGCCACTCCGAGGGCACGCCGTCGAAACAGCTACAACAGTCACTTCAGAAATAAAACACATACTCTAAGCATTTAAAAACCACACGAGCCGTGCACAACTTCCGTCACCTACCTCGACTATAATGATCCTGAGAACCAGACGAGGGGCGGGTATGACGCAGCCTACGTTCTAGGGCTTCCCGTCTACGCGCTTAAATACCCCGCCCCCATTTACCTCATCCAACCCATCCCATATAAGGGTCGTGACACAAACAGGAGACGGGAAATCCCCTCCTACTACATTCCATCCCCCCCCTTCTTTTATCGGCGTCCCGACGATAAGTCTATTCAAACAGGAAAAGTAGAGATGGAATTAATGGCTAAACTAACGTTTAACCTGGCTAACGCCAGGGCCTAAACAAAGCGGGAACGACCTGAGACGCAGCCTTGGAAGAGCAAACAGTCCCACCAGCGCCCCCCCCTACAGCAGAGGTGGAAAGTAACGAATTACATTTACTCGCGTTACGTAATTGAGTCGTTTTTTTGTGTACTTCTACTTTTTTAAGTAGTTTTTAAAATCTGTAATTTTACTTTTACTTAAGTACGTTTTGTTTGAAGTATTGTACTTCGCTACATTTGAAAACATATCCGTTACTGAGTAAAAAATAATAATACAAGGGAGAAAAAAAAAAAAAAATCATACTCCGGAAACTACTGCATTGATTGAAGGGCGGGAGAACAAACGCGCTAAAAAGGTGACGCAGACCCAGCTGAAGCTGAAAGCGAAGCGCCCTCGAATTCTTATAAAGCGAATTATGGCCAGTATGGAAATACTTTGGATGTAAAAAAGTGTGGTTGTCCTCGAGGATAGATATCCAATTTACAAAAAATGTGGACACAAAGTGGCTGCAAAAGGAGGATACATAGGACACCATCCCTCCTGCAGATAAAGGTATGTCCCGATTATAACGTTAGGCCGAATGATTTACGTGATGCAGAGGGAATCCCGGAATCCAGTCATGAAAATGGAATTTACATAACACAGAAGATGTCACGTAAAACACGCAAAATGATGGATGGATGAATACATGGAAAGTAGAACTGTGCAATAAATTCAATCGCGACATGGTAGTGAATATTTAAGCGCAAAAATACTGCTATGTAAATATATAACCTGCTTGTTCTGCGTTTCTGTGAATCGGTGTGAATGAGCTGCTCCGCTTTGTCTACTACATAGCCTACTTAAGTAGGCTACGCGTGGTGTTTTCTCACAAACAATTTGAGTACATGATGAATACATGAACATTTCCAGAGCTGCTCTGAGAGAACGCCTAATGAGCATTTTCATCATTTTATTTGAGAAAAACCATTGTCAGATAGGGTTACATTTTGAAACAGGTCTTCACTACAACCCGTCAAAATAAAAGTTTGGTTTAACTAGGAGAAACGTCTACGGTTACGTATGTAACCCTCGTTCCCTGAGTAGGGAACGGAGACGTTACGTCGGATGACGACGAATGGGGTTTCGCTTAGAAAGCCTATCAACTTCGAGTATTACAAAACGAGCCAATGGCAAAGAAATGCCATGGGTCTGCGGAATTTGCATGACGTAACTCCACCCCACCTCGTGGGTATAAAAGGAGGAAGTCCGCAACAGCAGTTTATGTTTCTTCGCTGAGGAGCCAAGACTGAGCTCAGGCGATCCCCGCGGTACAGCGGAAAGTGGCAGGAAGACGTAACGTCTCCGTTCCCTACTCAGGGAACGAGGGTTACATACGTAACCGTAGACGTTCCCTTTCGTTGTCACTCCGAGTTACGTCGGATGACGACGAATGGGGTTACCAGTCTAATCACGCCACCTTCTCAGCTGTCTTCCAGTGCCCTGCGTAAATCTGAGATCCCTGTCGTGAGACTAGCACGGACGAAGGACTCCTATTTAGCACAGGAATACCAAGGTACACTGGGGAGCATATCCCACGAATTTAGAGGAAATATGCAATTATTGCCAACCCAGAGGGGGGGGGGACTTAGAGAATACACATATGACCCGAAGGAAACATATGGAGAACACTGGGGTGTCCAGCCGCAGGTGGAAAATTTCAACCCCAGGGGTGGCAAGGTGGCTTGCCAAGGGAAAGACACATGCTCGAGAGAGGCTTACAGTGGAAATACACATGTGGGGGTCGCTCAGGGGAGGGACCATGCACACGGGAGGCACCTAGCCGACGCGCAGGCAAGAGACACTGGCGCCGACGTCAGGAGTGCTGGAGGAGCTCAGGGCTTTCGGGGAAGCTCACCTGAGGAGAATATCACACGTATCCAGTCCGCGGAGTGGAATGGCGAGCAAGCGAAGACACCTGAGCGGGTCCGGTACTAGCTAGTTGACGCGAGTACATGAGAGGACACTGGCTCCACTCGGAGATTATAGAATCTGGCGAATGTGTTAGGTGTCGCCCAGCCTGCAGCTCTGCAGATGTCTGTTAGCGAGGCGCCATGCGCTAGAGCCCAAGAGGATGCCACACTCCGGGTGGAGTGGGCCGTCACACCAAGGGGGCACGGTCGACCTTGCTGCTGGTATGCCAAGGCAATGGCGTCCACTATCCAGTGGGACAACCTTTGCTTGGAGAGAACCTTTCCCTTCAGCTTCCCACCATAACAGACAAAGAGCTGGTCTGAGGTCCTGAAACACTGCGTCCTGTCTACATAGGCGCGAAGAGCGCGTACTGGACAGAGCAGTGCCAAGGCTGGGTCTGCCTCCTCCGGGGGCAGCTTGCTTGCAGCGCTATCCGGGCCGGGGTCTCAGGATCACGTGAGAGAAAGCCGGTCCGAATTCCAGGCACGCTTCGTCGACGGAAAATGCGTGCAGGTCCCCTACCCTCTTGATGGAGGCCAGTGCAACCAGGAGCGCTGTCTTCATTGACAGGAACTTAAGCTCGACTGATTGCAGGGGCTCAAAGGGAGCACTCTTCAGGGCAGTTAGAACCACTGAGAGGTCCCAAGAGGGAACGAGAGGAGGGCGAGGAGGATTCAGTCTCCTCGCTCCTCTCAGGATCCTGATGACCAGGTCGTGCTTCCCTACCGACTTACCTTCGACGGGGTCATGATGTGCGGCAATGGCGGCAACATAGACCTTAAGGGTGGAGGGAGACAGCCTTCGCTCCAACCCTTGCTGAAGGAAGGAAAGCACAACGCTGATCGAGCATCTCCGGGGGTCTTCTCGGTGAGAAGAGCACCAGTCGACGAAGAGGTTCCACTTCAACGCATAGACGTGTCTCGTGGACGACGCTCTAGCGGAAGTGATGGTAGCCGCCACCGCTGGTGGAAGGGTACTCAAACCTACCTCGAGCCGTCCAGGAGCCACACGTGGAGGCTCCAGAGATCGGGGCGAGGGTGCCACAGGGTGCCCCGTCCCTGAGAAAGAAGGTTCTTCCTCAGAGGAATGGGCCAGGGAGGTGCTGTCGTGAGGAGTACAAGTTCGGGGAACCAGGTCCGGTTGGGCCAATACGGCGCGACCAGAATGACCTCGTCCTCCCTGACCTTGCGCAAGGTCTGCGCAAGAAGGCTCACTGGGGGAAACGCATATTTGCGGCCCGGCGGCCAGCTGTGCGCCAGTGCATCCGTGCCGAGCGTGCCCTCGGTCAGGGAAAAATACAGGGCGCAATGGGTCGAGTCGTGAGAGGCAAACAGATCTATCTGTGCGTCCCCGAACTGGTCCCAAATCAGCTGAACCGACTGGGGATGGAGTCGCCATTCTCCAGGGAGGGGCTGAAGCCGTGAGAGCTCGTCGGCTGCACAGTTCAGCGCTCCGGGAATGAAAATAGCTCGAAGCGACCTCAGATGCTTCTGACTCCATAGGAGGAGGTGGCGGGCGAGTTGTGACATACGGCGGGAGCGTAGACCACCTTGATGGTTGATGTACGCTACAGTGGCGGTATTGTCTGAACGGACTAGCACGTGTTGACCCCGGAGCAACGCCCGGAAGCGGTGCAGGGCAAGACGTACTGCCAACAACTCGAGGCAATTGACATGCCATAGCCGCTGGGGTCCTGTCCAGGAGCCCGCAGCGGCATGTCCATTGCACATGGCGCCCCAGCCCGTGGTGGAGGCATCTGTTGAGACAACAACCGTCCGTCGTAAGGATGGTCGAGTCTCCTCAGGCAAGGTTGGGCCTGGATGGTCAATTAGGGCAGTAGGAGGGGTCAACAGCCTTGCCTCCTGAGCATCTAGCGTCACCGGAGGCAACCTTGCGACCTCTGTTACTGTCGACAGATTGCGAGCGTCTCTCACAGGGCCAGCACTTGAACTGGGGCCAGCACTTGAACTGGGATCATCCGAACTTGCAGGTAATACCAGCCACAAATCCTCCTCATTAACATCCTCCTGGGATGGCTCCAGTGTTGCGGATGGTCGATCCTGAGGAGTATTCTGGGGCTCTGGCTGTAGTTGTGCTTTCAGCATTGTCCGATGTACATGTCGTACCTTCCCAAGGTCGTTCACCGGTGCGATCGTGTACACCATTCCCTTATCTTTGGGTACCTTCAGCACCTGATAATCCACAGAGCTCCACCGATCTTGAATTTTGTTCCGGCCCCTTACCCCAACATTACGCAGGTAAACGCGCTGACCCTCAAATAGAGGCATTTCCTTCACCCTCTTATCGTGATAGTCCTTGCGGCGTGCGGCAGCACTTGCCAGTCTCTCTCTAGCCCCCTCAAATGCGACCTGCAGTCGGGTCTCATGTTCCTGAATCCAGTCATGTACCGTACCAGTCCCCGACTCCCGTACTCTACCCAACAAGAAGTCTACCGGTAGTTGGGGATCTTGACCAAACATCAAAAAGTGTGGAGAGTCCCCAGTCGACTGATGTGGAGTAGTATTGTAACAGAAGACTAGCTGCGGAAGGCAGGAGGCCCAGTCTCTTTTTCTTGAGGCAGGTAGGGTGCGCAGCAAGTTATGCATTGTCCTATTGAAACGCTCACATTGACCGTTGCCAGCGGGGTGGTACGGTGTGGTCCGTGACCGTGTAACTCCATTAAGCCGGCAAAGCTGTTGAATTAGGTTGCCCTCGAAACTACGACCCTGGTCGGAGTGGAGACGACTAGGCACCCCGAACTTGTAAAACCACTCTGTCACGAGAACCTGGGCCACCGTAGAGGCCCTCTGGTCCCGGGTAGGTATGGCCACTGTAAACTTACTAAAAATGTCTGTCATGACAAGCACGTTTTCTAGGCCGTTATGTGAGGGCTCCAATACGGTAAAGTCCATAGCCAAAATCTCATTGGGCCGTGAAGCCAAAAGATGTCCCATGAAGCTAGGGGCAGCGGGATTCGTATGCTTCGCCACTTGACACCTCTCGCACTCTTGGCACCAGCGCTTTACTTCCGCCGCCATTCCCGGCCAAAAGCAGCGTTGACGGACCAACTCCATTGTCCGTTCCACCCCCTGATGCCCATGGTCATGGTGTAACTGGGTAAGTACATCGTGCTTCAACACTGCTGGTAGAACTACTTGAAACACCTCCTCACCCCCATTAGGTCGAAGAGTGCGACGATGTAATACCCCATCCATCTCCACCAGACGATCCCAGTGCCGTAATAACGCCAACGCCTGGGTGGATAGTGCTTGACACATCATTAAACCAGGGTACATCTTCTGTTTCCGAAGGGTCCAAATCGCTTGAATATCCGGGTCTGACCACTGAAGAGAACATATATCAGAGGCAGAGTGATGGGGTAAAGCGAAGATGGCCGTTTGGGTTACCTGAGATGATGGTACCACTCCGGTCTGTTGGAGCAGTTCCGGAACTGAGGTGGTGATATTCTCTGGTGGATACTGTCGGGATAACGCATCCACTTTCCTATTTGCTCTGCCAGACCGGTATCGAATTTCGTAGTCGAAGCATGCCAATTGGGCCACCCATCGCTGCTCCGTTTCCCCCAACTTAGCCGAGGCAAGGTGACTCAAGGGGTTATTATCTGTGTAGATAATAAACTTTTGCCCCAAGAGATACTCGCGGAACTTCTCGGTAACTGCCCATTTCAGGGCCAAAAACTCTAATTTCATTGAACTGTAATTAAGCATGTTACGTTCAGGGGGACGAAGACCACGACTTGCGTAGGCTATTGGCCGGACTTTGCCATCCTGTTCTTGCGACAAAACTGCTCCCAAGCCACTATGGCTAGCGTCTACTTCCAGAATGAAGGGTAGTGTGAAATTGGCATAAGCCAATACTGGGGTGGAAGTAAGTTTAGCTTTCAATCCCTCAAAGCTCTGCTCGCAGGCCTCTGTCCAGGCCCCTGCCAGTCCTTGTCCGGTCCCTTTCCGAGCCCTCGTACCAGCCAACTCTGCCACTAACTTATGAAGGGGTGCGGCTATCTTCGCAAAGCCCTCCACGAAGCGCCGATAGTAGCTGGTGAAGCCAAGGAACGAACGCAGCTCCGACACCTGGCTTGGACATCGCCACTGGGCCACCGCCTCGATTTTCCCCGGGTCCGTAGAGACGCCAGCGCTGGAGATCACATGTCCCAAATAGCCAACCTCCTGCTTAAGGAAGGTGCACTTCTCCAGCTTGGCTTTGAGTCCTTCCTGTCCCAGTCGGCTTAACACCCCCTCTAATCGTTCCAGGTGCTGTGGAATGGAAGAAGAGAAAACCACAACGTCATTGAGGTAAAGTAAGAGAGATTGACAATGCTGTTCTCCAAACAAGCGTTGCATGAGGCGCTGGAAAGTACTTGGGGCATTGCAGAGGCCGAAAGGCATACGGTTAAACTCGAATAATCCAAAAGGAGTACAGAAGGCTGTTTTGGCTTTATCCTTCTCTGCCACCGGATCCTGATTGTAACCGCTGACTAAGTCGAGAGTAGAGAACCAATGGGCCCCAGAAAGAGCGTCCAACGATTCTTCAATGCGTGGTAACGGAAAAGCATCTTTACAAGTTTTTTTATTTAATTGACGGTAGTCCACGCAGAGGCGAAGGCTACCATCCTTTTTCCGCACCAACACAATGGGGGACGCATAGGGACTGCAGCTCTCCCTAATAACCTGCGTCTCCAGCAGTTGATTGATATGGGCTTTAACGACCTCATACTCAGATGGTGGTAACCGCCTATAGCATTGCCGAACCGGAACGTCGTCTAACAGGGGGATTTCATGGGATATAAGACTAGTACAGCCCAAATCTCCCTCATGAGCTGAAAACACTGCCTGGTGCTCAACCAACAATGCCCTTACCTGTTGGGCCGCCTCTCTGCTAAGATTAGATAAATCAAGGGCATCTATTTGGCTACGAACTGAGCTGGGAGATGAACCCGCAACTTCAATAGCCCTCAACTCAGCTACGCCCTCAGGCAGACTGACCACATCCACCCCGCGCAAATAACCTAATTGGGTGCGAGCGTAGAGCAGAACATCAGTAGTGCCAACATTTACCATAGGAACATAAACTGTGCCCCCAAACACCCGCACTAAAGAGAGAGATGCCAACAAGCCACCCGGCAGGCCAGAGTCGAGAGGCTCAAATAAAGCAGCACTACCAGACAAGTGATCTGCACATGTCACCCTGACAAACTTGGTCACACCCCCTGGAATACGCTGGACCCTACCCTGACTTAGTTTAACAACACTCTTCACATCAGGGAGGGGTTCAACACCTGCCTGATAACACTGTTGTAAGGCTTGGAACACATGACCAGGTGCCTGAGACACGGTTGGTAACTCAAATAAAGCAGGTCCATGTTGAAAAAACAAAAGTTCATAGCATTTGCTAATTACGTTCATCCCGAAGACCCCCGGGACGCTAACACCCCCGGGAGGATCCTTTACTACAAGTATGCCGCAACCAGGTATGACCCTACCACACAAGAAAACATCCAATTCTAGATAACCCAAGTAAGGAATGGCCAAACCATTAGCAGCCTTAAGCTGAAGCCACCGGCAAGCCTGCAAACTCCCTGTCTTAAAGTGTTGCAAAAAGAAACTCTCGGTGACGGTAGACACCATGGAGCCGGTGTCCAATAAACAGGACACCTTAAGTCCACCCATAAGAATGTCTACAGTAGGTTACCAACCAGAATAATACTTGAGCGGCGGCGGTAAAATTCGGGGTGTATTTGCAGCCTTTAACCGCTAAGAGGCGCTACAATCACAGACTTTGAAAAGTGTCCGTTTTTTCTCTCTATTGCGTAATCTGCCGCTGCGCCGCGGCTCATTCAGAGCGATTGAAAGCTGGTAGCAGATGAATTCAAGTGAAATGTAGTTAAAATAATTCATCACAATACTGAAATTAAATTGAATAAATAATGAAAACATTTCCATATAAAACATTGCAATAGAAACATATTAGGCTATATCAATGAGGCTTTGCAAGAGCATAAGACGTGTTGGCCGACAGCATTAATCTTTAACCGTTCTTGATGCTTAAATGGGTAACTGTTTATTTGCGAGTTTATTAACTGTTTATTTATTTAAAGTCCAGCGATTTGTTTAATTATCAATGGCACATTACAACATTGCTACATTCCTGTAGAGCCGCTGAACTGACGACAAAACTGTTGAAGGAAGATTGTTAGCCGATTGCGTCAGAAAATGAAAATGAAGAAGCTCGTCTTTAGTCTGCTAAATTATTGTGTAATGTAAAAAACACTAAAATACTTAAATTTGGAACCCCATCGAACAATTCAAGGTTTAAATAAAGTGGCGGGACAGTTTTTTTTTAAATTTAAAACAGGGTTGCATTTAGACTATTTCCATGCAAAAAAGAAACACAGAATCTTATTCTTGCGACATTTTAAATTTGTTTTGCCAAAGAAATTGCAGCTAAATTAAACGAAACGGTAGGCTACAAATCGAAAATAGTCCAAAGCAACATAAATTAAAAACATGAGTTTTGCCTCTCTCGCGCTGGATCTCAGCAAGTTTTAGTCCCCCTTGCTCAAACATTCTTAAACTCTACAAAACCAGTTGAAACAACTGGATTGAACACTTCAATTTAAATTTGTGTGTGAAAAAACTTTAAATAGGCTACAATAAATAAACTACAATATTTATAATTTAATAAAATATGGGGACACATCGAGAGATTTATCCTTAAAATAATGTTGCCTTTGCCTGCTCATCAGGCTGGCTATCCGACACTCTCCATATGAAAGAGGAACATTAACACCTATTGTCCTGCATCACGCTGAACTGTCCCTCCAACCCCCCACAGGCTCTCTGAGTTTGAGATTGACTTAAAATAAAGAGAAGTCGCAATTCACACTTAAATCGCTCTTCTATATATTAGCATTAGGCTATTAAAGTGTTGATAATGAAGGAATTAAATGATTTAAGCTACATGTAGTGATATTTCTGTCATAAAAGTTTATTACTAAATATTTCATTATTTAAATAATTTAAGAAATAAAACTGGTTTGGGCCAGCTTTTTCCAAGCAAAACTAAATATAATCTTCAAACGCATGTTCATTTTGTTGTCATGAACAAAATGCTCAACTCAATATTAAATTCTACAGGGATCTTTGGATCCAACCAGGCATGCAAATTGTGAATTAGTTCTTTTTTAAATTATTATTATTCAAATAAATCTCGGTGCTTCGTGGTACTGCTGATAAACTAAATAACATTTAGATAATAATTATGAACTTTAAATGAAACAATATAGCAACACTTTGACAAATAAATGATTTGATCTGTTTTTACATTTTAATTCAGGGCGATTTATTCTCTACATTTAATTAGAGCGATATTTTCACCTTGTCATTTTCTCATTGGGAGGCGCTCACATCATAAACATATTTGAGCAGATTATCTGTACCTCTCGTTTTCATATGGATTACATAATCAGATAACATTTATTAGCCTAAATATTTAGACATTTAAAGGCTTTAGACATAGCCGATTTCTTATCGTGACTGAGCTGAGGCAAGTGGCTTTCGGTTCATTTTTGTGACGCGCAGTTCCCGGAGACCGAGACGACAAATAAACTTTTGTTGTTAGCCTAAAAAAAGTTTACAGTTTTGAGCGATGTAGGCTACTCTACTCTTATCTGTATGACCAAAAAAATCACCTATAGCCTATTAAGTTATTTTAGCTGTTATGAGAAAAATAAATCAAATGAACGTGCCGCCTCGTTTGTCGAAAACTTTACTTAAAACCATGTTTTTAAAAACTCTATGTAGGCTATAGGGAATAAAACAAATATATATATATATATATATATATATATATATATAGGCTAGGCCTATATATAATTTTTTTTTTTTTTACAAAACTGCTTTTGAACGATTGGTATTATTATAGATGTAAAGTCGTTCTGTTGGATACTATTTGTTCCTTAGTGTAAAATGGAAATGCATGGTAATTTTATTTTATAAATATAAGCAAAAAACTATAAGGTGTAACAGAGTTTTAAAACTAAACAAATCTGCATTAATAGCCTAAAAATAAAATTTTGTTACAGTAGTCCATGTTTGTTCGGGATTTGAACCCATGTCTTCTGATTGATCAAACCGTCAGTTCTACCACTCGGCCATGTCGTAGCTCACTGAGAAATGCCCAAACGTTTGTTTCTCCAGTGTGTGTTCGCTCAAATGAGTGAGAAAATGTTTTGTTGTTAGTCCATTGTGAGTGTAGCCTACTTTACATGAATAAAAGTAGACCTTTTACAGTTTTAAAATATGATATCCTATCTGTATGACCAAAAATTACGAAGTAGGCTATAGCCTATTAAGTTATTTTAGCAGAAAAATAAATTCAAGTGAACGCGCCGCTGCGTTTGTCGAACTCTAATTCAATGCCAGAATAAAACCCCATTTTAGAATACGCACTCGTGGTGTGTCAAAATACTTTATTATAAACTTCAATATTTTGTTCAAAACCACCTCAAAACGCTTTGTGACATTTTAAAAAGCCGTGAATGTATTAAGGCCACTGGAACCAGGATCGTAACTGAAACGCGCTGCATGTTATCTCTCAATACAGGAGCAGAAGCGCTGGTTCAGATTTTATTGTTTGTTGTTTAAACGTGCGTGTTGTATATTTAAAATATATATATATATATATATATATATTTGATATGGTATATTTAGACTCTGGGTAGGCCTATAGCATTGATTCGCTACTGTGGAGGGGGGAAATCACACCTTGCAAATCGCACCTTGCTTAGCAACCATGTTTTTTAAAATTCTTTCTGCATATATGGAACCCCGTGAAGTTTTTTTTTTTTTTTTTTTTTTTTAACAGAACTGTTTTTGAAGACGTAAATTCAGTCAATCTGTTGGAAGAGATTTGTTCCTTAGTGTAAAATGGAAATGCATGGTAATTATATAAAAAACCTTGTTTATTCGGGTTTCGAACCCGTGTCTTTATACTGCTTAAACCTTCAGTTCTACCACTCGACCACAAGTTCGGTGGTTCACTAGTCAGTGTGCGCGCAGACGAGAGAAGCACTCTTCAATCTTCTCATTCCTCAATTGTTTAGCGTCATTGATTGCACCTAATTTATTTTCACTGACTGCGAGATAGGCCTCTTTTAAATTTTGATTCATAAAATGTTCTGCTCTAAAAGTTTTCTATATTCTATTTAAAATGTAGGCTACTTTTACGTACGTTTTGCTTTCGCTAAATGTCCCTTTGCGCCACCTGGCGGTCATTTCGCGAATGACTGCGACTGTTTTTTTTTGCCGCGGTGGATTTGCAGACGCCGCGGCGGTAATAGGCATTCTGGTTGGCAACCTACTGTATATGGGGGCAGGAGGACATTAAATTTGTTGCGCTGCTCGCGCTGCTAACAACACAAGAGCCTGTAAGGGCCCCACCCTAGCTGTGGCTCAACGGTTCGGTGGGCATTAGTTTTCCGACCCCTGTTGGGAGGCTAGAGGTCCAGTACTAGATGGAGAAGGTAAAGCTACAGAGTGAGACCGGGGGCGAAAGGGAACTCTTGCACCATCACATTCCCTTGCAAAGTGTCCCGGACGCTGACATCTCCTACAAATTAAAGGGCCTTCACGGGGCGGCCTCACATACCTCTGGTTATTCTGAAGCAAAGCGATACTTTGGGTTAACTGATTAAGCTGGTCTTGCTGTTGTTTCAGAATCGCTTTAAGCAAGAGTCTTGTGACAAATTATAATAGGACATTATAGCCATAAAAAAATCATAGTACTTGGATACTTAAGTACATTTGAAGGCAAATACTTTTGTACTTTTACTCAAGTGAATGTTTAAAGGCAGCACTTCTACTTTTACTTGAGTAATATTTTACCTTGAGTATCTTTACTTTAACTCAAGTACATGGTATGTGTACTTCGTCCACCACTGATGATTTTTGATGTGCTGTAAATCAGGTTGCTGTCTGTTTTTTGCTTAATGTGTTCTTTTGCAACCTCAGGAAGCTCTGAAACCAAGACAGAGGAGACATTTGATGTCTGCTGATGTGATTTAAAGAATGATGGTGCACTGAGATAGTAGGCCATCATGTGCTGATGCCTAGTTGCTAGTATTTTTAAAACATTCTTAAAGTTTAGTGTGTCATGTACTACACGCTTGAAAAAGCGGTGTTTGCCCTCAAACCGCATAGTCCACAAATGGACAAGAGGCCCAAAACACTGTATGAGATCTGGATAGTGTTCAACATAATGATGTTTAGGGAGCAGTATGAACTCTGGGAAAACCTCCTGAAGTATGTGTCTGTGATCCTGTATCTTAGTCTGCAAATACTGGATAGATGCGTCATCAAATGTTGGGGACAGCATCCACAATATCTTTCAAATCCATCAATAGAGTCCAAGCACCATCTCCCTCAGGGACTATATTACCAATCATCAATGGGAATAGTCTCAACAATGAGCTATTTTCGTGGCCATTGCCACCAATGGTCCTCTTTGTAGCAAAGTTCTTTGAAATAGGTCATGGTTTATCAATCTCGTCTGTGTGTTGGTACGGGAATGACACAATTTTCCAGTTCAAATACTCAAGAGTAAAATATTTGAGCCGAATCATCTCCTTAATACATAGGGCCAACTCAACAGGTACAATACCCTCAAAAAGATCATGCAGGACATCAGGTGGGAAACCAGTGATGGTATGAAAATACTGCAACCTATCTCTCAAGACACTGTCCCCTTTGACACCGCACTGTCTTTGACCACCCTCTTGTGTAACATCCTGCACATCACAGTCATGACCGGCTTTAGTCCTTGGACTAAATTCACCATCTCTGACTTCAAGAGACTGAATTTGGTCTCGTTTAGCCTTGCAGAATCTACAAATATGTCCTGCTCTAAAGGATTGCATAAAGCCTGCCAATGAGTGGGCTGCCAGAGTATCAGACACAACACATAAAACAGTGCCACAGACTGACTGACCAAGGCACTCAATGAATACGCCATCTTCTTCAAGAATGCGAAGGTCTCGTAGCAAAGGACCAAGTACTCCTTGATAGCCACAACTCTTAAGATCAGGTACCTTACATAGTGCTGCTAGCTGAATCACATGCAGTGCTGATCGGTATTTAACTGGCAAATCGGCAACCACCCAGTACACTGAACAGAGTTGATGGATTTTCCTTGAGGTGCCTAGTGGATTTGCAATTTCAAGGTCATCAATGTACAAAATCAGTGGCAGTGGCAGCTCTGAAGAAGACAACAAATTATTCTCTTGGAAATATGAGCCATCTTGATGGCTCATGTAATGGCCTTTTTCTGAGCTTTTGCTTTTCTTGATTCTGTCAAGAATGTCAGTATGTTTGAACATTTTCTGGATCATCTGGAGCATAGGGACATAAACCATTGTGCATCCAAGCTCTAAAACATACTGCACTGGCATTACCACAGGGTAGTTTTTCTCAATAAATGTTTTTCTTCGTTTAGTTGAGGACAACTCCTCACCTTTAACTGTGGCACTGACAAAAATATTTGTGTCCATAACATCATTCACCAAATCATTCAAGATTGCTTCAGTAGGAGAGACATGATGCCTCTGTAGTATCTCTTGTATAGTATCTTTGACAAGAGGTTGAGACAGGGAACATATCTGAGTCAGGTGATCAACTATTTCCTGAGATGCCATGTCAGAAACATGAAGAACAGTTTGCAACCTCAAGAACAAGGAGGACAAATTATGGTGTAACTGGGCCCTTAACTGGCTGGTATCACCAACTGTCTCAGGAAAAGCAGATGTGCCTGCATGGTGACACTGAGCAGGATCCTTGTCCTCAAGGACAGCAGTGTTTATGACTGGTGCACTATCAATCTCTGTTGATACAATGTCATCACAAAAGTTTAAACTGCCTTCATGTGTCCTATTTTTGTGTGCATTAAATGATGAATAGACATTTGTGGGGTAGTTGCAGTCCTTAAATGGGCATGGCACATTCTCATAGTTTTTTAAATGTCCCCTTAAATGACTGAACAATGTCACCTCTGAGAAAGGCGGTTTGAAGTCACACAATGGACAGTTAAAAAGTATGTCTTACTTTTGCTCTTTCACCTGCACCAGTTCTACATGTGTCTTTGTGAACACGTGATAAATGAATTTTGCAATGCATTAAATGATGGAAATGTACAAATACAAGAGTTGTGGAGACATGGCAAAGGGCTAACTCTTGAATAATGACTATGTTGTAAACGGTAGTGCCTAAATAAATGGGCCCGGGTGTCTGAGGTGAACGCACACAACTTGCACTTCCACTCCATTGAATCATTTGACCACTAAAATTCCTTATGCTTCAGACTCACTACTTATAAACTTAACGTAGTTAATGTTCCTGCATGTGAAATGTGTGATTACCACAGAAAGGTCAGACTTGTTCAATATTTGGAGTAAGTTGGTCCTGTGGGCACAGATAAAACAATTAATATGAAACCAGTCAAATTATGCAATCAACCTCTTTACAAATTAATGATACAAAATATGATACAAAATTTCAAGTGTTAATGTAACTTACCGATTAAGTTGCTCTCTGGTGACAATGTAGGTCTGCACATGCACACAAAAACAGACAGCAAGATATTTAATTTTTAAGAGATTTTTGATTGATTTACTCAAGGACAGAAAAAGCAAAAATAATTGGCAAAGACTGGGTTTTATAGATACTATTACAACTCACTTTGCAAAAAACGATCAAAGTTTTCAGTGTCTATGCATTCATTGCTGACTGCCTAAAATAACTGATCTAGACTAGGGCTGACCCCCCAACCACTGCACTTTATGACCAAGAGTGCAAATAACAATGTTATCAGATTTCAAAATACAGGTGGGGTCTTATCTGCTTTCTGCTTTGATATTATGAAATCACACAGAGTGTGTCTGCTTCCGCTCTTCCTACACTTTTAAATGAATTGTCTGACAACACAGAAACCATGTTGTTCCACTTCAGAGGGTGGCTTACTTGTTATTCACAAATATTAGCTCAAGAGATAGTGTAAGGCCAGCTTTAAATGCTAATGAATTAGGCTCCAAATAAAAAAAAAAATGGTGAAAAATAGGTTACAGCCTAAATTAACATTTGAGTCACCTTGATTTTGGGGGATGCTCACTGCACTTCTTCCACTTCAACCTATAATGAAAAGACGTTTGTAAAGGTTTAATGAAAACTTGCAGAGTTCATTCGGTAACTATTATGTCCATAACCTTAACTTTGTTTGAGTAAAAGTTACAGCTAACGTTAGCCACTAGCTCATTTGGGTGCATGTAGGAATAACATCACATTGAACTTACCAGAGCAGGCGCTTAACATAAACAGCAGCAACACACTCAAAAACGGAAGGACTATCGCTTGCTGAAAAGAATAATTGACTAACGTTAACATTATTGCCTTGCCACGACATTAACAGTACACAGGATATTATCTGTCACTAGCAGGCAGACTGACGGTAATCGCGCTTTCAGCACATAAAAAATGTGTGCGGCACCGTGAGGCTGCGTGCTTGCAACTTGTATATTAAAAATAGCCTTCTCTAACAGTCAAATATCACGTGTAATATGATATTCTTACAATGTTACAACAAGCAAAGTAGTTTTGAAGTGTTTTGGTTTACTTTCAAGTTGTTTCATGCTTGATACCACGTCGCTCGCGAAGGTAGCCATCTTGGATAGATTTTTCAGGTAACGCCATTTAGGGCCGCACATCATGACGCCATATCACGTGATCGACAGTCGACTTAAAAATAGCGAGTGAACCAGCGGTGTTCACTCAGAAATGCTGAGGCACACAAACATAAAAATACATATTTGTTCATAGACATTAATAGTTTAAAGGTGGATTAACTCAGCAAGAGATTTTAACTGTAGTGACCTCAATCTTTATAAGCTAGTTGTACTGTTTGGGTTTACAGTGAGTGCTGTTAGAGGCTTCAAAGCCAGCTTTAAAATGTGTTGAGAGCATCAGGAACAGATGGGTCTCTGGGGCATTCAGTGTCTATTTAACATCAGTTTTTAGATTAGATTTAAATCTTAAACATTTAAATCTATTTAAATGTTGAGCAAGAAATCTCATTGGCTACAGGAACAGCAGAGCCGATCAGCTGTGATTGCTTACAGACTGCATGTAAAAGCCTGTGCCAGTCCTGGAGACGCCAACTGTGCATATTCTGTATGTGTCCCTAATCAAACACACATGATTCATCTCATCAGATCATCAGTAGAGACTCCAAGACCTGAAATGTTTGTCAGATTAGAGAGACATTGTTGGGGAAACACTGATCTAGAGTTTCATGACTGAACTCCATATATATATTTTTACCTGTGTGTATTTGTGTGTAAATGTGTATGTCAGTATATGTAATGTGACTGTGCTTCGGCCATGTAAAGCCGTTCTTTAACCCTGTCAGTAAAGCTGTTTGACTCTGATGAGTCTGAGGTGAGTCTGTATCTCGTCCTGATCTCTCTTCGGTCTCGTCGTGAGCTCACAGTCTACAGCAGCTTTTGCATTCAGAGGCTGTTTTATATGATCAGCACATGCTTCACTCTGCATGTGTTTATAGCTCTATGAACTGAACATGACATGATCAAGAGCTCTTCTTCATCAACCAACAAACATGACTTTCAGCATCATCTTCCTCTTGACTCTGGCAGTGTTTAGTCCAGGTTTGAATAATGATTTATGATTGTATTTTCAAACACTAATAACACTATATCATTACAATCAACATCAATCTTGTGTTTATGAAGAGAATGAGTCAGTGTTTTAATATGATCATCATGTTTTAGGTGTAATTTATGATCCCTGTCAATCAAACTGAACAGACTGCTTCAGTCACTTAAATTATTTTTTATTATATTTTTGTTTTTTAAATACCATCAGCTTCTTTTGCAGAAGTGAAACTGTTGTGTTCCAGTCCAGATCATGTGACCAATCATGAGACTGAAAAGCCCATTTGCATTGTCAGGGTGGAGTGATTGTGATCTCTCAGAATAGAGCAGCTCTGTCTCCAGAGACCATGTTCAAACCCCAAGAGCTTTATTTGACATTTACTGCTACATCAACCTTCTGAAAAGCTCCTGCATCTTCATCTGTTAGTTCAATGATGTTGTCAGACACAAAGTGAACTTGTTGAGAAGCTTTATTGAATGTTGCAGCAAACACAGCAGACTGAAAGATCACACACACACACACACACACACACACACACACACACACACACACTCTTTCAGTATTGAGTTGTAAAGCACTACAGCTGCAGCACTAGACTCATGTGAATCCTGCCGGACACAGGACACTCAGATACGGCTCATCTTCAGGAGAGAAACATCAGCACTCAGAGCTCTTGTGGAACGAGACCTCATGAGGAGCTCCATCATGTGTTACTCTGCAGACGTACAGCTCTCCCTCTTCCCAGCGTGCTTTGCTGAGGGTCAGGACGCTACTGCGGCTGTAGCGGCCGTCCTGCTGGCTCTCTGCGCTGGTCAGAACCCCCTCGGTGACCTCTGACCCGTCCAGTGTCCAGCTCACCAGCGCCCCCTGTGGAGAGTAAGAGCTGAGCAGGCAGAGCAGTGCGGCTGATTCTCCAGAGATCTGCAGAGAAGAGGGCGGCAGCAGAGACACTGAGGGCTTCACTGTGGGACCAACTGCAGGAGACAAACACAACACATTCACAAACACACACAAAACACACTGCACTGCACATTCACAGCATTTCAACAGGACTGAAGCAGCAGACATGAGGAATGCAGGAAAAATCACCAGCATCTGATCCTTCATGTCCTTCAGCTTCACTACAGCTCATATATATATATATATATATATATACAATATACAAACTACACAATCACTATATACATTTAAATCAAACTAAACATTGTAATGCACTGAATACTTTAATTATAAGAGTGTTTATATCCGAAAATAAAGTTACATTTTTACTTGGATATTAAACTAAAAAACTCAATTTCAAACAGAATTAAAACACAGAATAAACATTTCTAAACATACCTATATTTTGTATAAATTATATTATAAAACATTGAATTATAAGCACAACATGAGCAAAAGAGATTCAGTATCATTGACTGAACTACAGAAAGTAGCAACATTTACATTCTGATGTCAAATCTCTTTTTTACATGTATGATTTCTACAATAAAAGATTAACTAAATATGAACTCAGTGTAGAAATAAATGAAGGAAAAACAAACATGTAATAAACTGAATAAACTCATAGTGAGACACATTATGGAAATATGTTTAGAATTTTATTTCATTTAAAATTTTTGTTGAAAGGAATAATGCTATTCTTATAATAATATCATTGTTTTAGATTAAATAATTATACAAAAATATCAGTAACACTTTAATTAAAGCCTTTATACATATTGCATTATAAAGGTATTTTTAATGCATTAATTATAGATTGTTTTACACATTATAATGCATGTATGATCACATCAATAATTGTTACCAAGGTTTTAACACATTATAATATTATCTATTCATTGTTACACCTTTAGAAATTATAATACATTAAAACTCATGACAAACAACCAATTTCAGATGTAACAAGGAATTTGCAAATAGTATAATGCATTTTAATTTTGGTTACAATAATTTATGAAAAGATATAAAGCATTATAATCTACATCATTGATACCTTTATAATGCATTATACATAAAGACTTTAAGTAAAGTTTTACCACAATATTTAATAATCATTATTATTAATAAATGTTGTTCTTGTTTCAACTGTAAAACACTTTCTGAAATCTAAATTGTATTTTTTTTATTAGGTGATTAAATAGACAGACTTACCGATCACCAGTTTAGTTCCTCCACCGAATGTGTACCACAGTGATACAATCTAATGAAACACTCGTACAAAAACCTCTATTCCACTCGAGTGAACACACACTCCAGCAGAGAGAGAGAAACAACACTTCAACACACTGATATTAGAAGATCCTCAGCTCTTCTCAACACTCACTCATTCAGATTTGACTAAATGCTTTCTGATATAACACTGTTTAAAGAAATATATGTGATGAGCTGTGACCTCTGAGGTGACCTTTGACCTCTTTGATCATGGATGATGTTGTGGAGTTTCTCATAATGATGCTTCTGTTCTTCATATGCAGATCAATCATCATGATTGACAGAAAAACCTGCAGCTTCACACTTCAATCTTCAGTGAGAATCTGTTCAAATAATGAGTTTAGTGAATATTATAGCCAAAGTCAATAGAAAGTGTGACAATGAAGATATAAAAGGTGTTTTGCATGTTCTACACAATCAAGCATGTTTTCATATTCAAGGTGTGTTATAAAAGTATGTGGACTGGTTATGAATCTCCACACAAGATCATGAAACGTGAACAAGCTCTAATATGTCTCCATCTTTAACGCCAGTTTCTTCTCCATCTGATGATTTCAGACACACATGAGGCTTCATGATAGATGGAGTGACACCATGAACTCTGATTAGAGATTCACAATCAGTCCTGATACTTTCTGAACAGACTCATGATTCATGATCTTACTTTAGTGATGGCGCTTCATCTAGTGGAAGTGTAGCAGTGATGATGGTCACATGACTGAATATGGACACAGAGATGGACGTTCATCTGCACATCCTCAGTGTCTCAGGAGTCACAATAAACATACTAAAGTCATGATTGTGTAACTCTAGTGTATATGAGTTTGTTCTCAGCACAAGCTGTTGTAAATCCTGCCCACTTCTTTGCATTGTCAGCACATGCTTCAGTGCTCTGAGAGTGTTTATAGTGCTGTGAGTTTAACACTTCATGACTGAGAGCAGAACACACACACTCTTCATCAGAACACACACACTCTTCATCATCACACACGACTAAACTACAACAATGAACACAATCAACATCTTCATCTGGACACTCACACTGTTTATTCAAGGTTTGTGTAATACAGTTTTTATAATGATTACTAGTTCTCTTAAAATTTGAAATCCATATTTTTATCATATACTGTATAACATCTTCATATATAATTTTCATTTTTGTATGCGTTTTCTTTCGGAGTGTAGAGGACAGATCACTGTAACTCAGAGTCCATCAATATCAGCAGTTCAACCAGGAGAAGAAGTCAGAATAAACTGTAAAACCAGCAGTGATGTGTGTGGTGGTACTTATGTCACCGGTGCAGGCCGGGGTGGACTCGTATGACCAACCGCCCCTGACTCCAGACACCACCGCGAGGAGCCGACACCACAGGTACGCAACGGAATGGACCAGACAGAGGCAAAGGTAAATTTCAAGGAATAACAATCTTTATTAAGCACTGTATTTATGGAAGTAAAGAAAAGGATGGTAACGGTCGCTGGGCCTTCTCCCCGGAACAGCTGGGCAGATCCCCGGGATGTTACACACTCCACGGCCCAGAAGGTAGATAGACAGGGAAGCACTCTTCTTCCAGCAATAGCTGCACACCTCGGGGCTCGGAAGGTAAGTAACCAGGTAAGCACTCCTTTTCCAGCGATAGCTGCACACTTCGGGGCTCAGAAGTTAAGTAGACAGGTAAGGATTCTTCACAATACAAAGTATTTTCGTCAGTGCACAGTAATGAGACAGTGATTTAAAAGCTTCTTTCACCAACAATGCTGCATACTTCCAGACTCAGACAGTAAGTAGAACGAGTAAGGATTCTTCACAGTACAAAGTACTTTCTTCGGTTCACGATAGGGAGACAGTGGTTTAAAAGCCCACTTCACCAGCGATGCTGCACACCTCCAGACTCAAACAGCAAGGAGAACAGGTAAGGATTCTTCGCAGTACAAAGTACTTTTCAGCTCAGCTGTATCACTCTAGGCTTCTGATGGAGAACAGATATAGTAACAACTTTCCACAAACGTGCACGCATGGGTTGGGGCCACTTCTCAGCAAAAGCACACCACACTCGTGTTCACCTCAACTCCACAGCCACGAATCAATGTGTATCAATAAGGCAAAAGCACTGCAATTCACTCACACGGTAGGGCTGCTCAGAGGCCCCAATCCGTTCGTTACACTCACGTGGGAGATATTAAATCTTCAGTTCCTCCTCAACACACTCTGAAACACATAACTTCTCCAACAGTCAAATCCACACTCACTGTATCCTCTTTAAACTGTTTGAATGTTCGTGAGATGAAATCAATCCACTTATCTTTCTCTGTCTCTTCCCAGTGCAGGTTCAATCGACAACCCAGTCCAGCAGATTTCCTACAGACGATCACTCTGATCCAGCAACTTCAATGGGCGGCTTCCACACCCAGACAATTTCCCAGAATAAGCTTGTGCCCACCACTGCTCAGAGAAACCCAGAACAGCACGAGACCAGCACGAGACCAGCACGAGACCAACAATGGACCAACGACAGACCAACCACGAACAACGACGCTCTCTGAATAGCCCTTTTATCTATGGCTTATGAAGCAAACAGCCCGTGTAAACGCCGCTCCTCTCTCTCTCTCGCACCTGTAGTGCATTAGCGCTAATCAGGCCGGGCAATGATTCTGCCACACCCGGAACCGGAGTGGGATGTGTCGCACACAAATCGTTCCCTCGGGAAACTCATGACTCATCAAGGGGGTTCCGCTCGCTAAGCGTTTTTGTCACCCGTGACACTTACTTACACTGGTACTCACAGAAAACCTGGAGAAGCTCCTAAACTCCTCATATATGATGCAACAACCCGTAATACTGGAACTCCATCTAGATTCAGTGGCAGTGGATCTGGCAGTGATTTTACTCTGACCATCAGTGGAGTCCAGACTGAAGATACAGGAGATTATTACTGTCTGAGTTTTCACTATATCAACAGTAAACATGTGTTCACACAGTGATAAAGAGTCGTACAAAAACCTCTGTCAGTCAGACGTCACAGTGACTGCACTGTGAGAGAAATACAGCTGAGAGAAACTGCAGCTGCTGATGGAGGATCACAAACTACACAATAGGCCTTTATCGCATTTCCTGGTTTGGAACGTTCGAAATCGCCAAGCAGTGTACTCGCACTTCCGGTGGTTACTTAGTTACCAGATAAACTATGGCTGCCTCCTCTCGCCGGTGCTATTGCAGTGTACCGGGTTGTTCAACATCAAAACAAAGACAGCCATACCTTAGCTTCCATGACTTCCCAAAAGACGAACACCTCCGCAAGGCTTGGGTGAGATTGATAAGGAGGGACGAAGGTCCTTCGTTCCATATAAGTCGGGGTAGTACGTTTGTGTGCAGCTTGCACTTTGACGAGGAAAGCATTTACGTCTCGAAAAGTGGGCGGAGGAGACTAAAATCCGGTACTACACCAAGCCGATTTTCGTGGAACAGCTGGGGGAGACTCGTGTGCTTCGCCAGTCAGTTTTCGATCGGGTTAATGCGCGTTTTGAAGCAACGTTAGTTGAAGAGTTTCAGAATAGCGACTCTGCTATAGAGAACGCGGATGAACAGCCTACAGTCGCGGAGGATCAAGAACCCGCCAGTGATCACAATTACACCCGCGACTCCGCAGGTGGACTAGATGCTGATGCCGCTGCCGAAACCATCAGGCAACTGGAGGCTAAGGTCAGAAGTTTAGAAAGACAACTGAGTGACCTGTCATGCACACTAAACATCAACAGATACTGTGCCACTGACGAGGAATTCCGGTTCTACACCCGTTTTCAATCAGAGAAGGTGTTTTGGTCGTTTTGGGAATCGGTTGCCCCCTCAGCATCTAGGCTAGTCTACTGGAGCAGAGCTCAGAGGGCAAGCGATGTCATGGCATTGGAGAAACCGAGCCCGAACCGGAGGCTGGCACTTGTGGATGAACTGTTTCTTTACTGCTGTCGAGTTGCCGTTGGTATGAAGGAGAAGGTGATTGCCGACATATTTGGCATTAGTCTCACTACGGTGAGTAGAATAATAATTACATGGGCCAACTATCTATTCATTGTTTTGGGGTCAGTGCCAATCTGGATGACAAGGGAACAGGTGCAAGCAACAATGCCACCAAAGTTTGCACAGTACTGCCCGAACGTGCGTGTTATTCTGGACTGCACAGAAATCAGATGTGAGGCACCATCATCACTTACCCTCCAGTCAGAAACATTCTCCTCCTACAAGAACACCAATACTTTCAAAGGTCTAATTGGCATTGCCCCATGTGGTGTTATCACCTTTATCTCAAAGCTTTTCACAGGTTCAATATCAGATCGAGAAATTACACGCCAGTCAGGGATCCTCAGCCTGTTTGAGCCTGGAGATGCATGCATGGCTGATAAAGGCTTTGTCATTGACCAGATGCTGTCTGATGTTGGAGCAACCCTCATAATCCCCCCCTTCAAAAGAGGTACCAGGTTCAGCAAAGAGGACACAGAAAAAACCCAGAACATAGCCCGACTAAGAATCCTGGTGGAGAGAGCCATCAGAAGAGTGAAGGAATATCATATCTGGGACACAACCATTCCTTTGACCCTTTCAGGGTCCGTCAATCAGCTATGGGCAACTTGTTGCCTAATGTCCAACTACCAAGGCCCTCTGGATGTGAAGGGTGATGTCCCAGTGTGAAACCCTTAACATAGGCATAAGATGAATGATACAGATTTGTTTGGTTTCATTTTATTGCATTAAAACATGACATAGCATTTATTATTTTTATATATATATATATATTTTATATATATAGCATGACAAGTGGGGGCTCGTCCATTTGTGTGCATTACTAATTCGTTGTGGTGAGTACAGTTTCGCTTTTTCTCTCGGAGAGTCTGTTTTTTTGTTGCTGTCTACGCTTTTTGGAGTAGGAGAAGTCTCTGAGGTGAAAGAAATGGAGTTTGATTTAATAGCGTTTACTCTTTCTCCCACCACAGAGGTCTTCAATAAGTGTAGAAAAAAGGATCTACTTTTGATTGCAGATTTCTTTAATTTGGAGGTACCAAAAGAAGCGACAAAACAAGTAGTTAAGGATTCGCTGTATGAACAGCTTGTGCGCAATGGCATCTTATCAGACACTGAGGTTAAGGACCGTCCTGTAATTGAGACTGAGAAAATTGGTAATCCTAGTAAAGATGTCATTGAGAGTGGCAATTTTGATCCTGTGCAGGCCATTCGTTTAAAAGAGTTAGAACTCAAAGTTAAACAACAGGAGAACGAGAATTTGCGCTTAAAACTCAAAATTGTTGAGGTAGAAGCTGACCGAGATATTAATCTGCGGCGTCTAGATTTGCAAGCTATTGAGATGAAAGCTGTTCCGCGCTCCAGGTCTTCCTCCGGTTCTTCTGCCGCGTTCATTCCTGCTAGACCTGTAGCCTCGAATGTAGAGCAAAACGTTCAGGAATTTGATATCTGTAAATACATCAAGCTTGTGCCTCCCTTTCGCGAGTCCGAGGTTGATGCTTACTTTGTTGCATTCGAGCGCATTGCAGGTAAGCTTAGGTGGCCAAGTGATATGTGGGCCTTGCTCATACAGTGCAGTTTGACCGGTAAGGCTCAAGAAATTTGTGTGTCGTTACCAATTGAACAGAGTCTCGATTATGAAGTAGTCAAAGCCGCTGTTCTCAGGGCATATGAATTGGTGCCTGAGGCATATCGCCAAAAGTTCCGTGCGCATGCGAAAACTGCAAAACAGACTCATGTGGAATTTGCAAGAGAGAAAAGAGCATTATTTGAAAAATGGTGTTTCTCCAGCAAGGTAACTACCTTAGACCAGTTGCAGGAGTTGCTGTTGCTAGAGGATTTTAAAGGGGGTCTTCCCGAAAGTGTCGTTGTTCATCTAAATGAACAGAAAGTAACTTCGCTTTTAGATGCTGCTGTGTTAGCAGATGAATTTATCTTGACACACCGAAAAGTCTTTCCATCTCTTCGGCCGTCGGACACTCAATTTACCCATTCAAACACTGTGACACGAGATTCGACACATTTATTCTCAGGTGTATCAGGAGACACTGCTTATTCAGACAACAGATCTGCCCCTGGTGGAAGAGGCCGACGTGTCTGTTTTTACTGCCTAGGTCCAGATCACTTCATTGCCGACTGCCAGGCTTGGAAAAAGAAGAATGTAGATGGTAACTCTAGAAATGTTGCTCTTATACAAACGATGCCTGCGTCTAAGAAGTCCATGCAACCTTTCATTCATGCTGGTACAGTTTCCTTGACTGACACTGAGCATCAACCGGTTGTGATCTTACGAGATACTGGTTCAGAACAGTCCTTAATCTTGAAAGAGTTACTTCCCTTCTCACAGAGTTCCTACACCGATTCTGACGTACTAATACGTGGTATTGAGATGGGGTGTAATTGTGTTCCTCTCCATCGGGTACACTTGAAGTCAGACCTTGTGACTGGGAAAGTCAAACTAGCGGTGTGTTCTCAGTTACCGTTTAAAGGAGCAGGTCTCATACTGGGGAATGATCTAGCAGGTGACCAGGTTTTCCCCAGACCTACTGTGGTTAATGACGGTAATTCTGATGACGCCTCGTCTGCATCGTTGAAGTGTGCAGTGGCGCAACTGCCAGTCAGAAACGCTGTTGACCTTGTCAATTCACTGTGACAAGCCCCTCTGAACCTCCCTGAGGTCAGCTGAGGATTGAGCCTGAAATCAGTGACGGAACTAATATGAATGAGGAAACGCCCAAACTATGTTGGTAAAGATGTGGGGTGCAGAGAACCATTTCCTTGCTCTGTTTTGATGTGGTGTTAAACCGAGCAAATGTCGGATGGTGGAACTACTTGCTTTTGTGACAAATCCACCAATTTGAAATTGTAACCCCATTTTGATTTGTCTAAATTGTTGTGACATTCATCATGTTGATATTTACCTACTGTGCAATGTTCTCCAGTACAGAAACTTGTTTTTGTTTTTCTTTTCATTTTGTGGATTTCCAAGAAAAACAAACTTATCGGTGGGGGTGTTACGTCCCATGGGACGTATTCATTTATTTATCTAGTGTTACGTCCAAGGACGTATTCATTCATTTATTTGTTGTTATGATCATTTATGACTGTGTGGGCATGGTTGTGTGTCCTGTGTTTTTGTTTGCTTGCTGTCTCTCTTTCTCTCTACTCATTCTCAGGCCTAATCATCAGCACCTGTATCTCGTTTGTGAGTGTGCCTGAGACGGAGAGTATAAGGGTGCAGTCCAGTGTTGCAGAGAGAGACACACTTCTCCCCTGCTCCAGATTGAATGCTGTTTGCTTCTGTGATATGTTTGTCTGACAGTGAGACTAAACTTGTGAGTTAGCGGTGGCTAACTGAGTTCAGCAGTGGCTGGTACTTAGAGATCTTGTTCTCACTACGAAATCAACCAGAAGGTATTTTGTTATTAATCTGTTTAGCTCTTTTGTGAGGGAAGCTGTAGGGGGTGAGTGCCTTTTTTTTCGTTAATACTGTTTTGTCCCTGTTTTTGATATAGCGAGGGAGTTGAGGGAAGTTTATGTTGTTAATTTATTTTTCTTTAATCTTAGGTTATTTAGGATTCCTCCTAAATTAGGTAGAGGGCTGTTTTGTTTATTTTGGGCCTCGCTCTCCCCTGAGCCATTGCTCCCAGTTACCTGTGTTTTGTCTTTTACTTTGCTATTGTAAATAAAATCCTTTCTTTGATTCATATATCATCTAGTGTGGTCTTCACTCTGGGACAGAGGAATTGAAGTGTGTTCTCGCCTTTTTTTTTTATGTTAATTTTTACGTTTTCTTTCCTTTGTTACTTCTCCTTCCGACCCCTAGACAGTTAGGGAACGTAACAAGTGGACACTAGATAAACCCCATACATCTATTATAAAAAAAATTAATTTGTGAAAATTAATACAATAACATTTATACACTAAAAAAAAAATCAGACACTCATTACATTTATATTTGCATACATTTAATTTACAATTAAAACAATTCATTAATGGATTAAGTACAAGTGTGTGGGAACATTTGTGTGTGCGTACGTGCGCACATGCATGTGGTGGTGGTGATGATTAGAGAGTAGGTATGTCCGTTCCATAAATAAAATCAGAAAGAGATCCTGTTTGTGTGTGTGTGTGTGTGGTGGGGGGGATGTATAGATTTACTTTAGTTTCAGGTACGTTTCCATATATGTGCCAAAATAAAATATCAAGTTTAGCTTTCATTTCACTGATCAGCGACTCGTCGAGCCAAATTCGCTCTACTGTGAGGTCACTTTGTGTGGATGTAATGAAATCACACCATTTTAAACCAGTTATGGCTAACTGGCCTTGCACTTGCCAGAAATACTTGTGATTTTTTTTTTAGTTTGGCCTGACCACCAATAAACTTCACATGTGTAACCTCTGTTATACTGTTAACATCTGGGCATTTCACTTCAGCTAACCCAAAGGGTGGATTTGCAGTGGGATCATACACTTTGGCATCAGGGCTAGCACCGAGGTAAGGCGCATCAGGATTCACAACGAATCCAGAAGGAGCGACACTGACATTGCAAAGGTCACTGTACTGTTGTAAAACTTCTGGCTCAAGGTCAATACCCCTTTTCATGGCAGGTGTTTGCCTTACCCCCTTTATGATCCTGGCTGCCAGAGCCTGACTAGATGACTCCCCTCTAACGCTACAAACTTCGCCGAATCTACTGGAAGTTAGGCGGGGCTGTCAGACTTCCTTCCACAAAGGATTCTCCGACTGCCCCCTTGTATTCTCTTCGATGATACTTGCACATTCACGGGTTAGTTCTAAACTCTGTATGTGATAAAACTGATGACAATTGGGGACAAAATGTAGATGCCGTTCTAATGTTAAGCCACTAATTAATGGAAGTTGTGGGAATGAGGGAGCTTCTGGATGCTTAATGATTTCTCTGGGTATTACTGGTGTGCACTGATAAGAAAGAACTGAACCTCGAGGGACTAGTCCAAATTTAGAGTCCACTAAAGTCAGGTCAGAGAGGCCGCATAAGATTTTGCAAATGCCAGGTTGTGGCTGATGGTTGCGTAGTTGGGCTCTAACTGACAACACCGTCGGGTCAGGAAGGGGTCCTAAAAACACAGAAACCAAAAAGTAACAGAAACCATTCATCAGTTAATAACTGCCAATGATTTACAAGCGACAGTGTAGCTAATCTGATATAAAGAACTATCTGCATGTTCTCATTTAAAAATTGCTGATGTTATCGGACTTTCAGCAATAGTAATAATAATGAATAATCGGATTCAGGTTTAATCATAACATAGTACAGACATTATCTTAATTCCATAATGTGCTTAAACAACAATATTGCTGGCCATAAACTGAGAAAGTGCACATTTGGTGTGCAATACCTCGAGTTGTCCTAGACGCGGCGCTAAGGATGTTTACATTATATCTTCAACTAGTTGAAATGTTCCTCCTGTAAATATATTTCCCTTTCAAATGCGCATTCTGATTAATACATACATTTATTTCCAAACTAACCTGACGAAGTCCAGTGCTCGTCTTCTCATTAACAGCGTTTTTCTCTTACAGATCATATTTCATACCGGTTGAATTTACAATCCTAAACTGAATTTTACCCATTTTTTTCTGATAAACATGGTTAAAATATGGCTGATTTTTGGTTACCATGATTTAACTATTAACGTGTTGTTTTATTTTATATTTTATTTGTAGTAAAACCATGGTCTATTATCGTAAGAGCAGTATGAAAATAGATGAATGAATGTCTTAAACTGCCGTAAAGAAATGTAACGATCCTGCAAATTGAATTCATCTTAACAGGCTAACAGTGCGACGAATTTTGGAATAAATGTGTGAATTACATACAGTGAAATGAAAAATGACTGAAATATTTAATACAAATAAATAAAAATATTAATTTTGATCTTATTCATCAGTGCTCATACACACTGCAGCGTTGTGGTCACTATTTAGACGAGCACTGACGTGGGGTGAAATTTTCACGCATGTTTAAGAGCCATGGCTTATGTTAGATTAAAAACCTACAAGTTCCTTTGAGTTTGAAAAATCATGTACACAGTAATCATCAAAATATCTCTTCTCCTGTCTCTTAAAATGAACACCCGCAGGATGATTTACAAATCTGGACATTTTCAGAGGCGTTTATTCAACTAGATGTTAACAAAAGCACATTGAAAATACATAACCGGAAGAATCGATACACTGCTTCGACGAGCACTTCCAGTAATCAATTCTGCCGTGATAAAAGTCTATAAGTAAATTACCGTAATTAAAACTTACCAGCGTAAGCGCGATACAGAGTAGATTTGACACTACTGCGTCCTAGCGCCTTTGGCTTTCGTACCACGAGTTCATCCGTGGGTTCGGGACGAATCCCCTGTATCAACACAAAAAGAAATTAAATTCAGTTGCAAGTCTGAGAGAGTATCAGTTTAATTCAGCACACAAGTCATATTGTAGGTGTACATCCTATGCAGGCAACCGCTGCTCTGCAAAATAGAAGGAAACAAATGTATACTGAAATGTGATGTGTGAGTAATTCTAGAATAGCATGGATGGCTATATCTGAGGGACCCAGACAAATCTTATATTACCATGTGAACAATTCTTATGGATGAGGTGTAGGATATGGATATACTGTGCAGAAACATCTACACCAGAATCAGTATTCCAACAGTGTGCACTTACAAACTTTAAAGACACAACTTGCATCAGACAAACTTACCTGTGTCCTTGGACGGTGCCATGATTGAAGCACACCGGTGCAGGACAGTGGGGTTGGCACAGTTTTCAGCCCCATGGTGCTGTAGTGAGCCGTTTGAAACAGGAGTGCAACCACATGGTTGCATAAAGCCATTCCAGCAGCACACGAGCAGGAGCATCCATTTAACTCCACAGGTCTAACGGCATGCAGCACAATCTAGAAACGGAGAACATTTACTTGAGGGAAAGTTTGGATGTTTAGCCTATACAGTAATTAGCATTTATTTGACACTAGGAACATTATTGTAAAACTAGGTTGAACAAAATTAAGGCAATAGCCGAACAAAAAAAAAAAAGGTACAGATCTGCAACAGCAGATATATGGAACAACAAAAAGAGCATCTGCAACAGCAGAAGAAACAAAAACATACTGAACAAATGCACCTGAACCTTTGTAGGTCTGAAACCATGCTCTATTCACTACAACACATTACAAGTTTGGGGTAATTTGGTACTGTAGCACTGTCTGGATCCAAACTGTAAATCTGATGAAATCCATCAAGGATCAGAAAGATTAGGCTACTATCTACATGATGTCCTGTTGATAAACAAAAGACTACAGAAAGCCAGTAACGCATGTTGACGAGTAAGTTAGGAACTAGAGCATGATTTCGGCCTGAACTTCCTGACAATCAATGTAACCTGAAGTGTATGTGGCTCTTCATTCTTTCGCATAGAACGGTAGCAGCTCGCCTGCACTACCACTTCCTCACTCACTAAATCTGACACTGCATTAAAAGGGGGAAATAGTCACACATCATACTGAAAAAGGATTAAATGTTTAACCACATACAACTTAACCTTTGGCTGTGATTCTTAAACTGCCGCAACGGCATTTCGGAACGTTAATGTAGCCAAAGTGATCATCAAAACATCGGGCCATTAACGTTAGCTAGAGGTTACCTCAGGCAAAAGTTTAATGACCACTGACACTGACATACTCAAGTGAAAGCAAAAAAGTCACATTGTTCGAATTATTCAAATAGGATACGCTGTATTTGAAGTGAACCTATCTAACAAGCTGACGAATAGCTTACTAAACATAACAAGCTAGCGATAACTCGCCAACAGAACAGAATTCAAGCTACTTACCTCTATAATTGAAGACAAAATTCTCGTAGAAGCACTTGTATCCTTTCTCCAACTTGGATGATTTTACCTTTGAGTGTTCATTCACGAGTCGCACCACATCGTCTTGGCCAACTTTTGGGAGATGCGAGAGCGAAGTTGTCCAGCAATTACAGGCAGCCATTTCGAACGCAATAACCGGAAGACGCAGTACACTGCTTCAGCTATTTTTGACGGCTACTTCCGGCGTTCTATTGTGATGCGATAAAGGCCTATATCAAACCTTTCACACACTTTATTCATGTATTATGATGTACTAAGTAAACATATATGATGTACGTTGAACACCTCCTGCTGGAAAGATAACTTGCTTACCCTGTCCCTCAGCTGATAGACCTCTGCCCTCAGTCTGGTACACTCTTCCGTCAGTTTCGTCACAGTTTCTCGACAGGCTTCATCAGAGCATGCTACACTGCTCTCAGTATGGATCGGGTCTTTAGGTTGTTTGCTTCCTTTGGTCCGTGATTTTCCTAGGCCCTGTGGAAAAGTGAGTAATATTCGGTACCTGAGAATAGCAAATGTTCTTGTCTAAATGTTTTGATTCGAGTATAAGTCCTGCAAGATTTGTAAAGTTTCTGTGTTTTCTTTAATTACTTTGTGATGTGTGATCTGTAATTTATCTGTTCGTCTAACTAGTTTTCATTTTGTATAGTTTGACTTATTTGTGTGTTTTGCTGTTTTTTTGTTTATCAGGAGCTGAAGGCCCCCGGTGTAGGGAAGCTAGCTGTTCGTGCCCTTCTGGTGGTGGTGTTTCCTTCACCGAGTGTTTTGCCTTTGGCACCTGCTTTTTCCTCACTTAGCGAGTGTGAGTGTGGTTGTGTGGAGTAGAATTTGGTGAGTGGTGTGGTTTTGGGATACTCTCTGCCCAGCTAGCCGCCCTACTGGTAAGCCTCAGCCTGAAAGTCCTATTTTATTGTTTTTTTATTTTTTATTTTGTCTGGTACACACCGTATCAGTGTAAATTCTTGCCCTCTGAGTCAACCGTGCTATACATTTTAAATCATAGTTGTGAAAATAAAGTATTTTGTATTTATATCCACGTCTCTTGTAGCGAACCTGTGTGTCTTATAAATTTCCCCGTTTATGAAACGGGGTGGCGTAGTCTGCTCTTTAACTTGTTTCATTATTGTATCTGAGTGTGTGTGTAAGCACACTACTTATTCTTACAAATCAAGTGCCCCACCCCGCCACATATACAAATCACTCAGTTAGCTAATCTATTAATTTAAACAATGTATTAATTTAAACAATGTATTAATTTAAGGCAGAAACAGTGAGCAGTACTAAATGGTTCAATAACATTATTCTGAAAGTAAAATCTTCTATATAGAGAGTTTATGAGTTTGTTCTCAGCACAAGCTGTTGTAAATCCTGCCCACTTCTTTGCATTGTCAGCACATGCTTCAGTGCTCTGAGAGTGTTTATAGTGCTGTGAGTTTAACACTTCATGACTGAGAGCAGAACACACACACTCTTCATCATCACACAAGACTAAACTACAACTATGAACACAATCAACATCTTCATCTGGACCATTGCACTGTTTATTCAAGGTTTGTGTAATACCGTTTTTATAATGATTGTTAATTATCTTAAAATGTGAAATATATATATGAATCATTTTTGTTTGTGTTTTCTTTCAGAGTGTAGAGGACAGATCACTGTAACTCAGAGTCCATCAATACCAGCAGTTCAACCAGGAGAAGAAGTCAGAATAAACTGTAAAACCAGCAGTAATGTGTATTATAGTACCAGTTATGGTCATCGTATGGCCTGGCATCAGCAGAAACCTGGAGAAGCTCCTAAACTCCTCATATATTGTGCATCAACCCGTAATCCTGGAACTCCATATAGATTCAGTGGCAGTGGATCTGGCAGAGATTTTACTCTGACCATCAGTGGAGTCCAGACTGAAGATACAGGAGATTATTACTGTCAGAGTTATCATGAAATAAACAGTCAGTATGTGTTCACACAGTGATAAAGAGTCGTACAAAAACCTCTGTCAGTCAGACGTCACAGTGACTGCACTGATACAGCTGAGAGAAACTGCAGCTGCTGATGGAGGATCACAAACTACACAATATCAAACCTTTCACACACTTTATTAATTTATTATGATGTACTAAGTAAACATATAATCTTATATCCATTACTAAACCGGACTAAAATGTGTAGTAAATGTGAGTGGTGCTTGTTCTTGTAAAACTACTTGTTCTTGTAAAGCCTCTACAATGTAATAATTGCACTTGGATGCTTCACCACTAGAGGACACATCTTTATATCACTGAGTTCCTCTCTGTCAGCAAGAGAGTTTCTCTGGGCACTTCAACGAGCATCTAGAAAGAGAAATGTCACACACTTCACATCAGAAGGCCTACTCTCTCATCCCTGCATAGAAAGACACACGTACCAATGAGACGCTACAATTAAAATGGTTAAAAGCACAATTTAAGGAAAATCTACTAATCACACTGATGCACATTATGACAGAAACCCTTAACAATGTTCTAAAACCATAAATGCAGTGATTATGATACAAATTGAGAGAAAAAACTACCTTTGCAATATATCTCCCTATGGTGTCCCTATAATTAAGGTCCCACCTACAACAATTGATAGGAACTCAGATCAGAAGTTTTGCTGAAGTTAACTCACTTATACAACATTTCTCCTTATACATGAAAATATACTTGTGTCTCTTTTTGCACTCAGTGGTGCCGATACTGTGTGCCCTATTTCTATTCTTAAAGGGCCGGCGTATTCAGCTCTTTATATTGTGTTCCTATGAAGGATTTTGTATCAATAGTGTCATCTTGTTTTAGTTCCCACCACAACGCTACACAAGCTGTGCTTATATGCGTAATTATTCACTCATTGCATCATCCACAACTTGTAAAACAGTAAACTAGGGATGGGTGTGTCACAGGCCGGGGTGGCCCCCGTGTCACACACCACCCCTATGAAGCGTACCACCTCGAGGAGTTACCCAAAGACACCACGAGACCAGGCAAGGTAATCAGTATAAAACGTTGTATTTTATTGAATTAAAATAGGCTAAATCCTAAACTAAAAACACAGGCTAATCCGACTCTCTTCTTCGTCAGGCTGCGTAGAAAGTTCACACAGCGATTCCTCTTCGGACAGCCAGAGGTAAGTAATGGAGCAGACACTGGTAAGGAATTCACACAGCGATTCCTCTTCTATTACCCCTTTTCCACCAAAGCATTTTGAGAGCCGGTTCGGAGCCGGTGCCTACTCGCGAACCAGTTCTTTGTGTTTCGACAGCCAAAGAACCGGTTCTCGGCCAGGAAAACTGGTTCCAAAGCGGCACCAACTCTTTGCTGGACTAGAACCAGAGAACCGTTCTTTTACCACGTCATGCTTACGTCGGGGGCGGGTTTAGATGTGTTCTAAACATCTTTTCTGACCGCAAAGCCAGGAGAAACATTTGCAGAAACACGATGTAGTCCGCCATTGTAATTGTTATGCTTGAAGTTGGCGCAAGCGTTTCTAGCTTTTTTTTATTTTTAATTTTTTTTATTGAAAACATTATGTAAGCAAAGAAGAAAACAGTCACAATATAGAACAAATAAACGGAAAGAAAAAAAAGACACAAGACAGGGGTACATAACTAATCAGAAAAGATTACATATCAAAGGAAAAGATTAGAAGACTTACATATTTCAATTGTTTTTAAAGCCTTCTTGGTACACGAGTTAGAGATAATCCCAAAGTAATGTTGTACTTGCAAGCGTTTCTAGCTAAGACGTACAGCGACGTACACAGTGACGTAACGACGTCGTTCGCTGGGCGCTCTAGTCAGTGGAAAAACAAACCGGTTCTGAGAAGGTTCGCAAGTTGAACCAACTCCGAACCAACTTTGAACCAGCACCAGTTCCGAACCAGTTCTTTTTTGGTGGAAAAGGGGTAAGTGACGTAACAACGTCGTTCGCTGGGCGCTCTAGTCAGTGGAAAAACAAACAGGTTCTGAGAAGGTTCGCAATTTGAACCAACTCCGAACCAACTTTGAACCAGCACCAGTTCCGAACCAGTTCTTTTTTGGTGGAAAAGGGGTACGTGTGGACGGCCCAATAGACAGATAATGCTTCCTCTTCGAGTCAGGGAATCAAACAGCGATACATGAATATTCAACAACTCCTCTTCAAATCAGACAGTAATCAAGTACTCACGCCAGGGATCCTCTTCAGTGTGAACAGCTCAATAGACAGATAATGCTTCCTCTTCGAGTCAGGGAATCAAACAGCAATGCATGAATATTCAACAAATCCTCTTCAGATCAGGCAGAATGGAGCTGCAATCATGTACAACATACACTCAACACACAGCAGTTGGTTAGTTTCAATTCGGCACTCGAGACCAACGAGTATGCCAACTGGGGAGACGGGCGGACACAAAATTATAATGTCCACACCTGTGCATGCATCAATCACATCAAATGGTCACACGTGTGCACTTCACACTAAGCACTGCAACTCACAACAACTCACCGTGAATAAGGTCTCCACTCGCGGTCCCAGCCGACTCCCTCCTCTCAATTTGACGAAACGGTACATCCAAAACTGTGTGGGAAGTGTACTATAAACACACAACCGGCATTAGAGGCTTCAAACCAGATTTCAATAGACTCCGGGGCAGTTTCACCAAACTGTTGTATACAACGGGTACTGAAGGTATTCGGTTTCCTAATAAGAATTACAGATGACACTTAACTGTTTGACGAAGTAACATAGACCCACTGCCTCTCTTCCTCTGTTAATATTATCTCCCTTTGTTGATCCAGATCCATCAAACCACTGATTTTAGGCTCCTTCTTCGTAGTGTGCAGTCTCTCCCCGCTCTGTGTGACCTGCTTTCTCCACACAAACATGTCCTTTTATAATCCCCCTCGCGAATACATGTCTCTCTCGCGGCTCAATCTCCGCTCGTTACACAGCTGACGCTCATTTCCCCATTTGCTAAGCCCGGCCGGACAGTTTACACGGAAGGGCCCGGAACCGGCCTGGTGTTACATCGAAATCGCTCCCACAGGGAAACAACATTGGGGAAAAAAATAGTTCCGACTCACGTCACCCCGTTACAGGTGCTTTCGAAACACTGCTTCATGAAGCTCTGAAAATAATTGGTAACACTTTATTTCGATAGTCCACTTTAGACATTCTACTAACTATAAGTAACTTTGCAGCTACATGTCAACTAACTGTCATTAGAGTATTAGTAGACTGTCTGCTTAATATCTACTCAGTTACTATCGTAACCTCAGTTCCCTGAGAGAGGGAACGAGTATTGCGTAGCTATACGCAGTGGGGAAACTCCTTTTCCTCGATTTACTGAAGCCTATATGTAAAACGCATTTGCAGCTGCACAGCTAGCACATTGAGCATCTGTCACGCTCATAGGCTGTGCTGCAGCAACTGCACATCCAATGGCGCGGGCGACTCTGACGCGCGACCAAAGAGCTAGCCCAACGTCAGAGCCCGCCGAGGGGGCGTGGCCCAGCCTATATAGACCCCCGAAACCACCATTATAGCAGGTTTATACGACTGAAGCGACAACTTCACCAGTTACTATAGTGCGGCTGGCTACGCAATACTCGTTCCCTCTCTCAGGGAACTGAGGTTACGATAGTAACCGAGTAGTTCCCTTTCGAACGGTCACTTCGTATTGCGTAGCTATACGCAGTGGGGACGCCATGCAAAACGCCGCACCCTAAGTAACTGGTTGCACTGCAAACTCAGGACCCCTGAGTTAACAGAACAAGCCAGAACCCAATAATATATGTATATATGTATATATATAACAGACCAGACACTGTCGGGTCTGAATAATATATATAAGTCAGTAACAACTAACAGAATATACTAACAAAACCAGACACCGTCGGGATTATTAATATAACTTTATAACCGGCCGAAGCGGGTTTATATAAATATGTATGTGATTATGCACAGTAATCTTTGTAGACAAGACCAGACACCGTCAGGCCTAAATCATACCGAAAGCACCTTCGCCTGCAGGGAAGGTACCTCCATATTATAGAACTTCATAAATGTGGAAGGCGAGGACCAGCCGGCCGCATCACAAATATCTTGAATGGGAAAACCAGATGACCAAGCCCACGACGAGGCCATGCCTCTGGTCGAATGGGCCTTGACACCTATGGGGCAAACCTGACCCACTGAGGTGTAGGCCAAAGAAATGGCATCCACTATCCATCTAGACAGTCTTTGCTTAGTGACTGGATCCCCCTTAGATCGGCCACCAAAGCAGACAAACAGCTGTTCTGACTGTCTAAAGGACGCAGAACGCTCCAGATAAATTCTCAGCGCCCTAACAGGGCAGAGAAGATTAACCTCCCCATCCTCGGCAGAAGGGGGAAGGGCTAACAACGTAATAACTTGTGCTCTAAACGGCGTTGAGAGCACCTTGGGTACGTAACCATGCCTGGGTTTGAGAATGACTCTGGAGTCATCCGATCCAAACTCCAAACATGCAGGACTCACAGAGAGGGCCTGCAGATCTCCCACTCGCTTGATAGATGCCAATGCCAACAGGAGAGCAGTCTTTAGCGAGAGTGGTTTTAGATCAACCGACTGGAGCGGCTCAAAAGGCGGTCCCTTCAGGGCCCTAAGGACCGTGGAGAGGTCCCAAGGCGGCACCGAAGGGGGCCTGGAGGGGTTAATCCTCCTAGCACCTTTCAGAAACTTTACCACCAGGTCATTCCTTCCTAGTGATTGGCCAGCCACCAAAGCATGATGCGCTGCGATGGCTGCCACATACACTTTGAGCGTGGACGGGGTGCGGCCCGCGTCCAGTAGCTCCTGCAGGAAAGAGAGCACCACAGAAACCTCACATGACTCTGGGTCAATACGATTTTTCGAGCACCAGCTGGAAAAACCCGACCACTTTAAAGCATAAAGGCGCCGAGTAGACGGGGCCCTTGCTTCAGAGATAGTGTTTAAGACCCTGTCAGGGAGGTCCCCGGGTACCCGTTTAGGAGCCACACATGGAGGGCCCATAAATCGGGTCGGGGATGCCATATCGTTCCGTTGGCCTGTGTGAGGAGATCCTTCCTCATAGGAACAGGCCAGGGGATCGTGTCTGACAACTGAACCAGTTCCGGAAACCATGGTCTGGATTTCCAGAGAGGAGCCACCAGAAGGACTGGGCATCCGCTCTCTCTGACCCGTTCGATGACTTGTGGGATCATCGAGACGGGGGGAAAAGCATAAAGGGGGCAGCTGGGCCAGGGATGAGCCAGCGCGTCCCTGTTTTTCGAGAAGAACACCCTGAAGTGGGTGTTGGCTCTCGAGGCGAAAAGGTCGACTTCGGCCTCGCCGAACATCTCCCATATCAGACTGACCGTCTGAGGGTTCAGGGACCACTCGCCTAGGGGAGTGTTGCCCCGTGAGAGCATATCCGCGCCCACATTTTGGACGCCCGGGATGTGCGCTGCTCTCAGCGAGCTCAGATTGGCCTGTGCCCACAGGAGGAGGTCCCTCGCCATAGCATACAGTTTGCCTGACCTGATGCCGCCCTGGCGATTCATGTAGGCCACCAGGACGTGGTGACCCCTGAGGTTTGACGCAAAAGCTTTCAGGGCCAAACCAACTGCTTTCATTTCCAGACAGTTGATATGTAAGCTCTGCTCCGTGCTCGACCAGAGGCCGGAGGCAGGCTTGCCCTCGTGCAGCGCTCCCCAACCCAGGTTGGACGCGTCTGTAAAAACCACCTTCCTTCTGGAAACTACCCCCATGGTCACCCCATTGTGGTACCAGTCCTGAGCCCGCCAGGGAATCAGTGTTCTTAAACACCCGTGATTCACCATAATGGGCAAGCTGCCTGACTGCCAAGCATGGGTTGGCACACGGCGTTTCAGCCAGTGCCGCAGCGGGCGCATGCGCAGTAATCCCAAGCGGAGTACTGATGATGCAGCTGCCATTAGACCGAGTAGTTTCTGAAATTTCTTCAGAGGTGCCCTGAACGCAGCTGCAAGTGTCTGTACAGAGAGCGTGCGCTCTTGAGTGAGCCGCGCTTTCATTGTCACCGAGTCTAAAACCGTGCCCAGAAAGACTACAGTCTGGCTGGGGGTCAGTTTGCTCTTGGTAACATTGATTGTGAGCCCCAGGCATTTTAGATGGATGAGAATCAAATCCCTGTGAACTATCAGTTCGTCTCTCGACTGCGCCAGCACCAGCCAGTCGTCGAGATAATTCAGCACGCGCACCCTGACTTTTCAGTGGGGAGAGCGCTGCATCCATACATTTCGTGAATGTGCGGGGTGCCAGGGACAGACCGAACGGCAGGACGGTGTATTGATATGCCCTCCCCTCGAAGGCGAATCTCAAGAATGGCCTGTAACGAGGGTCGATCTGAATATGAAAATATGCATCTTTCAGATCCATTGTAACAAACCAATCGCCCGGGCGAACTTGCGCGAGAATTTGTTTGAGTGTTAACATTTTGAAAGGCCGTCTCATGAGAGCCTTGTTCAAATGTCTCAGATCTAGTATGGGTCTGAGTCCGCCGTCTTTCTTTGGGACTAGAAAATAGCGGCTGTAGAACCCCGAATACATTAGCGCGGGAGGGACTGATTCTATCGCTCCTTTTGCTAATAAATTCTGAACTTCGGTGCGAAGCACGTGACCCACGCTGCTTCTCACCGACGTCTCGATAACCGCCTGGAATTTGGGGGGTCTGCGAGCGAATTGGAGCGAGTAGCCTCGCTTTATAGTGTTTATGACCCAACTCGACACACCGGGGATAGCTTGCCAGGCCATGGCCCGTGTGGCTAGGGCTTGACACACTGAATGGGACGGGCCGCCTAACATAGGGGGACCTGATACCCTTATAATGTGATTTGTGCACATACTGAGTGTTTGACTGACTATACAGGCTTTTGCCCGTGGTAAAGTCAGTGTTACAACAGGGAGGGGACCACCTAGAAAAGGGGGACCGTGAACCCGTGTGTTGTGATTGTGAAACATGCTCTTTTTGTGCTTTATTTGGGTCGGCGTGAAAACGGCGTTTGTTTGCAAAGACACGCTCACTGCTGCGGGCCTGTTTACAATAATAAAATCCCCAGCCGCCTGAACTGAACAGGGAGCTGTGGGAAGTTTTGCTGGCTTTTTTGAGGGTGGTCCGGCTAGTGCGAGACACGAGCCCTCTCTCTTCCCGCTTGTTGCTAGGACGACTTCGGTGGTACCTGGTCAATCACGACGCTGGCTCGCGGGCCTTGACGCCGGGGGAGCGGGTAGCGCTTCGCGGGCCTTGACTGGCGGTGGCTATCAGCGGCCGCAGGGCGGGGCCGAGAGGCCTGCTTCACCGGTTTGGCTGGATGAGGCGAAGGCGGTGGTTTGGGCTTGCTGGACGAAGAGCTCGAGCGTTTCGGCAAGAAGTGTCGCATAGCCTGGGACGCTTTCTGTGCCTCTGTGTACCTCTCCGAGAATCCTTTCACCGCCGGGCCGAAGAGACCGGAGCTGGAAACCGGGGCGTCGAGGAATCTAGTCCTGTCGGCTTCCTTGATCTCGGTGAGGTTGAGCCAAAGATGGCGCTCGAGCACGACCAAACTCGCCATGTTCCTTCCGATGGCCTGTGCTGTAGCCTTAGTAGCACGCAGCGCTAGGTCTGTAGCACTTCTCAGGTCTCGAAAGGCCTCCGGGTCCGGGCCAGCCTCGTCCATGGACCGGAGGAGTTTGGCCTGGTAGACCTGCAACACGGCCATCGTGTGCAGGGCCGAAGCAGCCTGACCGGAAGCGGCATACGCGCGTCCAGCGAGGGCTGAAGTGTTTCGGCAAGGTTTGTTTGGATGAGCGGCTCCAGCTCGCCAGCTAGCTGCAGTGCTCGGGCAAAGATGAGCGGCCACGGCCTCTTCGAGGGGCGCCAAAGACTCATAACCCTTTTCCGCTGCGCCATCCACGGAGGAGAGCGTCGCGGAAACTGCAGATCCCACACGTGCAGAGTAAGGAGCGCGCCAGGCCTTGGTAAGCTCCTCGTGGACTTCGGGGAAAAATGGCGCTGGTTTGTGACGAGGGGCCTGCTGGCGCCCCGACAGGAACCATCCATCCAGCTGACTACGAGGCGGCTCCTCGGGCGTGGCCCACACTAGCTCGAGGTCCGCGACGGCCTTCGTCAGGATCCGAAGCATTTCGGCGTGGGAGTTTGTCCTGGTCGCTGAACCACTGGCCACAGACTGAGAAGCGGTGACGGGGTCGAGAGAGCCCGGCCACTCATCCTCAGAAGCGGCGATGGAAAGGCTGTCGTCGCGTTCGAGAGACCCGCCGAAGGAGACGAGGCCTGCCACGTGGGAGGGGGGGCGCTGGTCTCCTACGAACAGGACCGGTGATGGCGTGTGAGTAGGAGAAAGTGAAGCACGCGGGGACGCGGCCGGCGTGCATTCACTAACTTCCAAACCCTCCGGTTGCCGTTGGCTGCGACGCTTCTTCTTCCTTGGAACAGAAAGCGTAGATGAAGCGGCATCGCCGTCTCGGGAGAGAGCTAGCCGATTGCGCAGCACGGAGATAGGCATGCTTTCGCAGGCCGCACATCCGCCGGCAGAGAGTGCATTCTCCGCGTGGTCGATCCCCAGGCAGGAAATGCAGCTCGGGTGTTGGTCTGCCTCGTGCAGACGGCCTCCGCACGTGGCGCAGGATGAACGAGGCATCTGAAAATAACACAATGCTTTGTAAAAGGATATAGGCTGTCGCCGGATAGCCACAGGTGAGACGGCGTCAGGAGACAATCGACGTGCAGGCGAAGTCTGCTGAAGAGAAGCACGCTCAGGCTGAAAGGCTTGTTCGACGGCGAATAATCAGTAGAAGCTCAGGGACATGTGTACTGTCGCTGAAGGAGTAAAAATCTGCTATAATGGCGGTTTCGGGGGTCTATATAGGCTGGGCCACGCCCCCTCGGCGGGCTCTGACGTTGGGCTAGCTCTTTGGTCGCGCGTCAGAGTCGCCCGCGCCATTGGATGTGCAGTTGCTGCAGCACAGCCTATGAGCGTGACAGACGCTCAATGTGCTAGCTGTGCAGCTGCAAATGCGTTTTACATATAGGCTTTAGTAAATCGAGGAAAAGGAGTTTCCCCACTGCGTATAGCTACACAATACGAAGTGACCGTTCGAAAGGGAACTGCTAACACTTTATTTTGTTGGTCCCCCAACAGATATTCTACTGACTATAAGTAACTTAGCAACTACAAGTCAACTTGTTCTCCTAACCCGAACCCTAACACCTAACCATTCATTCATTCATTCATTCATTCAAACCTTTATTTAACCAGGATTAAAAAAAAAATCCTTGAGATTACGAATCTCTTTTACAAGAGTGTCCTGGCAAGTGGCAGCAAATGCTCATACAAATAATTACAGAAACACTTACAGAAAAATACAAAGACACACTTTCACTCTTCATATTCAAACAACATCATCATAAAAATCATCCTAAATCAATTTAATTTAAGTACAGTGACATACAGACTGCCTTTCTGCAAGATCATTTAAAAAGCCTTTAAAAGAATATAATGAAATCAACTCCTTCAACTGTAGCTCTTTCTGTGTCTTATTCCAACTGATCAACAGGACATGCAGTGGGAGAGCTGGAAATTGGATTTTGAAGTGTTTCATAAAGGGAGCTAGCAGCAATAAAATGATTATTAAAACTATTGAGAATTTCATTTTTGTCAATGATTTTTTTGTTATCAACAACAATACAAGATGGTACTTCTGAATCTGTTTTTGCTTCCGTTAATAATTTAATTGTTTTCCAAAACTTAAGAGGGTTATTTAAATTCTTTGATGTTTCAGAAAGGAAAAAGACTGATTTAGCATTACGAATTTACAGTACAGTACATAACATTTACAGTACATAAATTACGCAAACGCCGAAATTTCAACCAGTCAGACTCAATTTTTGACTTTCTAGCTTGAGCCCAGGCTTTGTTTCGCTCCAGAAGAAGGTCAGACAATTCATTGCTAAACCAAACATTATTTCGCCCTTTCACTCTATGTCTTTTGAGTGGGGCATGCTTATTTACCAGGCTTATAAAACCATCATAAAACAAAAAAAAACAAAACCAAAAAAAAAACATAACCTAACAGTCTACTGACAGTCTACTACAGCCTACTAATACTCTAATGACAGTTAGTTGACATGTAGTTGAAAAGTTAGTAGAATGTCTTTCTGAAACATCTATCAAATGTCAAGGATAACAGATTAAATGTTTTTATCCTTTTATTGTTTGCATGATCGCCACATTGCCCGTGTCCACTGGCCTAGAAATATATGTATAACATTGTACAAAAAATATGTACAGTATAAAACTGGAGGAACTGGTGTAATTCAACAGTTGTAAAACCACTCCTTTTTTATTTTCCTTTCCTTTTTCCATTGCCGTTTTGCCGTTTCCCTTGCCTTTGTACTGTTATATGTTGACTTAAATTCAAAATAAAAACAATATAAAAAAAACTGCCAAAGTCACGTGACTGCACTAAAATGAAAGCTTTAGCGTAAGTTCTGCTAGGAAGACTCAATCGTTACGTCACTTATTGCCTTCACATCTAACCAATAATGTTCTAATACTTGCAGTATAAAAGATCAGTACTTACGCATGTCTGAGTTTGCAGATGCTGACGCAAAACAATTAGTTCACAGAAACCGACGCCGGCGTTCACTCACCTGCGTTTCCATTGCAACCATAACAAAATAAAATCATATCGTTGATTTTGATTTCAAGAACTCTGGCGGCCGCTCCAGAGTGAGAGCGAGACCCATGCATAGGAACCGACGCGTGGCGGTGCTAAAAAACTGCAGTTCATGAGAGGCGATCTCCTCACACTGTTCAAGTTCAAGTTCCTCTTCCAAGTCAGTTTCATGTTAATATGTCTCCTCTACCATGATCAAACTTCATCCAGGTAAGTGTTTAACTCGACTACTCCTGCTTCCTACACCAGCGGCAGAGTTTAAATCAGTGTCTACGGTGTCGTGGCGTGTTGCTAATAACTGCTGATCTGCAGACTGCAACGCAACACACTGCAACGCTTTAAAGTGGAAATGAAACGTCCATGTTTTGGCACTTGTAGTAGCTACATATATTAGTGTAGCGCCCCCTTAGCGTGTCTTAGCTATTTTATTGAAGTGCGCTCCCCGAATTCCTATTTGGCGAAAGATCTCTCTTTCTGTTATTAATTAATGCACCAATGTAAATTACTAACTTCTTATTATATGTTTATTTTTATTCCTAATAGTACTTTACTTAATTTATAATAACCACACAATGTCTGTATAGCTAAAATAAAGTAAAATATTAACTATATGTCTCTATCTCACATGCTAATTAAAATGAACACTCACTTTAATAACCGTTTTAGTATTACACCTACTAAAATTACTATACTACCCTAAGTATAATATTACTTTAACTGGAAAGGAATTATTATGTTACTTTAACACAAATAATTACATCCACTCTAAACCAAATTATTATAGACTAAATGATATTATTTACTTTAAATATATCACTCGTATAAATATATAAAACCAAAATTATAAAGACAATCTTCACAGGAAATAGTTATGAACAATTTACTTAAAGAAAATATCAAATATTCACAAATATACAATTAGATTCAAATAAACAAAATTCAAATAATCACAATTCTCAATCACAATTCCCCAAATTAAACCAATTGAAATTCTAAATCTAATGCCGGCAAATGACCAAATGGCCATCAAAATGAATAAACAAAATGAATACCCTAATAGTCAAATGATTACGTGGCAGGCCTGTTGTGTAGCTTGAGATCGTTGAGACCTAAAACACAATGGTCGTTTCACGCCTCGGAGCAACAAACAAAACAAAACTCACGCAACAAACTGATGAGTCACCGGGTTGTCCTTCACCGCTCCGGATCACGATGCGTCCAATGCTCGACAACCTGGAAGAATCCCTCCGAACCTTCACAGTCTCCTCCTCGACGATTAGCTTTTCAGGCGATGCACTCCACACAGCAACCGAGCAGGCTACTCGCTGGCAAAGTCCTTTTAACTCGCTCGTGGTAATTAGCCGTCCACACTTTCTCCTCGTGGTGCTAACTATAACCGCAAAGTTCACGACATGAACTATCACACTGTAACGTATATAAGTGTCTGTAACTCACTCTTCGCGCAGTATACAATGTCACTTATCGTAACGAACATTAAACTTGGTGTTTTACCAACTTTTTACTCGTATCTGTCACAGCACAATCTTCACATGTCTCTCCTTCTCATTTTTTTTTTCAATTCCGTCCTCCTCGTCGCGTTCCCAAGCGTGTAATCCATCAGCCGGAAGTTGAAGCCTCGCGGGAGCCGCCATTGTAGCAGAACTTCACCTGCTGTTAGCATTCCATTGACTCCCATTCATTTTGGCGTCACTTTGACAGCGAATAACTTTACATCTGAGGCATCCAAAGACTTCATTTGTCCATTATTTATTTCTAAAGAAACACGACAATGTATAAAAGGCTCCATTACTTTGTATCTTACGTTATGGCCCCGTAGAAGCCGTTTTTGTTAAAAACAGGCTAACGATTGCGTCATAACCACGCGACTTTCTGTCGCACAATAGAGACATTACCGTATAGACAGGAGGAGAAGCTCGCAGGCAATCTTTAACTGTCTATGAGGCAATCGGGGCGACATAGAGGCATAAAGTCAAGGGAGAAGCCCATAGATAGAGAGTCCATAAAAACAATGGGACAAAATATTTCAACAAAGTTTTTGAGGAATTAGGTGATTCAGATTTGTTTTGCCACAGCTACTAGAAGATTTACAACTGTCAGACTGTGTCACGCTCAGTTTGAGCCTGCGCAGTCGCTCAGCCATCAGACAGGAAGTGCAATAATCGGGCTTCAGTCTTCTCCATTGAAATCAATGGGGTCGCTGTGTCCATTTCTTTTACTGTCTATGCGCGTTCCTCTCCCGCTTCCTCTCGACCTCTCACCCTGACTCCTGATTGGATCTCTCACAAGTAAGTGCATTTTCAAACAAACTTAATATATTAACACATATAAACATAATATAAACACTTGTATCAAAGGTGGAATATATATTACAATGAAAATAACCAAAATAAAATATTGGCTTATGGAAATACTTTTTTTTTCCATGGGGCTACATTAGAAAAATCACCTTGCCAAAAAAAATTATTTTGTTAAAACCACAGATATGACTAAATTATTTTCGTAATTTCTAGCTAGCTATCTATCTAGCGAGTCGCCATTTTGGAGTGATGTCACAGCCTACGTAACGGGGTTGGTTGGTTCTGTTGGTGAATGAAGAGTGAAGCGTTCCTGGACCGGACTGAATACGCACTTGATTTAAAATGGAGGAAGACGAACTTGAAAGACCTGTTGAGCCCGTGTGTCCCATTGCTTATGCATTTGAGCCGATACGGCGTGGGAACCGAGCTAGGGTGACTTCCTGGCTATTGATCTGTTGCAGGTCAGCAGACCTGATTATGCGGGACACGAGGGAGAGAACTTACTATTATTATACTAGGTGAATAAATATTGATTTTATATTAGATGTCTTTTTGCAGTGATGTCAACATGCTTTAAATTGCTAATAGGCTTTATAAAAATGTTCAATTTAATCTAAATAATTAAGTCAAAATAATAATCCAATCGCTAAAAAGCACATTTCCAAATAAGCACATAAATTCCATTAGGAAAGACTAGAAAGACTAAATGCGTTCTCACCGGATTCAGTGCATCTTGAATTGATATTTTTTGTCTGATCTGGCAGCTTCGAGTAGGGCCTTCTCATTCATTATGTGTCTGTAGAGCTCCTGCAGGTGTAGCTGTAGTTCACTTTCACCAAGAGTTCACTTTTTATGAGGTCCACAGTTGCGCGTTTCCTCTGTCCACGCAGCGAGAAAACACCCTCTCCACGAATGTGTTGGTGACAGGAATGCTCAAAGCCAGCGATACCAGAGCTGTTATGTTTGTGGCACGGATGTGCTTCAACAGAGCTGTCCACTTAGATGCAACAGAATTTGTTGCTGTTGCGATAAGTCTTGCACATGTCTCAGTGTTTATAACTGCTTATAACTTGCGGGACGCGGGACAAAGATTCAAATTTCGGGACTACCGAGCAGTGGTACGTCGCTATGTCCTAACCTAAGTTGTACCTAACATTAGTTGTTCGCTGGTTCGACCAGCTTACATGCATCTTTCACTGTATTTTACTGAACTCAGCCCAGAGCCAACAAACCCCGTGACGTCACAGGTTATAATACTGCACAATGGCGGCGCCCTTGCCGCGAAAGATATAACAGTGTTTCTTTTTTCTTTTATATGTTAACATTTTTCATGTTTCTTATATAATTTTTGATTATAGTGGAAATCCATCTTGTTAATCATGTAAACTTTGCTGACTGCTTCATTTCCCCTTTAAACAGCAGGGCTGGATTATAGCTCGCCTTAATGTTTGTAACAAAGTGTAAGCAAAGATTCACGTTACTGATATTCCACAGTGCAGTGGTAATCTATTATCAGCGTCGTCGATCCCACGCTCTCAATACTTCACTAGCACGTCAGACATAACCGACTGCGTTTATGTGAATACTCAACAAGACGGACATTTTGACATAATTGTGTGTGTATTTGACCGTTTGAGGAAAACATACTCAGCTTGGGATGCGCGAGCTCTTTACGGACGGCTTGTGTGTGTGTGTGTGTGTGTGTGTGTGTGTCGGTATGAGAGCAAACAAAAGCGTCTCTAAAACAGCTCCAAAGTACTATTAAATAATATTAAATCCCTTGGATGTTCAAATTGGCAAGGTTTAAAATGATGTAGGCAAGTGATATCTGTCAGCTGTCCCGAAACGCAAGTGAAAGTGTTGTATCGCAGCGCAGCTCATTTATAGTGAAGTCACGATGTCCTTTTCATTTGCTCATGTTGAGAGATAGAGAGGAGAAACGCTGTAGGCTTTTACTGAAATTACTCCTCACAAGAAAGTTTTCCAATTACTGATTTGATGTGATAATCTGTGTTGATTAATTTGCTACACTGAACTTACTTTTTCTCAACTTAAAAAAAATTAATTTACACAAATCACATTTCTGAGTGAGTCATTACTAGTTAGTTACCATGATTCTTGCAGTAGTTCTCTGGGAAGCATTAAAAAAATAGTAGTTATTGATTAGTTAATAGTGAACTACCACTTTCTTCTGTGTGCTATTACTTACTAATTCGTTAATCAGAATTTCTTGTTAGTTAATAGTAGTTACTAGATTGTTAATATTGTGTTACTCATTTGTCCCTGTGTAGTTATTCATTAACGAAGGAACCGTATTCTAAAGTGTTACAATATATTTCCGAATATTTAATTATCGCGACAGGCCTAATCTGAGCATGTGAGTCGTGACTGCCAGAGTTTTGTGGACAGCCGGATGAGACACGACATTTGACGGAGGCGGCCGCCTCCTAATTCTCCATGCAGGAAAAACCCAAATAAATCATGTAATTAAAAGTCCACAAATGATCTATTACTAAAGTATTTATTAATGGCCATCCATCGTTTACTGAGGCCTATAGCTACCCTTGAAATATCCGATGACTCTGACCAGCCTTTAAAATTAAACAAATATTCAATGTCGAACAGCCGGTGGTGGTTTGGGCCGAAGAGTATGTTGGCAACGCTACCTGGTGTCAGTGTGGCTGTTGTACTGCGATGCCCACCGTGTCAGAGTCCATCTGCTGTCAAGAGGCTGATCTTGACCATGTATTGCAACCATGGTGTTGACAAGAGACAGGAATATGATGCCAGACATCGCGAACAATGTTTCCATGTGCAGTTTGTTAACATAACGTTAGACGTCGTCTTTTTGTCTGGTACTAATAAACTTCACTATCTAAACACTAAGTTAGCGTTAGCTAGTTCATGCTAACAATGACTGTACCTAACGTTAGTTGTTCGCTGGTTCGACCAGCTTACATGCATCTTTCACTGTATTTTACTGAACTCAGCCCAGAGCCAACAAACCCCGTGACGTCACAGGTTATAATACTGCACAATGGCGGCGCCCTTGCCGCGAAAGATATAACAGTGTTTCTTTTTTCTTTTATATGTTAACATTTTTCATGTTTCTTATATAATTTTTGATTATAGTGGAAATCCATCTTGTTAATCATGTAAACTTTGCTGACTGCTTCATTTCCCCTTTAAACAGCAGGGCCGGATTATAGCTCGCCTTAATGTTTGTAACAAAGTGTAAGCAAAGATTCACGTTACTGATATTCCACAGTGCAGTGGTAATCTATTATCAGCGTCGTCGATCCCACGCTCTCAATACTTCACTAGCAACTGCGTAACTGAATAGAAATAAAACAAGCTTAAGAGCAACAGGAATATTAAACCGGCTTTATATGCATATTCACAGCTCGCGCTCCTCTTACCGTCTGCTCACTCGCCACTGAGAGTGTGCGTTACAACTAAAGGAGCAGAACCTCATTCAACTTGTTACACGCACTTCTCTGAATCCGTTATGGCTTCGGCATTTACAGAGATGTATTTTCCATTCACTTCCCGATCGCCGGGAAGATCTCGACTTATATCTAGCAGTGATCGCAGACTTTAATCACAGGGGGCACATTATGTTATATCACGATCGTTTCTGCAAATATAACTATTTAAACATTAAAGAACAGCATTAAAGGACAAGTTCGGTATTTTACACTTAAAGCCCTGTTTTAAGATCGTTTCTGATGAAATAGAACGGTTAAGATTAAAATTTGGACACATGCTGGTGTCCCGAGAATTTTAGGTTTCTTCTGTTTTTATTTGTATTTTCACAAACCATACATAAACGTCATTATCTCAAAACTACAAATTTTACATACATGCTGCTCACATATTATTGTAGCAGAGTTTGTGCTGAATACAGTGTAATCAAACTTAAGCCATGAAAATGACACAAGTAACAGAAATAAGCACAAATGTCAGAGCATGTCAGAACACCTCCAGGACCCAGAAAACACCTCAGATAAGAGGTTAAGAGATCGACAGGAGAGTTCATCATTCAAACGATCTAATTTAGACATTTATTTTCTTTTAACACTGATCAATGCACATACATATGATCATATCATTTAAATAACACAATGTTACAGCGTGCGTTTTAGAACCAAAGATGTTTCTATCTCATAATATTTGCACTCAAGTTTAGGTAGGTCTAACAGAATAAAAGTAATCAAATGTAAAAACACTGGATATTCTTCACTGTTAATACATTAAACGAGAAAATCCTTACAATTAAAGTTAGATAAATGATTGAGTGACAGACAGCATGTATTAGGCTGCTGTCACAGATCTGATATATTCTACATGTGATGACACATACTACACCATTTACATTCACGTCAGACATAACCGACTGCGTTTATGTGAATACTCAACAAGACGGACATTTTGACATAATTGTGTGTGTATTTGACCGTTTGAGGAAAACATACTCAGCTTGGGATGCGCGAGCTCTTTACGGACGGCTTGTGTGTGTGTGTGTGTGTGTGTGTGTGTCGGTATGAGAGCAAACAAAAGCGTCTCTAAAACAGCTCCAAAGTACTATTAAATAATATTAAATCCCTTGGATGTTCAAATTGGCAAGGTTTAAAATGATGTAGGCAAGTGATATCTGTCAGCTGTCCCGAAACGCAAGTGAAAGTGTTGTATCGCAGCACAGCTCATTTATAGTGAAGTCACGATGTCCTTTTCATTTGCTCATGTTGAGAGATAGAGAGGAGAAACGCTGTAGGCTTTTACTGAAATTACTCCTCACAAGAAAGTTTTCCAATTACTGATTTGATGTGATAATCTGTGTTGATTCATTTGCTACACTGAACTTACTTTTTCTCAACTTAAAAATCACAAATTGAAATTTACACAAATCACATTTGTGATCATTACTAGTTAGTTACCATGATTCTTGCAGTAGTTCTCTGGGAAGCATTAAAAGAATAGTAGTTATTGATTAGTTAATAGTGAACTACCACTTTCTTCTGTGTGCTATTACTTACTAATTCGTTAATCAGAATTTCTTGTTAGTTAATAGTAGTTACTAGATTGTTAATATTGTGTTACTCATTTGTCCCTGTGTAGTTATTCATTAACGAAGGAACCGTATTCTAAAGTGTTACAATATATTTCCGAATATTTAATTATCGCGACAGGCCTAATCTGAGCATGTGAGTCGTGACTGCCAGAGTTTTGTGGACAGCCGGATGAGACACGACATTTGACGGAGGCGGCCGCCTCCTAATTCTCCATGCAGGAAAAACCCAAATAAATCATGTAATTAAAAGTCCACAAATGATCTATTACTAAAGTATTTATTAATGGCCATCCATCGTTTACTGAGGCCTATAGCTACCCTTGAAATATCCGATGACTCTGACCAGCCTTTAAAATTAAACAAATATTCAACAAAACACATGCATTAATGCATTGAATTCTATTTAATTTAGTGTATATCAATGGCGATAAAACTTAATGAAAACTTATTTGTAGGATTGCTCACCAATACTGTGGAAATTACGTCTTCATACAGCAAAACAAGATGGCGGCCGAACTGAAGATTCTCGACCCAAACTCGATGATGTCAATAGTCACATGGTTTGAACGTGGACGTAAAATTGTAATTTGATTTAAAGCAATTAGTTTAAATTACACCCAAAAAAATTAGTTTTACTCCAAGACAACTGAACTCAATTACATTCGACCAATGACAAGGCAGAAAAGTGAATTCATTGAGTCAGATCAAGTATAAAAGTTCTTTAACATAATGACAAGCCATATGCACTTGTTTCAATGTACAAAACATTTGCGGTAATTTCTCGCTTTATAAACGTGAAACCTACGGGAATGAGTAAAATTATGTGTAATACCCGCACCAAAATTCAGACCTGTATGGTATGGTTTTAATATAGATACTACGGTATTAGATTGTGGTGCCGTACCGAAGCCAGAACTGTGTATGGAGCCATCCCTACCGGAGAAGAAGCGGAGAGAATCACTGCTGAGGATCACAGCAGACTGAGAGTTTGCAGATAACCCAGCTTGACGGAGAACTGAGCTCTTTCTGTTGCAGATGTGGAACGAGAACAGGAATCTGGAGAAGCAGACACAGAGGAATACAGCAGGAGACTGAGACGGACGACAGAAGACGGTCTCTCAGGTAGAACAGGTACTGTAGCTCAAGCTAGCGTTAGGTAGTAGCGACGAGACCAGACGAGTGTGCTCTTCTTCTTCTTCTTCTTCTTCTTCTTGCTTGTTTATAGCGGTTGCCATACAACTTTTAGGTGCATTACCGCCACCTGCTAGTTATGAGTGTGGGTCAAGATGGCATCACCCATTATACTATGTACATATATATATATATATATATTATTTTATTTAATTCTGTATTTTTCAGACATTGTATAAGAAAGCTAACACTATCTTCATATGATTTCTTTTGTAGGATCGTTGTAAGCTCTAAATTCATTTTCTTGAGGTTGTAAATTAACATATTTCTTTCATTACTATAAGTAGGATCTATTAATATAACATGCTCTACAGTTTTCTTTTGATTACAATTTTCACACTTTCCTGTCTCATGTTTCCCTATTGTCTTCAATGTACTATTAAGTGCAGTATTCCCAAATCTAAGTCTTGATATTATTGTTTCCTCGTTTCTATTTCTCCCTGTTATTCTGCCTTTATCTACAATTCTTTGAATGTATAAAACCATCTTTCTGTTCTTTCTTCCTCCCACTGAGTCAGTGTTTTAATATGATCATAATGTTTAGGTGTAATATATGATCCCTGCCGTCACTGTCCGGTGAGTCTCCCCCGTCTTAGGCTGGAGCCACCCCAGTGACATTACATATGTCATACTGCCCGGTCATCATGTGGCTTCTGCAGCGTCCCTTCCTTCCAATGTACGGGAGCGCTTTCCCAGTGGTCCTGTAGGAACAGCAGTGACTTCCCTGGCCTAAGCCCTGTGCCTTCCCCGCCTCAAAATTGCGGGGGCTTCAGGAGGCTTTGTCTAGGCACTGGAAGGTGGCAGCTTTAGTGGCGCTTTCAAAGTGTCCCCCATTTCAGTTGAGTCGACTACGTCTGACGTTATCGACTGAAAGGGAACGTCCTGGTTGCGTATGCAACCCATTGTTCCCTGAAGGAGGGAACGGTGGACGTAGTCCCCTTGCCACTACCGCTGGACCACCGCTGACCCCGGGTTACGCTCGGCTCCTCAGCGAAAAGCAACTAGTGCGTGCATCCACTTCCGTATTTATACCCGCGCCGCGGGGGCGGAGTGTGTGATGCGAATCACGCACGCCAATTCCATTGGCTCGTTCAATAGTACTCGAAGATGATAGGCTCTCTGACGCGATCCCCCATTTCAGTCGAGTCGACTACGTCCTCCGTTCCCTCCTTCAGGGAACGATGGGTTGCATACGCAACCAGGACGTTCACTGCACTCAAATAATACCGAAACTTGAAGTGGCTTGAATGACTGAAACAGAACTCAAACTGAATGAGTTATAGAACATTTCTAGATCCCAGAATGATAATTGAATAATAATTGTATAGTTAAGCGATCAATTAATTGATGATTGAGCATTAGTGATGAACACCTGCTGTTAACAAGCAGAATCACTGAAGGAAAGAGGAACACAAGAAATACAAGGTTTAAGGTCACCATGATGGAGATCAGCGTTGGCTTTAGTTGGGCTCTTGACCCTTAACATTTGAGTGCAAGTTTTTCTTTGGGTGCTGTAATTGAGTGTTTATGAAACATTTGTTATGGCACAAAATTCAAGGAAAGGTATGATCGGGTGATGATGGTCAAGGTTTGGTCACTTAATGACTTGATTCACTGATATCATTCCATTCAGAGTCTAATCTCTGATTAAAGGGTAACATATTATTAGTTTTATTAGAAACTGAGATTCTACAACATAAGAACTAGCAATGTTATGACTATCAGATAATATGAAGGATTTTATATGAAGTATATGAATCTCAACAATGGTGACCATTAAAAAACGATTCATACTGCAATGCATGCTGAGTACTACCATAATACAAAACTTATCCATGGCTCCCAGCATGCATTGCAGCATGAATCGTTTTTTAATGGTCACCATTGTTGAGATTCATATACTGATTCTTGATGTATGTGTAAGTCAGCATGATACCATAGAGGTTTTTAAAATCTGATTGTAACAACAATTGGGCCTTACAGCAGAATCACAGTTCTTTTATAATGAATAATACAAGTTATATATCACCTGTTTAATCAGAGATTATTCTCTAGAAAAGATCAGAGAATCAAGACACCAAATGATGATTCATCATTTCATAAATCATCATCAAAACACAACCACATGCTCATATTTTCTTTTGGCTTTTGTGCCATAACAAATGTGTTTTATAAACACTCAGTTACAGCAGCCAGAGGAAAAACTGGTGTTATAAAGTCAAGGGTCAAGAGCCCAATTAAAGCAAACACTGACCACTATCATGGTGTCTTTAAATGAAACCCAATAAATCATCTTCATCTAAACCTCTGTTCATTCACAATAACAACTTCTGTAGACGCATGATAAAACTCAAACTGGTTAGTAATAAGTGAAGCTGGTAATGCTGTTTGTGGAGTTGTTCAATGCTGAGATCTTCAGAGATTTAAACATATTTTATCTTCAGTTGATTTCATCTAATGTTGTGGTTGGAAGTCAGTTGTAGTTCTTGTGTTTCTCTTTCCTTCAGTGATTCTTCTTGTTAACAGCAGGTGTTCATCACTAATGCTCAAGAATCACTTAATTAATCAATTATTTTCTTGACTGTAATGTATATCTACTTTTAGTGAACACAACTGAAATAATTTCAGAGTACTCATAACTATTGTTTTTTATAAACTTAATTGAATTGAGATAATTGGTTTCCTCAAATGAAATGAGTTAGCTTAACTCATTGGATTTGACTTTGTGTGTGATATTGTGAGCTAGCAGTAACCACTGTTTTTACTCAATGAAGTGAAGTTTCAGCTAAAGTATTTAAATGCAGTGTAAAGTTTAATTGTGTATTAAGAAATATTATTGTTTTAGTGGACTCGATTAAAATAAGTTCAGAGTACTCATAACAGTGTAGCAGACGCTTTTATCCAAAGCAATTTACAAATGAGGAGAAAATAGAAGCACTCAGATCAACAAGAGGGCAAAATCAAACATAGCTTTGATTCATATGTCAAAAAAAAAAAAAAAATAACAAATCCACACATACCTTTATGGTCTGCTTTCCTCTTTATTTGTCTTTTTTTTTCATGAGGAAGATACTGGGCCTGGACTGCTGAGCTCAGTGGACAGTTTAGAAGAGGTAGAAAGGGTGGTGGCAGAGGAGAAGCCAGAGAAGAAGATAAAGGACTAGACTGAGAGGAGATGAAAACAGGATGAGTCAGGGGGGAGACAGCAGGAGCAATGGATAAAGACATAGGAGAGGTGAACGAAACAGGAGAAGCCAAGGAGGAAGATGCAGGAGGAAGTAAAATAGTGACAGACTCAGGGATGAGCAGAGGTGTGGACTCTGATGCTGGAGTCTCTGTCTGTGAGCTGTTTATGGCAGAACTCTCTCCCATGTTGCTTGCTTCTTTATCTGCAATAGCCACTGTTGGAAAAAAGAAACTGTGATGTGGACATGAGAATAATAATAATTCAATAATAATTGAATAAAATTATTTAATATTTAATTATCTAATAAAATAAAATAAAGTTTTATTATGGTTTTATAGTTTTATTTATTTTATTATTACGTTTACGTCCACTTATGGGTTGTATTTATTAATGTAATATCAATTTGATATTATCAAAATAATACCCCGCTCAAGTTTTCTTATGTAATTTCCCCTATGTAAAAAGGTTGGGAATATTGTTTTTATATACATTTTTTAAAACCTAAGGTGCAATTTGTGCACATTTGTGTTTATTACCATTAAGAAGACTTTCATACATCCTCTTCATTGTAAGAAAAGCATCATGAGTATCTTCTGTATCCATCTTCCATGGACAGAAGCACTCAGCAGAAAAAAACATTTGAGGTTCTTGAAAGAGAGAGAGAGACTTGAAAACTATTTGAATTCACTGAGAGTTCAGAGATAAATAACACATTTATACTTGGTCTCTCTCTCTCTCTCTCTCTCTCTCTCTCTCTCTCTCTCTCTCTCCCTCTGGCCTTTTCAAGTTTTGACTTCTTGTCTATGCATTTAAAATTTGCTTCAGAGGGTTTTTAGTCATTGTGATACTACAGTACTTTTTATTCTATTCCAGGGGTGTTCCCACTATGCAGAGTTTAACTCCAACCCCACTTAAACACACATCCCTTAATGATTTGACACGTGACGTATAGGCTACATTCAATCTTGAATAAATGACAGAATATAGGCCTAATATTTGTCCAGTAACAATAATCGATCTCTTTCGAATATTGTTACGACGGATATGAATAAAAGCAAAGTTTAATATCACTTGTGATGTTCACGTTGTCTAACTTTTCCATTTACTTTTGGATATTTCATATTGTTTCATATTTCATACAACGTTATTCCCAAGTAAAAACCTTTTTGTTCTAAAATTATTATATTATCAAGGTTCGCTGATAACATAGCCTACCTGTATTAGCCTTGATTATCTCTTTGAAAACCCACAATGCATCGAGGCGACTGTGTGGCATATCTCCCGCCGCCTTTAGGGGCACTGTTTTAGGAAACAATCCAATGGGTCGTATTTGAGGAAAGGTGCAAACGACCATTATGGTCGTATAAGTTGGAGGACTTGTTTGTATACTTGGTAATTTAACACCTTATTTCATTTATTTTAAATGGTTTATTTAAGCACTATACTTTTTATTTCTTAAAAACTAATTTGTGACATTTCATCTGCTCAGAAATATTTAAGACTCTGTGACATTATCCAGATAGACGCATAAAGATACCTCATTATGGTAAATTCAACACATGTTTAAAGTTTAAATCTTACTTTTAAATGCTTAATACAGTTAACATCTTATTTATTTTATGTTTTATTTAAGCACAATACTTTTTATTTCTTAAACTCATTTGTGTCATTCTCTCCCACAGACATTATGGACGATGCTGATCCATCTGAAAACCAACGATTCTCTGTTCATAATTTCATCGTTCTGTGAACATTATTCTGATATAATAAAACATCAACTGAAAAAACATTCCTTTCAGTTACACCAAGCAAATTGCCGTCATAAACACACACAGCCATAAATGCCGGAACCACACGGTGGGGGCCAAAATTTCACATACCACCTTCTATCATAAAACCCCCATGGTCATATCCAGTCATAAAAAATATGTCATAAAACAATACATTTTTGACACATAGTACCCTATATACACTACTAGCATCCCATATGAAGGCTGGATGGAAGTGGAGTTGTGTCTGTCTGGAAATACTGAGACTGAAGGAAGGGACACACACCTGCTGGCACCAGTTCTCATCGCATCCAGTGCACTGGAGAAACCCATAATCGGCTTTAATGTGATTGAGGAATTGGTCCAAGCTAATGCAGCCCAGCAGATTCCTCTGAGTTTCCTTGTCAACACACTGAGTTCATCTCTAGAAGTTAGCCCCATGAAAAGCAAAAGTCGTTCTGCCACTCCTAAAGAAACGCAAAAACAGCAGCGGCTGTCATATTGCAAGACTTGGACGAAAATCCATCATTCTTCCAAGGTGTTCGAGAGTGAACGTCAGTTGTGGCAAACTGAATAAGAAGGTTACCCTTGAAACACACGTGATGCTGGAGCCCATTCAGAAGTACCCTGGCCTGCAGGTATAAAGGGAAACAAACAGCTTATTCAGATGAATCTGAACAATAATGACAACATTACAGTGATGGTGGAAAATACCACAGAAGAAGAGGTGACCCTTACAGCACGCACTGTCCTGGGGTCGCTGCATACAGTGGATCATCCATCAGCTGGAAGAGAAACCAGCGCCTCCGTCTGAATCCCAGTCAAATAGACGATATCTTTACTAATAAACCACCGATTTGAGCTTTAAACAACTACATTCTCACCTGAAAAAATCTTAAAACTACAGTTCGTGACACAATAACTGCAGTATTTTTAAATTACGCGGGTTTTCTCCTCTGCTATTGACGCTTGCTGGTTGGTGTGAGATGCTTTCTGGGATACCTGGCTGTCTTAAGTCCACACAACTCTGCACATATTATATGTCTCCCTAATCAAACACACATGATTCAACTCATCAGCTCATCAGTAGAGACTCCAAGACCTGAAATGTTTGTCAGATTAGAGAGACATTGTTGGGGAAACACTGATCTAGAGTTTCATGACTGAACTCCATATATATATATTGACCTGTGTGTATTTGTGTGTAAATGTGTGTGTCAGTATATGTAATGTGACTGTGCTTCGGCCATGTAAAGCCGTTCTTTAACCCTGTCAGTAAAGCTCTTTGACTCTGATGAGTCTGAGGTGAGTCTGTATCTCGTCCTGATCTCTCTTCGGTCTCGTCGTGAGCTCACAGTCTACAGCAGCTTTTGCATTCAGAGGCTGTTTTATATGATCAGCACATGCTTCACTCTGCATGTGTTTATAGCTCTATGAACTGAACATGACATGATCAAGAGCTCTTCTTCATCAACCAACAAACATGACTTTCAGCATCATCTTCCTCTTGACTCTGCCAGTGTTTAGTCCAGGTTTGAATAATGATTTATGATTGTATTTTCAAACACTAATAACACTATATCATTACAATCAACATCAATCTTGTGTTTATTAAGAGAATGAGTCAGTGTTTTAATATGATCATCATGTTTTAGGTGTGATATATATGATCCCTGTCAATCAAACCGAACAGACTGCATTCAGTCACTTAAATTATTTTTATTATATTTTTATTTTTTAAATACCATCAGCTTCTTTTGCAGAAGTGAAACTGTTGTGTTCCAGTCCAGATCATGTAACCAATCAGAGAGTGAGACTGAAAAGCCCATTTGCATTGTCAGGGTGGAGTGATTGTGATCTCTCAGAATAGAGCAGCTCTGTCTCCAGAGACCATGTTCAAACCCCAAGAGCTTTATTTGACATTTACTGCTACATCAACCTTCTGAAAAGCACCTGCATCTTCATCTGTTAGTTCAATGATGTTGTCAGACACAAAGTGAACTTGTTGAGAAGCTTTATTGAATGTTGCAGCAAACACAGCAGATTGAAAGATCACACACACACACACACACACACACACACACACACACACACACACACACACACACACACACACTTTCAGTATTGAGTTGTAAATCACTACAGCTGCAGCACTAGACTCATGTGAATCCTGCCTGACACAGGACACTCAGATACGGCTCATCTTCAGGAGAGAAACATCAGCACTCAGAGCTCTTGTGGAACGAGACCTCATGAGGAGCTCCATCATGTGTTACTCTGCAGACGTACAGCTCTCCCTCTTCCCAGCGTGCTTTGCTGAGGGTCAGGACACTACTGCGGCTGTAGCGGCCGTCCTGCTGGCTCTCTGCGCTGGTCAGAACCCCCTCGGTGACCTCTGACCCGTCCAGTGTCCAGCTCACCAGCGCCCCCTGTGGAGAGTAAGAGCTGAGCAGGCAGAGCAGTGCGGCTGAGTCTCCAGAGATCTGCAGAGAAGAGGGCGGCAGCAGAGACACTGAGGGCTTCACTGTGGGACCAGCTGCAGGAGACAAACACAACACATTCACAAACACACACAAAACACACTGCACTGCACATTCACAGCATTTCAACAGGACTGAAGCAGCAGACATGAGGAATGCAGGACAAATCACCAGCATCTGATCCTTCATGTGCTTCAGCTTCACTACAGCTTATATATATATAGATATACAATATACAAACTACACAATCACTATATGCATTTAAATTAAACCTCAGAAATCAAACTAAACATTGTAATACACAGAATGCAGAATCTAATAGTTTTTATATCCCAAAATAAAGTGATTTTTTACTTAAGTGAAATATTCAGCTGAAAGTGAGACTGAAGCTCAGACCAAATAAAAATGATATCACTTATAAGAACTAGAAAACAATAAAATCACATTTCTTGATAATTCAGATATTTTGTATAAATTGTGTTTCTTTTATAAAGCACTGAATTATAAGCACAACATGAGCAAAAGAGATTCAGTATCATTGACTGAACTACAGAAAGTAGCAACATTTACATTCTGATGTCAAATCTCTTTTTTACATGTATGATTTCTACAATAAAAGATGAACTAAATATGAGCTCAGTGTAGAAATAAATGAAGGGAAAACAAACATGTAATAAACTGAATAAACTCATAGTGAGACACATTATGGAAATATGTTTAGAATGAAATTTTTTGTTGTTGTTGAAAGGAATAATGTTGTTCTTTTGAATGAATAAACATGACAATATCATTTTTTTCAGATTAAATAATTATACAACGATATAAACTTTACTTAAAGCCTTTATATATTTCCATTCTAAAATTCTTTTTAATGCATTAAGCACATTACACATACACATTATAAAGCATGTATGATCACATGAATAATTGTAACTGCAGTTTAACACATTATAATATTATCTATTCACTGTTACACCTTCCAAAAATTATAATACACTAAAACACATGATAAACAACCACTTAAGATGTAACAAGGAATTTGCAAATATTTTAATGCATTTTAACTTTGATTAGAATTATTTATGAAAAGATATAAGGCATTATAATCTACATTATTGATACCTTTATAATGCATTATACATAAAGGCTTCAAGTAAAGTGTCGCCACAATATCTAATAATCATTATTATTAATAAATGTTGTTGTCATGATCCTGTCTCTTTCTCTGTCTCCCTCTGCTGGTCACACACACACACACACACACACACACACACACACACACACACACACCTCGCTTCACTTTCATTACTGACAGCTGTTATCACTTTTCATTACGCTCATTCCTCTCCACCTGTTCCTCATCTCTTCTCATTATCTTGGCTTCTTCTACCCTCTCTTTCCCTGTCTTGTTGTCAGATTGTTTGATGTCTCAGATGCTCATTTACCAGAGTCTTTCTCAGTCTTGTCCTGGCCAGTCTGGTGTGTTCTACGGAATACTTCTACTGGAATTATCCTGTGCTCATCATTATACATCCACAGAACCTTACCTGCCCAAGGCTGAAAGCCTGCTCCGTGCTCATCACCTGTATCCAGCTCCGTGAGTTACAAGAGCCGTTGCTTCACCAGCCTTCTGTTCACCCCTACCAGTACCACAGAGGAGATTTAGTTTCATGTGATGTTGCCAGCTCTACTGGAATCTTTGGTTGCTGATTATTATTGATCTTTCAGTTTGGATTACCTGTGGTCTGACTTTTTGATTCTATTAAAGAACTGTGATTGTCACTCTCGCTTTTGAGTCCTCTCTAACCGCATCACAGAACAATCTGACCAGAACATGGACTCAGCAAGTGGCAGCGCGTTCCAGTCTGCTGTTGAACACCAGGGCGCTCTCCTGGGCAAGCATGAGGAGGACATTTCCGCCGCCAGACACGCGGTCGAGACGCTGGCTAACTGCTGGGAGCTGGGAGCGCTGGGGAGCGGCTAACTGGGAGGCTGAGAAGGATTGCATCTTCAGCTTCTCGCTATTCAAGGATGAGATGATCCGGGTCTTCGACCGATCAGCCTACGGTGAGGAGGCTTCTCGACTGCTTTCTTCTCTCCGGCAGGGGAGGCGCTCCGTGCCTGATTTTTCTATTGAATTCCGGACCCTTGCTACCACCTGTGGCTGGAACCAACCCGCGTTGGTCACTCGTTTTATGGAGGGTCTCAACCCTGAGTTGAAGGACGAGATCCTCATCCGGGAGGTCCCCACCCGGCTCGACGATCTCATCGACCTGGCGATTCGGGTCGAGAAACGGTTCGATCTACGACGCAGAGCTCGCCGGATGGAGGTCGCTCTCTTTTCCACGCCCCCGGTCAGTTCCGTTCCATCAACCGCAGTTACGGATCTCGAACCAATGCAGCTTGGAGGTCTTCGGATCTCTCCTAAGGAGCGCGAGAGGAGGATTGCTAATCCCCTCTGTATGTATTGCGCAGCCGCCAATCATTTTGTCTCTTCGTGCCCGGTAAAAGCCAGCGCTCGTCAGTAGGCGGAGGGTTACTGACGAGCGCCATCACCAAGGTTACCCCTTCAAGTTCCTGCACAGCACTACCGGTGCATCTTCATTGGCCCAGTTCATCAGTCGCCTGCTCCGCCATGGTCGACTCTGGAGCAGAGGGAAATTTTGTTGATGAGGAGTGGGCACTTCAGCAAGGTATTCCCCTCACCTACTTAAAGAATTCCACCCCCCTTTTCGCCCTAGATGGTAGTTCCCTACCTAGAGTTCAGAGAGAGACTGTTCCATTGACTCTTACCGTTTCTGGTAATCACAGAGAGACAATTTCTTTTTTAGTTTTTCGATCCCCATATACTCCTGTGGTGTTAGGCCATCCCTGGCTTAAGCACCACAATCCTCACATCGATTGGTCCCAGGGATCTATTTTGTCTTGGAAGTTGTCATGTCATATTGAATGTTTAGTGTCTGCTGTTCCCCCTATTTCTTCTGTTTCTGTTTTTCAGGAGGAGGCAGGGGATTTGTCTGGAGTACCGGAGGAGTATCACGATTTGCGGGGGGTATTCAGTCGTTCCCGAGCCACTTCTCTCCCCCCTCACCGCCCGTACGACTGCAGTATCGATCTTCTCCCGGGTACCATGCCCCCTCGGGGAAGACTCTACTCCCTTTCGGCTCCTGAACGGGAGGCGTTAGAGAATTATCTGTCTGAATCTCTTAGCGCTGGCACCATTGTTTCGTCCTCGTCTCCAGCCGGTGCTGGGTTTTTTTTTGTTAAAAAGAGGGACGGGTCTCTGCGCCCCTGCATAGATTATCGGGGGCTGAATGACATCACTGTCAAGAATCGCTATCCCTTGCCACTGATGTCATCGGCCTTCGAGATCTTGCAGGGTGCAAAGATTTTTTCCAAGCTCGATCTCCGTAACGCTTATCATCTCGTTCGAATTAGAGAGGGGGACGAGTGGAAGACCGCCTTCAACACACCCCTCTGGCACTTTGAATATAAGGTTCTTCCGTTCGGATTGGTCAACGCCCCCGCCGTCTTTCAGGCTCTTGTCAATGATGTCCTTCGGGATATGCTCAACAGAGACTGTTCCATTGACTCTTACCGTTTCTGGTAATCACAGAGAGACAATTTCTTTTTTAGTTTTTCGATCCCCATATACTCCTGTGGTGTTAGGCCATCCCTGGCTTAAGCACCACAATCCTCACATCGATTGGTCCCAGGGATCTATTTTGTCTTGGAAGTTGTCATGTCATATTGAATGTTTAGTGTCTGCTGTTCCCCCTATTTCTTCTGTTTCTGTTTTTCAGGAGGAGGCAGGGGATTTGTCTGGAGTACCGGAGGAGTATCACGATTTGCGGGGGGTATTCAGTCGTTCCCGAGCCACTTCTCTCCCCCCTCACCGCCCGTACGACTGCAGTATCGATCTTCTCCCGGGTACCATGCCCCCTCGGGGAAGACTCTACTCCCTTTCGGCTCCTGAACGGGAGGCGTTAGAGAATTATCTGTCTGAATCTCTTAGCGCTGGCACCATTGTTTCGTCCTCGTCTCCAGCCGGTGCTGGGTTTTTTTTTGTTAAAAAGAGGGACGGGTCTCTGCGCCCCTGCATAGATTATCGGGGGCTGAATGACATCACTGTCAAGAATCGCTATCCCTTGCCACTGATGTCATCGGCCTTCGAGATCTTGCAGGGTGCAAAGATTTTTTCCAAGCTCGATCTCCGTAACGCTTATCATCTCGTTCGAATTAGAGAGGGGGACGAGTGGAAGACCGCCTTCAACACACCCCTCTGGCACTTTGAATATAAGGTTCTTCCGTTCGGATTGGTCAACACCCCCGCCGTCTTTCAGGCTCTTGTCAATGATGTCCTTCGGGATATGCTCAACATATTCGTGTTTGTCTATATCCATGACATATTGATTTTCTCACCCTCTCTCCAAGTCCATGTGCAACACGTTCGCCGCGTTCTCCAACGCTTACTGGAGAATCGACTCTTTGTCAAGGCTGAGAAATGCTCTTTTCACACGTCCTCTGTAACGTTCCTGGGCTCGGTCATCTCTGCAGAGGGGATCAGTATGGATACGACTAAGGTCCAGGCTGTTACCGACTGGCCCGTTCCTGATTCTCGTGTCTCGTTACAACGCTTCCTCGGTTTTGCTAATTTTTATCGTCGCTTTATACGCAATTTTAGCCAAGTAGCCGCGCCGCTTACTGCCTTAACCTCAGTTAAGTCCAGTTTTAGATGGTCAGAATCCGCTCAAGAGGCTTTTGACCGTCTAAAAACCCTCTTTACCTCTGCGCCCATTCTTCTCACGCCGGATATCACAAGACAATTTGTTGTCGAGGTCGACGCTTCTGAGGTGGGGGTAGGTAGGTGCCGTTCTTTCTCAACGGTCAGCCTCTGATAACAGGATACACCCGTGCGCTTTCTTCTCTCACCGACTCTCTCCCGCAGAACGTAATTACGATGTCGGTAATCGCGAACTGCTCGCCATCCGCCTGGCCTTGGGTGAATGGCGACAGTGGTTAGAGGGCTCCTCCGTCCCTTTTATCGTCTGGACTGACCATCGTAATTTGGAATATATCCGTTCCGCTAAGAGACTGAATGCACGTCAAGCTCATTGGGCGCTATTTTTTACGCGTTTCGACTTCTCCATCTCGTACCGCCCTGGCTCTAAGAACGTCAAGCCTGACGCGTTGTCTCGTCTCTTTGATTCCTCGACCACCGTCACATCCCAGGAGGAGATTATTCCTCCCGGTCGTGTGGTGGGAACTACGGTTTGGGGAATCGAGAGACAGGTGAAGCGCTCTCTTTCTCATGTCGCCACCCCACGAAACTGCCCTAGGGGCTATCTTTTTGTCCCGGTGCCTACACGCCTGGCCGTCCTTCAGTGGGGTCATTCTTCCAAATTGACTGCCCATCCCGGCGTCCGGGGCACTATCGCTTTTATCCGTCAGCGTTTCTGGTGGCCAACCTTGGATCGTGATGCGCGCCGTTTCATCGCCTCCTGTTCTGTCTGTGCCCAGACCAAGGCTGGTAATTCCCCACCTGCTGGACTGCTGCGTCCGCTGCCGGTCCCTACTCGTCCGTGGTCCCATATTGCTCTCGACTTTATTACCGGTCTTCCCCCCTCGGCCGGTAATACCGTCATCCTGACTGTAGTTGACCGTTTTTCTAAGTCTGCTCATTTTATTCCTCTCGCCAAGCTCCCCTCTGCCAAGGAGACAGCCCAGATTATGGTTAATCATGTGTTCAAATTACACGGGTTGCCCACCGACGTTGTTTCCGATAGGGGGCCGCAATTTTCCTCGCAGTTTTGGAAAGAGTTCTGTCGCCTCATTGGAGCTACCGCCAGCCTTTCCTCGGGTTTTCACCTCCAGACTAACGGTCAGGCCGAACGGGCCAATCAGATTGTCACCCGCATTCTTCGCAGTCTAGCTTATCGTAATCCTGCGTCCTGGGCAGAGCAGCTCCCCTGGGCGGAATATGCTCATGAAAGGGCGCAATGAAAGGGCGAGAGCCCCGTGGCAGAAGATGGGAGAGAGTTCTCCCATCTTCTGCCACGGGGCTCTCGCCCTTTCATTGCTGTCTCGGTTATCAGCCCCCGTTATTCCTATCACAAGAGACCAATTCTAACTGTCCATCCGTTCAGGCTTTCATCAGTCGTTGCAAGCGTACTTGGAAGAGGGTAAGATCTTCTCTTTGTCGTTCGAGAAGACGCATGAGCATCTCTGCCAATAAGTCTCGCGTCAAGAGCCCTCGCTATAGTACTGGTCAGAGAGTGTGGCTTTCCACTTCCAATTTACCTCTCCAGTCCGAGTCTCGTAAGCTGGCACCCCATTTTATCGGACCATTCCGCATAGTCAAGATCATTAACCCTGTTGCTGTCAAGCTCTGTTTGCCGCCTAATCTTCGTCGTGTTCACCCTGTGTTTCACGTCTCTTGTATTAAGCCCGTTAATCGCTCGCCCTCTCGCGCCTCGTTTTCCACGGTTCGTATTGAGGGCTCTCCTATCTACACTGTCCGCAGAATCTTGGACATGCACCATCGGGGTCGTGGGCATCAATATTTGGTCGATTGGGAGGGGTATGGTCCTGAGGAGAGAAGCTGGGTTTCCCCCCGGGACATCCTGGACCCCTCGCTCATTGATGATTTCCTCCGGTCTCGCCAGAGTTCCTCCTCGGGAGCGCCAGGTGGCGCTCATTGAGGAGGGGGTACTGTCATGATCCTGTCTCTTTCTCTGTCTCCCTCTGCTGGTCACACACACACACACACACACACACCTCGCTTCACTTTCATTACTGACAGCTGTTATCACTTTTCATTACGCTCATTCCTCTCCACCTGTTCCTCATCTCCTCTCATTATCTTGGCTTCTTCTACCCTCTCTTTCCCTGTCTTGTTGTCAGATTGTTTGATGTCTCAGATGCTCATTTACCAGAGTCTTTCTCAGTCTTGTCCTGGCCTGTCTGGTGTGTTCTACGGAATACTTCTACTGGAATTATCCTGTGCTCATCATTATACAGCCACAGAACCTTACCTGCCCAAGGCTGAAAGCCTGCTCCGTGCTCATCACCTGTATCCAGCTCCGTGAGTTACAAGAGCCGTTGCTTCACCAGCCTTCTGTTCACCCCTACCAGTACCACAGAGGAGATTTAGTTTCATGTGATGTTGCCAGCTCTACTGGAATCTTTGGTTGCTGATTATTATTGATCTTTCAGTTTGGATTACCTGGTCTGACTTTTTGATTCTATTAAAGAACTGTGATTGTCACTCTCGCTTTTGAGTCCTCTCTAACCGCATCACAGTTGTTCTTGTTTCAACTGTAAAACACTTTCTGAAATCTAAATAGTATTTTTTTATTAGGTGATTAAATAGACAGACTTACCGATCACCAGTTTAGTTCCTCCACCGAATGTCCACCACAGTGATACAATCTAATGAAACGCTCGTACAAAAACCTCTATTCCACTCGAGTGAACACACACTCCAGCAGAGAGAGAGAAACAACACTTCAACACACTGATATTAGAAGATCCTCAGCTCTTCTCAACACTCACTCATTCAGATTTGACTAAATGCTTTCTGATATAACACTGTTTAAAGAAATATATGTGATGAGCTGTGACCTCTGAGGTGACCTTTGACCTCTTTGATCATGGATGATGTTGTGGAGTTTCTCATAATGATGCTTCTGTTCTTCATATGCAGATCAATCATCATGATTGACAGAAAAACCTGCAGCTTCACACTTCAATCTTCAGTGAGAATCTGTTCAAATAATGAGTTTATTGAATATTAGAGCCAAAGTCAATAGAAAGTGTGACAATGAAGATATAAAAGGTGTTTTGCATGTTCTACACAGTCAAGCATGTTTTCATATTCAAGGTGTGTTATAAAAGTATGTGGACTGGTTATGAATCTCCACACAAGATCATGAAACGTGAACAAGCTCTAATATGTCTCCATCTTTAACAGCCTGTTTCTTCTCCATCTGATGATTTCAGACACACATGAGGCTTCATGATAGATGGAGTGACACCATGAACTCTGATTAGAGATTCACAATCAGTCCTGATACTTTCTGAACAGACTCATGATTCATGATCTTACTTTAGTGATGGCGCTTCATCTAGTGGAAGTGTAGCAGTGATGATGGTCACATGACTGAATATGGACACAGAGATGGACGTTCATCTGCACATCCTCAGTGTCTCAGGAGTCACAATAAACATACTAAATAAAGTCATGATTGTGTAACTCTAGTGTATATGAGTTTGTTCTCAGCACAAGCTGTTGTAAATCCTGCCCACTTCTTTGCATTGTCAGCACATGCTTCAGTGCTCTGAGAGTGTTTATAGTGCTGTGAGTTTAACACTTCATGACTAAGAGCAGAACACACACACTCTTCATCATCACACACGACTAAACTACAACAATGAACACAATCAACATCTTCATCTGGACACTGACGCTCTGCATTCAGGGTAAGCATCTTTTATAATTATATTGCAAAATAAACAATCACATCTCATTTACAGTCCAATAACCATTAATGACTAAACTGTCTAATTTCAGAGATCTGCGGACAAGTGACAGTGACTCAGAATCCAGCAATAAAACCCGTCAAACAAGGAGAAACTGTTACAATCAGCTGTAAAACCAGTCAGCTGATTTCTGGCTGTAGTGACTGTGTGTACTGGTATCAGCAGAAACCCGGAGAAGCTCCTAAACTCCTGATTTATTACATAAGAAGCCTTTATACTGGAACTCCATCTAGATTCAGTGGCAGTGGATCTAACTATGGCAGTGATTTTACTCTGACCATCAGTGGAGTCCAGACTGAAGATACAGGAGATTATTACTGTCAGAGTTATCACTACATCAACAGTAAAGCTGTGTTCACACAGTGATAAAGAGTCGTACAAAAACCTCTGTCAGTCAGACGTCACAGTGACTGCACTGATACAGCTGAGAGAAACTGCAGCTGCTGATGGAGGATCACAAACTACACAATATCAATGTTTAGCAAACTTTCTAAAGAGTTTAAAGGTAAATGTACTATAAGATTTTCTTCATGCTAAAATACATTAACCCAGTTAATTGTTCATTGACTATTACTGCCATTCATGTGTGTATCTCTCTCAAATGCAGGACCGACATGCAGATTTTAGACAGATCTTTCATATGAATTACAATTAACAATAATATAGCATGAATATTGATAAATGTTAACATATACAGTACATAAGGTAAATAAATGGTCAAATAAATAATAACCAACAAATCAATAATTAAACTACTAATCGACAAAAGGTATAAAAACTCTATTACATGATACATTTCAGCACATTACAGAGAAAAATTGTGAGGTTATTCACGTTTATTTGTGCAAAAATGTGAGAAACGGTTCATTTGAAAACTGCACACGCCTAGAGCTCTTTGTCTCAAGTCATCAATGACAGAATCAAAAGCCAAGTTTTGAGACACATGATGACGGATGCTGATCTCTGCAGGTCCACTTACACTCTCTCGGGTCATGGTAGACCTCGTGTGTGTTTTAATCAGCTTGATCTTTGAAAAGCTCGTCTCCGCAGCTGCTACAGTCACTGATACTCTCAGTGCACACACACGTTTGGCCAGATTTCTTGCAGTCGCTTTTCATGATAAAACTCAGGAATCTCCATGGTGGTCATGTTGGATGATGGTAGGTCAGGGAAACTTCTCATTTCAAGGGCGAGTTGTTTTCCATCTATGTCTGACTGTCCACCATTACTTAAAGTGCCGCTTAGTGTTTCACACACTGCTGCATCAGTTCTTCATTTTTCATCTTAGGGAAGTTGAGAATAACAGCAAACTTCTCCTTGACCTCTGCCAAGGTCTTGATCCTCTCCTCCAGTGACACAATGGCCACATCCACCACTACATTAAACATGTTCTCCATCCTCTTCAGTGCATCACTGATGCTCATCTGGACATTCATATGAGAACTGTCTACGTGTCGATCACAGCCTCTTCTCTTGGAGAACAGCATCCACTTTCATTTCTCCGCACATCTCTCTTGCTAAAGCTGGAGCTGAAGCAAAGTCTTTACCGCGGTAGTCAGTCAAGAAAGTTTATGTTTTGCCAAGCCGGTCCACTGCCATATCCAGCTGAAACACTGCATCCGCTTACTGACATCTTCAGTTCTGTTAAGAGTCATAGCAGACAGAAGAAGAAATGATCAGATTTCCTCTGCTAAAGACTGAGCCTCAATATTAAGGCAGGATCTGCTGGCATTTATTTTGCCTCCAGTAGGGCTTCTCTCACTTGTAAGGCTGGTATTTAATGGCTTCTTCTCGGTTTCCACGGCTCTCCCACCTGGTCTCTGAACATGACTTTACTGTGATCTTGACATGGCTTTTCAAGACAGACCATCTCTGAATGGAAGATGAGAACAGGGTGAATATTTTCAGTAGGAAGACAAAATATCTAGTAGCATCTTTGGAGCTTCATGCAGCATCAGCTACAACCAAGTTCAAGGTATGCGCTGCACATGGCACAAACAATGTCATATGACCGGTCACCATTAATGTTAAGTTGTGTTTACTTGACCTGCCTATTGGATTGTTTGCTTGTATGGATAATTAAAGCCTTTTTAAACCCTGATCTTCATCTTCCAGTGCTTCCTACAACCAAGACATGACAGATGAACGGACCTAAAAAATGGATTACGCTGTGAAATTTGTTCGGGTGTCTCAGATGAGCCACAACTTACTGACTTTCACTGAGCAGTTCTGCCGTCTCGGCTTCACCGCACCCTTCGACGACGAGACCCTCAAATCTCTGTGCTTTTGACGTGTTAACAGAGCCTGAACATTTTAAGTGTAACTTTAGGGATGTTTGGGAATGTTGTTGAGATAACAGATTATACAATAACCTCAATAAAACATTGGCACAATGTTCCATAGTAACAGGGGAGGAACATTATCAAATCAACATTCATAAAACGTTTATATTATTATGTCCTGAGTTGGCAAGGTTTTTTTTTTATATAAAACGTTCTAGTAATGTAACGTGTTAACAAAGCTAGAACATTTTATATGTAACCTTTTGAGGATGTTTTGGGAATGTTGTTGAGATCACAGATTATACAATCTTCTCAGTAAAACATTGGCACAATGTTTCATAATAATAGAGGAGGAACATTATCATCAATTTAAATGTCTCCTTTAATAAAGTTTTAAAATAATGACATACATTTTATCTTTATATTAGAAATTATCTTGTTTTTTCAGTTGACACCACCTATTTTGTCATGTCCCTCGTGGCCTTTTATGAAAGTGTACTTGGGATATGAATAATAAAATTAGAAAAAAGTCCATACATTTTGCCATTCCCATCAATATCTATCTGTGCTTTTTTGCTGGTAATGTTTTTTTTTTCTTCTAAGTAAATTCATGATTATTCATTAAAATCACATTATTGTCATGGGGTGACTAAAAGCGGAACCTTAGTTGCAGAAATTGGGCCCGGGGAACGTTTACGGCGTAACACGGGACCGGTTCCGGGGAAAACACGGAAGTAGGGAGAAACAGGGAAGGAGAGTTGACGAACGCGATTGTTGTCAGCTGTGCAGCGGGGAAAGATCCTGAAGGGCGATTGGACCATGAGGAACATAAAAGAGGTTGATACGGAGAGGAAGGAGGAGCGGTGGAGCGGGAAGCGAATCGCAGAGACGCAACGGAGGTCGGGTGAAGAGACAGCGAGGAAGTGGCCAGCGGTGGAAAGCACGAGGCTTAAAAAGAGATAAGTGATGGTCTCTTTTTCACCGAACATAGTATTAGGATCTGTCATGGTATTATTGGGTGGAAGATTTACTTTGCTTTGTTTCCTGAAGAGGTTGTAACGGGACTGCGTCTGCAGACATTAATTTGGGGGGGAAGAAGAGGAGCGCTTCAGATGCGACATTGCAGTGCAGAGTTTGTTTACACCTGTCATAGAGATTCTGTTCGCCGAGGCTGCCGTCAGGAGCCCGCATGCTGATTTCGGTGGGTGAGGTTTAGCGAGTGCAGTGTCGGTCATTCTAATCACGTGTGCAGTTGAGTGTGTCGTAGTGGAAGCACGAGTGGGGAGAGAAAGCTGCGGCCTGTGCGGCATCCGAACGGACAGAGCTACGACGGAATCGCATTCCTCATTGTTGTCAGCTGAGCCACATCCTCGCTGTTGCATCCAGCCCTGTATTTGAGAAAGAGTGAGCATACTGAATCCATACTAACACACTCTGTTTAACAGTCTATGCTGAAGTCCCGCTGAGCCAGTGAATCAAGCCTCGTCCTCGCTGTTGCATCCAGCCCTGTATCTGAGAAAGAGTGAGCATATTGCATCCATTCTAATCTGCTTGTTTACCAGTCTATGCTGAAGTCCCGCTGAGCCAGTGAACCGAGCCACATCCTCGCTGTTGCATCCAGCCCTGTATTTGAGAAAGAGTGAGCATATTGCATCCATACTAATCTGCTTGTTTACCAGTCTATGCTGAAGTCCCGCTGAGCCAGAGAACTGAGCCACATCCTCGCTGCTGCATCCAGCCCTGTAGCTGAGAAGAAAGAGTGAGCATATTGAATCCATACTAACACACTCTGTTTAACAGTCTATGCTGAAGTCCCGCTGAGCCAGTGAATCGAGCCTCGTCCTCGCTGTGGCATCCAGCCCTGTATCTGAGAAAGAGTGAGCATATTGCATCCATTCTAATCTGCTTGTTTACCAGTCTATGCTGAAGTCCCGCTGAGCCAGAGAACGGAGCCACATCCTCGCTGCTGCATCCAGCCCTGTATCCGAGAAAGAGTGAGCATATTGCATCCATACTAATCTGCTTGTTTACCAGTCTATGCTGAAGTCCCGCTGAGCCAGAGAACTGAGCTACATCCTCGCTGCTGCATCCAGCCCTGTATCTGAGAAGAAAGAGTGAGCATATTGAATTCATACTAACACACTCTGTTTACCAGTCTATGCTGAAGTCCCGCTGAGCCAGAGAACTGACCCACGTCCTCGCTGCTGCATCGAGCCCTGGATCGGAGGAAGAGTGAGCATATTGCATCCATCCTAATCGGCTTGCTTCCCAGTCTATGCTGAAGTCCCGCGGAGCCAGTGAACCGAGCCTCGTCTTCGCTGCTGCATCCAACCCTGTATCTGAGAAAGAGTGAGCATATCGAATCCGTACTAACACACTCTGGTTACCAGTCCATGCTGAAGTCCCGCTGAGCCAGAGACCCGAGCCACATCCTCGCTGCTGTATCCAGCCCTGTATCTGAGAAGAAAGAGTGAGCATATTGAATCCATACTAACACACTCTGTTTAACAGTCTATGCTGAAGTCCCGCTGAGCCAGAGAACTGACCCACGTCCTCGCTGCTGCATCGAGTCCTGGATCGGAGGAAGAGTGAGCATATTGCATCCATACTAATCTGCTTGTTTACCAGTCTATGCTGAAGTCCCGCTGAGCCAGAGAACTGACCCACGTCCTCGCTGCTGCATCGAGTCCTGGATCGGGGGAAGAGTGAGCATATTGCATCCATCCTAATCTGCTTGCTTACCAGTCTATGCTGAAGTCCCGCTGAGCCAGTGAACCGAGCCACGTCCTCGCTGCGGCATCCAACCCTGTATCTGAGAAAGAGTGAGCATATCGAATCTATACTAACACACTCTGGTTACCAGTCCATGCCGAAGTCCCGCTGAGCCAGTGAACCGGGCCACGTCCTCGCTGCTGCATCGAGCCCTGTAACGGAGGAAGAGTGAGCATATTGCATCCATCCTAATCCGCTTGCTTACCAGTCCCGCTGAGCCAGTGAACTGAGCCACATCCTCGCTGCTGCATCCAGCCCTGTATCTGAGAAGGAGTGAGCATATTGAATCCATACTAACACACTCTGTTTAACAGTCTATGCTGAAGTCTCGCCGAGCCAGTGAACCGAGCTACATCCTCGCTGTTGTATCCAGCCCTGCTTCTGAGCATAAAGAGGGGGCATACTGAATCCATACCAATCCACTCGGTCTGCAGTCTCGTTGGCCTAGCGACTCGAGCTCAATCCCCACTGCTGTCATCCAGGTCGGACTTGTCAACGCAGGAGGAACGGTTGGCCTGTTCTCTCCCCTTGAGATTGCCTTTTAAATAAATAAACTTGAGATTACTTTTACTCTGTTGTCCGTTGTCCTTGAGCTGCGGGGTAGCTCCCCAGGGGGGGAAGGTACAGTAGAAGGAGGGAGGGGCGGTCGACAAACAGAGCCCCCACATACACCTCCCTCCGGCCTGTGACATTATTTCTAAATAAAATAATGTGATTTATTCCGTACCCCAGTAATCCCTCAACCCCTGTTACACACATCATTCTCCCCCCATAAAAATAATGAACAGATCCTTATGTGACATCAACAACAGGAAGTGACATCATAGAAGTCCTCTGAACAACATTGTGTGCAGACACAGGCAAGTTGCCACCTTATTTTATAACTATAACTTATTTAGAATTGTGATATTGTGGTTGTCAAGCTCAACGACTCAACCCTGTTACATCAAATAAAGATAGGATTCTATTACTTGTGAAAATTATCTTTGTTATTTCAACAATATACATGATTTCTTAATATCATGCATGCCATGTGCTCTCCTGTTATTCACTACATGTAGAGCAGTGGCCATTTTGAGCAAAAAATCACAATGTCACACTCAACCCAAACACACGCTCACACACACACACACACACGCTCACACACACACACACACACACACACACGCACACATATGAAAAAAGCACACAAGTTATATGTTTTATTTTGATGACCTATTCAGTAATTTTATAATGTCCTAATGTATACTACGTTATTGTTGTTTTTCCTGCAGTCGGGTTAATAAAACTGAGTTGCAATTGCAATTTCTATGTTGTTTTTCTTGGTTACATAATGAAATACAGTGCTTATAGAAAATCTTACAGTGACTTTAAGTAAAAAACAACTATTTATAGGTTAAGCTGTATTTGTCTCAACCCTGTTACCCTAGTCTCAACCCCGTCACACCTACATTTTTATTCATTCTTTTTTTACGTTTATGAAAAAGTAATTTAATATTTTTTGAACTCAGTCTGAAATGTTTAGAGCAATCATAAGAATACAGATTTTAGTTCAAATTCTGAAGTTAAGCCACATCTTTGATCAAAAATTATGAGATTGCTGTCACAAAAAGTGCCCATTTCAGGCTTTAGTATAACATAAGTGTGAAATTATTATATGTACATTTTACATTTGCAATTACTGAATTAATGTGAGGGACATCTGATTAATAGGAAAATGTTGATTTCATTACAAATATATTTCATAATCATATTCAGAGAGCTCCCATAGTGTCCATAACGGGTTTGAAGACTAAGTGTCCATATCTTAAAATAATTACCAAAAATAATAGAGATTTGATGCCTGAGGTGGGAAAATATGTTTTTCTGGAAGTTAAATATGTCATTAATGTTGTGGGGTGTTCAGAAAAGTGATACATATTGGTAAAAAATCCAAAGATGTGTAAGTCCAAATCATACCGGTTTCGTGGAATGACTCATCAAAGCAACGTTCATAAAATCTTCTGAGGATATCATTGAGGCCTGAGTTAACCGAATGTTTTTAATAAAACGTTCTTGTAATATAACAAAGCTAGAACATTTTAAATGTAGCATTTTGAGAATGTTTTGAGGATGTTGTTGAGATAACAGATTATACAATGTTCTCAGTAAAACATTGGCACAATGTTCCATAATAACAGAAGAGGAACATTATCAAAGCAACGTTCATCAAATGTTAAGAGGATATTATTAAGTCCCTGAGATGACGGAGTGTTTTTATAAAATGTTCGTGTAATGTGACATGTTAACAAAGCTAAAACATTTTGAGGATGTTGTTTAGGTAAAAGTTTGTAGAACGATCTTTTATAAAATATTGACACAATGTCCCATTTTAACAGAGGAGGAACATTATCAAATCAACGTTTGTGAAATGTTTTGAGGATATTATTAAGTCCTGATGATAAAATGTTTTTAATAAAACATTCCTGTCAATTGACTTTTTAACAAAAGTAGAACATTTTGCATGAAGCATTTTGAGGATTTTTTGGGATGTTGCTGAGGTAACAGGTTGTAAAATTATCTTTATAAATCATTGGCACAATAACAAAAGAGTAACATTATCAAAGCAACATTTATCAAATGTTTGAGGACATTATTGAGGCCTGAGATGACAAAATCTCATAATATGATGTGTTAACAAAAGCTCATAAAATTTTAAGGATATTTTTGGGAAGCTGTTTAGTTAATGTTCTTTTAACCCATAAAATATTGGCATAATATTCCACAATAAAGGAGGAACATTATCAAAACAACATTCGTAAAATGTTTTGAGGATATTATTCCAGATAGCAATGACGTTTGGGAGTAAATCTGGCTCTTCTGGTTTGGTACTGGAATCATGTTTTAACACCCTTGTGTGAAATAGCATTGGGCTGAACTTTAGTGTGAGTCTGTTCAGCCATAAGAAACAAAAGATGAAATAGCCTACATTATTTTGTCTGAACACTGGCTTCTGGCTTGAGTGTTCAGCAGCAGAAATCAGCTGAATTATAGGGTCTCGATTACAAAAGGAAAATACTCCATTCGTCTGAACTGTGTGAACTGTTGCACGAACGAAGAGATGAGAAGCTGATTGGGGGCGACTGTAGATTGACATGTAAAACCACCAATCACAGCGTGATTTTCCCGTGATGTAAGAACATTTGAAATTGACAAACAGTGCAAACTAGTCGCAAATGGTTTTGTTGAAGAAATTGGTGCAAATGTCAGTTGTCTAAATTGTCTATTTGACAGCAATAAGAGAGTACTAGGCCTAAATATTTCACAAACAAACGCGGCGGATATAGAGTTGTGCTGGATGATATTTTACTCGCTGGTATAGAGTGCGTAACGTTAGCTCAAACAACTCCTGGTCAACGGAACGAAACTCTTTTACAACTGTAAGGTTTTTTTTTGTCTTTTTCAGTTTAAGGTTACATATAGCTTTCTTTTATGCTCTATCAACGTCTTTCAGTATTACATCTTACTTTCTTAGAATTGTATGACAATCGCATTAAATCTAAATGTGTATGTTACTTTTGAATAATAGTATATACAGGGTTCTCAAGTTTCACGCATTGGCCGCGAGACACACGCAATTCAACCACGCTCACACGCCACACCGTGTATTTCTCACGCTGAAAAGGCAATGCCAACCAAGTTGTCCTGCAAGCGTTATATATAACGTTGTATACGAGGCGCAGGCACACAAAGTGAAGTTTCCCGCCGCCAGCTCGTATCTCGGCCAGATCGCGTTCGTTACTAGGCAACATAGATGCGCAAACACACGGAAGTTGACGGAACATTCTCGGCCACCGTACGTTCGTTACTAGGTAACCAACAACATCACGCGAACACACGTCGTGATGGAGAAGGGAAGTTGGAAGAAAGCTCGTCTAACATTTTTAGGCTAGAACATTTAATATATAGACCATCGTATACATTATTATTGATGCAGTCAAAAACTCTACAACTACTTTGCAACCAGGCCAGAAGCTTTGGCTCAGTTTGGCTAGCTTACGTTATCTGAAACTAAGGGAAATGTTAGTGGGTATGGGAAGGAATGAAGATGTATTTCTTCATCATGAACAAAACCAAAACTAGAAACGGGATGGCTCTGGACGGAACACTGTCATCCATTATGACAGTGAAAATGTCTGGCATCGAGCCACAGTTCTTCAAGTGGGAGCCCCCTACCCCTGTTATCAAGGCATCAAAATGCGCAACAAACACTTACAGCACAAAACACATTTCATAAGCTGGAGTGTGTACTCTTGTGTACACAAACACACACACACCTTAATACTCTAATATGTCCATTTGTTCACAATGTCCCACCACACAATAAATCATTATACCATTTCGACTAGACACATTCAAAATGCAAAAAGATTTGTTTTTCCAAACTGTTTGCAGCAATTTGTTATATTTTTGTAATTTTTGTATATTTGTAATTTTGAAATATAACATTAAAGAGTATATTTGATGTGATGAATTGCTCTGTCATATATCAGATTTACCAATTGTTATAATTTCAATTTGTGCTGGTTAATTATGAACAATTAATCTTCAAACTCCATTAGGGCTCCTCCCCTAACCACATGTGATCTCACTCTAAGCTTTTGATAAAACTTGAGAACCCTGGTTTGTAATTTGTTTTAAGAATAATCATTTGTTTTAATCCAGAGTCCAAACTGCCTGTCTGAAGATGAATATAACACTGATGACGCAATAAAGTCTCCATTTACAACAAAGGTACTTTAATCCGTTGCTATAATATTGTGTTCTATGCATACTTGCTACTTAAAACTGTTAATCTTATTATGTCTTTTGAAAGTACAAAAGTTAATAGTAATTCATAAAAAGGTAATGGGAAAATTAAATTGGAAAGATAAGAGCATTCAGTCTAAAACGTTTTCAGTCTTTTGTGTTTCTAGCAAATATTGTACGTACGTACTTGTAATATCGTTGTATTTGACAGACCATGTTTAAAAATATTTCAGGTACTGGGGCTGATGGTCAATGTAAAGGACACAATCTGGCAAATATTGAAGCAAACAATTATGATCTAACAAAAACCTGCAGAGGTGATTGGATATGGGAGCTCAAGAGCCTTTTAAGTGGTTTTGTAACTTTTGTTGTAAATCTTCATAGAATTACCTTTAGAAACAGATTATAGTAATCTTGTTCAAATATTAGGAAATAATTATGTTGGTTTGAGAAAGCCAACATATTGTTAACCTATTTAAACTAAATATTATTATTATCATTCTGATTTCTGAGATTACATTTTTCAACTCTTAACTCCTAGAGCTTTAATTCTACAAGCACCTAACACAGACCTTAAAGGGATAGTTCACCCAAAAGTTAAAATTAGCCCATGATTTACTCACCCTTAAGTCATCCTAGGTCTATATGACGTTCTTCTTTCAGAAGAATACAATCAGAGTTATATTAACTCTAATAGCTTTATAATGGTAGTGAATAGTTATATATATGTAACCCAGGTTGTTTATTAATTTTCCATATAGGGTTATTAATATCTTATTTCTGAGATTATTACAGAAATAGTTAGTTCTGAGTAAGAAGGGAATTATTATTGATTAAACAATAGTCTTAGTCATTCAGAGAAGTTCATTTACAGGTCCTTCTCAAAAAATTAGCATATTGTGATAAAGTTCATTATTTTCCATAATGTAATGATAAAAATTAAACTTTCATATATTTTAGATTCATTGCACACCAACTGAAATATTTCAGGTCTTTTATTGTTTTAATACTGATGATTTTGGCATACAGCTCATGAAAACCCAAAATTCCTGTCTCAAAAAATTAGCATATCATGAAAAGGTTCTCTAAACGAGCTATTAACCTAATCATCTGAATCAACTAATTAACTCTAAACACCTGCAAAAGATTCCTGAGGCTTTTAAAAACTCCCGTAAAAACCGTTCGTTTAGGTGTTTATTTTCCTAGTGTGAAAGATACATTAATATGTAAATGCGGTGGAATCACGGACATTTATATGCTATGGACTGCACGTTGAGTATCGTATCAGTGTGAAGAGGACACCGGTTCGCTGGACTTTGATCAGAGCGGGTCTAGATCGGATGAGCTCTGGATGTCGTTTGCTGCTGTCGGGAAGAAGATGGTGAGCTGATGGGTCAAGTAAAGCCAGTGTGTTCGTAGGTGCTCGTGCTGGATGAAGAGTTGCTGAAGTGTCGTTTGCTGACGGAGGAATTCAGGTGATCTGGTTTTATTTTATTTGCTCAATAGAGTGAAGAGGCCATTTGTTGTTTCTTGGCCACAGCGAACTCTAGCAACGGTACAGGCCTGCAACGAGGGGTTGGGTGGTGACTTTTACATTGTGTGTGTGCGCGCATATATACGAGTGATCACTCAAGGGGTACTGTAAAGTGTTACAATTTTCAAAAAGATAACAAGAGTGTTAAGAAGTGTTATTGTGGATTTATGTGAGGTAACTGAAAAGGTTATTCTTAAATTAGATTTTTTGCATTCGATTGGAATAATTTAAAGTGAGTTAATTTAGCTTAAAGTCACAGAGTGAAAGTGAATTGAGTTTATTTAGTTTCTGAAAGATAAAATAAGTGACAAGAGACAAGTGTTGATTGACATTTGAAGTTTATTGGTACATTAAGACTCAATACAAGGGTTTCATTTGTTTAATATTTCTTTTATTATGTGTGAATAAATGTTATTGTTTGTTTATACTTACCCAATGGTGTTGTTTGCAGTTAATTAGGAGATACAGATTCTTAGATCTCAACGAAGGGAAAGAATAACATTATTGCATAGTTGCAAGTCGAGAGACACATTTAAAGAATCCGGAGCGTCACTTGGGTTACACATTGGCTACACAAATTGGGGGCTCGTCCGGGATCCATTATTCTTTTCCTGAGATCCTGTTGAAGATTTGAGAAGACTAAATAAGTTGTTACTTACTCTTTTCAAGCTTGAAGATGGAGTTCAAGGGTGATGCACTGTTGGCTGCTGAACTTACAGAGTGGAGTAAGGAAGCTTTGATTGATGAGAATCATGCTATCATGCTAATGGGAGTACCATCAGAAATGGAGGTGGCATACATTGAAGACGCCGTCCAAACCATAAAAGCTGTTGGCAAAGTGAGAGTACGAGACTCCAAAGAGGGGAAAACTCCAGGTACTGTGATGGTATTGTGTGAATGTCGTGAAATAATTGACTCATCTCGCATACCAGCTGAGTTGCAGAGAGCTGATGGTGAAGATCCATGGAGACTTATTGTGGCATCGGCTGATGTTCATGCTTCTGATTTCGCAGAGAAGTTGAAAAAATTTCTTCGTGAGGAAGGAAAATCCATGAGTGATGTGGGATCATTGTTCCATTCCTCTGGTTCGAATGCTGCGTCGCCTGAGTCTATCATTCGTGCTGTTGGTGATCTGCTGGAGAAGACAAAACCTTCTGGAGATTCAAATGCTTACAGAAGATTGAGGATGTTCTCTGGTATCATTCCTATTCCGGCTGGAGAAGAGAGTTTTGAGAACTGGTTGGAACCGGCCAGAATGATGATATCTGAATGTGAGTGTTCAGATAAGGAAAAGAGAAGAAGAATTCTGGAGAGTTTGAAGGGTCCTGCTTTTGATATTGTGAAAGCGGTTAGATTTTCAAGTCCTGAGGCTAGTGCTTTGGAGTACTTGGAGGCACTGGAAAATACCTTTGGATCATTTGAATCAGGTGAAGATCTTTACTTTGCATTCCGATTGCTGAGACAATTCCCTAAAGAAATGCTGTCTGATTTCCTGACCCAATTGGAGAAGTCATTGACGAAAGTTTTGCAGAAAGGAGGGTTGATGTCACGGTCAATGGATAATGCAAGACTTGCACAACTTATCAGAGGTGCTTCTGCTGAGTCTGACATGATGTTGTTACAACTGCGCCTAAGAGAAAGGAAAGCTAAGCCTCCTGGATTCTTGGAGTTGTTAAATGAGATAAAGGCAGCTGAAGAGAATGAGTGTGCAAGACCTAGGATTGGCATGCCAGTGAAATCATTGAGTCTGAAAACCGATGCTGAAGTGGATTCCGATGTGGTGAATAAGCTTAGAGCTGAACTTCAAGAGCTGAAATTGAAGATGAGAAAAGATTCATCTAAGGTGCCTGCTGACTCTATGAGGACTGATGCTGCTGCAGAGAAGCAGGAGAAGAAAAGAGAGACTACTCGTGGAGACCCTGAGGTGGAAGAGTTGAAGATGCAGATTCAGAAGTTGAACAAACGTCTGGAAGTGATGACCATAAACTCAACGGCTGAGCAGACTCAACCAAAGAGGCTGAATTACAGAGAAATGCCTTTTCGAAGAAATGCAGAGAGAAGGTTGCAGCCTAAGGAGGATTTCTTCTGTTACCGTTGTGGTGAGGACGGACATATTGCCACTAAGTGCAGAGCAACAGAGAATACCGGAAAGGTGATTCAAAAGCTGGTGAAATCCCTACATAGAGCTAAAGCTGAAGTAAGCAGAGCAAAGGATGATTCTACTGGTTCCGGTGGTTCAGATTGTTTCTCAAAGAAGGGAACTACTGATGGCAGTGAGAAGGATTGTGTGCCAAGAGGTCTTGTGGGTCCAGTTTCTACCATTTCAGTTGAAGTGAATGGACGTTCATGTAGTGCATTGCTTGACAGTGGGTCGCAAATTACCATTGTCTTTGAGCATTTTCATAAGCAACATTTGTCAAATGTTTTGATTCAACCATTGAGTGGATTGTCAATTTGGGGACTGAGTGCTAGTACTTATCCATACAAGGGATATATTCTGGTGGATGTGACATTTCCTGAGTCGCTCACAGGAGTGAAGAAAACAGTGCCTGTGTTAGCGCTGGTGTGTCCCGAACCTAAGGGTCCTAAACAGGTTCCCATTATCATCGGAACGAATGCCAGTTTCTTCCAAAGACTAATTTCATTGGGACAAGAGGCGGAAGTTTCTGATACTGTACATTCCTTGAGGATACAGTCGACCGTTTCCATACCTGGGTTGGAGAAGCCGCCAAGGATGGAAGAAGTAACTGACTGTGTGGAAGGGAGTATAAAATGGATGGGTCCTGGAGATCTAAAGATACCTCAGAATGGTGAAAAGTATGCTGAGTGTAAAGTGGAACTGAAGAAACAGACTAGAGAAGATATTCTGATTGTGGAAGCCACTGATGAGAACCAGTTACCTGCTGGAGTGTTTGTTCCTTCGTCTGTCTTACATTCATTCTACAGTCGACTACAGTATCCGTCTAATCCTATACTCCAGCGAGTCTACAGTCGACTACAGTATCCGTCTAATCCTATACTCCAGCGAGTCTACAGTCGACTACAGTATCCGTCTAATCCTATACTCCAGCGAGTCTTCTCTGTCGACTACAGTATCCGTCTAATCCTATACTCCAGCGAGTCTACAGTCGACTTCAGTATCCGTCTAATCCTATACTCCAGCGAGTCTACAGTCGACTTCAGTATCCGTCTAATCCTATACTCCAGCGAGTCTACAGTCGACTTCAGTATCCGTCTAATCCTATACTCCAGCGAGTCTTCTCTGTCGACTACAGTATCCGTCTAATCCTATACTCCAGCGAGTCTACAGTCGACTATAATATCCGTCTAATCCTATACTCCAGCGAGTCCTCTCTGTCGACTTCAGTATCCGTCTAATCCTATACTCCAGCGAGTCTTCTCTGTCGACTTCAGTATCCGTCTAATCCTATACTCCAGCGAGTCTACAGTCGACTTCAGTATCCGTCTAATCCTATCCTCCAGCGAGTCTACAGTCGACTACAGTATCCGTCTAATCCTATACTCCAGCGAGTCTACAGTCGACTTCAGTATCCGTCTAATCCTATACTCCAGCGAGTCTACAGTCGACTTCAGTATCCGTCTTATCCTATACTCCAGAGAGTCTACAGTCGACTACAGTATCCGTCTAATCCTATACTCCAGCGAGTCTACAGTCGACTACAGTATCCGTCTAATCCTATACTCCAGCGAGTCTACAGTCGACTACAGTGTCCGTCTAATCCTATACTCCAGCGAGTCTACAGTCGACTTAAGTATCCGTCTAATCCTATACTCCAGCGAGTCTACAGTCGACTTCAGTATCCGTCTAATCCTATACTCCAGCGAGTCTACAGTCGACTTCAGTATCCGTCTAATCATATACTCCAGCGAGTCTACAGTTGACTTCAGTATCCGTCTAATCCTATACTCCAGCTAGTCTACAGTCGACTTCAGTATCCGTCTAATCCTATACTCCAGCGAGTCTACAGTCGACTTCAGTATCCGTCTAATCCTATACTCCAGCGAGTCTTCTCTGTCGACTACAGCATCCGTCTAATCCTATACTCCAGCGAGTCTACAGTCGACTTCAGTATCCGTCTAATCCTATACTCCAGCGAGTCTTCTCTGTCGACTACAGTATCCGTCTAATCCTATACTCCAGCGAGTCTTCTCTGTCGACTTCAGTATCCGTCTAATCCTATACTCCAGCGAGTCTACAGTCGACTACAGTATCCGTCTAATCCTATACTCCAGCGAGTCTACAGTCGACTACAGTATCCGTCTAATCCTATACTCCAGCGAGTCTACAGTCGACTTCAGTATCCGTCTAATCCTATACTCCAGCGAGTCTACAGTCGACTACAGTATCCGTCTAATCCTATACTCCAGCGAGTCTACAGTCGACTACAGTATCCGTCTAATCCTATACTCCAGCGAGTCTACAGTCGACTACAGTATCCGTCTAATCCTATACTCCAGTGAGTCTTCTCTGTCGACTACAGTATCCGTCTAATCCTATACTCCAGCGAGTCTACAGTCGACTTCAGTATCCGTCTAATCCTATACTCCAGCGAGTCTACAGTCGACTTCAGTATCCGTCTAATCCTATACTCCAGCGAGTCTACAGTCGACTTCAGTATCCGTCTAATCCTATACTCCAGCGAGTCTTCTCTGTCGACTACAGTATCCGTCTAATCCTATACTCCAGCGAGTCTACAGTCGACTATAATATCCATCTAATCCTATACTCCAGCGAGTCTACAGTCGACTTCAGTATCCGTCTAATCCTATACTCCAGCGAGTCTTCTTTGTCGACTACAGTATCCGTCTAATCCTATACTCCAGCGAGTCTACAGTCGACTATAATATCCGTCTAATCCTATACTCCAGCGAGTCCTCTCTGTCGACTTCAGTATCCGTCTAATCCTATACTCCAGCGAGTCTTCTCTGTCGACTTCAGTATCCGTCTAATCCTATACTCCAGCGAGTCTACAGTCGACTTCAGTATCCGTCTAATCCTATACTCCAGCGAGTCTACAGTCGACTACAGTATCCGTCTAATCCTATACTCCAGCGAGTCTACAGTCGACTTCAGTATCCGTCTAATCCTATACTCCAGCGAGTCTACAGTCGACTTCAGTATCCGTCTTATCCTATACTCCAGAGAGTCTACAGTCGACTACAGTATCCGTCTAATCCTATACTCCAGCGAGTCTACAGTCGACTACAGTATCCGTCTAATCCTATACTCCAGCGAGTCTACAGTCGACTACAGTATCCGTCTAATCCTATACTCCAGCGAGTCTACAGTCGACTTCAGTATCCGTCTAATCCTATACTCCAGCGAGTCTACAGTCGACTACAGTATCCGTCTAATCCTATACTCCAGCGAGTCTACAGTCGACTACAGTATCCGTCTAATCCTATACTCCAGCGAGTCTACAGTCGACTACAGTATCCGTCTAATCCTATACTCTAGCGAGTCTTCTCTGTCGACTACAGTATCCGTCTAATCCTATACTCCAGCGAGTCTACAGTCGACTTCAGTATCCGTCTAATCCTATACTCCAGCGAGTCTACAGTCGACTTCAGTATCCGTCTAATCCTATACTCCAGCGAGTCTTCTCTGTCGACTACAGTATCCGTCTAATCCTATACTCCAGCGAGTCTACAGTCGACTATAATATCCGTCTAATCCTATACTCCAGCGAGTCCTCTCTGTCGACTTCAGTATCCGTCTAATCCTATACTCCAGCGAGTCTACATTCGACTTCAGTATCCGTCTAATCCTATACTCCAGCGAGTCTACAGTCGACTACAGTATCCGTCTAATCCTATACTCCAGCGAGTCTACAGTCGACTTCAGTATCCGTCTAATCCTATACTCCAGCGAGTCTACAGTCGACTTCAGTATCCGTCTTATCCTATACTCCAGAGAGTCTACAGTCGACTTCAGTATCCGTCTAATCCAGCAATTCTTAAAGTGTGGTCGCCCCCTAGTGGTCCGCGAAAGGATGACCTAAACTAGGCAAGTGTTTACAAAATTGTCACTTATTTAACCCTTTCGCACGTACGATCACACCGGTGTGATCAGTCTTGGCTGATCCCTGGAGCGTACGATCACACCGGTGTGATTAGAACGGTCAGTGCATCACGTGATCAACTGCTAAATTCAAATGTGCTTTCGCGCATTGGCTGGCGCTAAGTGCTGTCATATATCACAACTATTCAGTGTTTTCAACCACATAATGTTTATTTTAGGTTTCAGACATTTAAATACACATAAGTACTAGCAAAAAAAATATTTTGAGTTTGTAAAATACACACTGATGTCTATAGAAGCGGCAATAATAATCCTTTCCATTATAAAAAGACGACACGTTTTATTCATATCAGATACACATTGTGTAATTAGCTTTACATTTTACCCTATTCTTCTCCCAGTTCACCGGCCACTTACTTTCATGTATTTCGTGAGAAGTTGAGGAATTGACGTGTTGTAAACTAACATAGCGCCGCCCATCGCACATACAGCTCAACTGACGCGATCGTTATACAGGTGTTTAAACAACAAAACACATCCACTTGCACGTATTTGACAATCGGAATATCAGTGTTTCATGTTATAGCTAATACATTTGTGAATATTTTGAATAGAAAAGGAAAAATTACATAAAAGCAGATCATCATTCATTCAGCGCTGTGTTGTGGTTGCGCTGTGTCACATGACAAGCAATGACGCGTCACCATGGAAACATTAAAGTGACACACGAAACTGTGATAACAGTTCTTGCCATTCTGTTTTAATAACGTAAAAATGGATTGATGGCTAAACCAAAGAGGAGTCAAAAGAAAAGATCAAGCATCCACTGAAAGCAGCAAGACTACAGCACCACAAAGGCCCACTGAAGCCGGTACCGAAGATACCGAGTCACGGCCACTGGCCACCACACTCACGCAGACCACGGAGCTAGCGCACTGTGGAAAACCATGTGAGAAAGTTAAGCGAAAATATCACAATGAGTACATAAAGTTTGGATTTTCCTGGACTGGAGATCTTGAGGATCCTAGACCTCACTGTGTTTTGTGTTATGAAATATTGGCTAATGAAGCAATGAAACCATCTAAACTCAAGCGTCACTTTGAGTCTAAGCACAAAGATTGTACAGATAAACCGGTGTCATTTTTTGAGAGAAAACGTGATGAGCTTGAGCGACACATGAGTAAAAACACATCACAGTTTTTTATGCCCGGTGAAAATGCAAAGGCTACTGAGGCATCATACAAAGTGTCTCTACTCATTGCAAAAACGGGAAAAGCCCATTCAATTGGAGAGACTCTAGTTAAGCCAGCTGCAGAAGTTATGGCAAACGTAATGCTAGGGAAGAAAGCTAGTGATGACATGCACAAAGTACCTCTGTCCAATGACACTGTCCAGCGACGCATAACTTCAATGTCCGAAAATGTCCAAGAGCAGCTGATCACACGATTACACCAGAGTCCCTTCTTTTCTCTTCAGCTGGACATATCCACGGACATTGGTAACGAGGCAAATCTTCTGTGTTTTGTGAGATACATCCATGCGCGCTCAGTCCACGAGGATTTTCTCTTCTGTAAATCCCTTCCAACGAACACCACAGGAGAAGCTATCTTTGATGCACTAAATGCCTTCATTGTGCATAATAACATTGACTGGAAATGTTGTGTTGGAGTTTGGACAGCCAAACACAAGGGCCTGGTAACGCGTGTGCGTAATGTTGCTCCATCCGCTGTGTCAACTCATTGCTGCATTCACAGAGAACAGCTCGCGGTGAAAAAGATGGCAAGTTGCCTTAAAACTGTTTTGGACGAGGCGGTTAAAATAGTCAACTCAATCAAAGGCAAGGCCCTCAACTCGCGTCTTTTTAAAGTCCTGTGTGAAGAAATGGGGAGTGAGCACACAAAACTTCTGTTCCACACTGAAGTGCGCTGGTTATTCCGTGGCAAGATCCTGTCTCGTCTCTTTGAACTGCGCGATGAAGTAAAATTATTTCTGCACCAAGCTGATGAACTGTATGATCGACTTCATGACTTTATGTGGCTTTCAAAACTAGCCTATCTTGCAGATATTTTGAAGTTGGGTTTTCCACACTGGTTGGTTTGAAAACAAAACAGCGCAACAGACTAAACGTGGAGCCTAGTATGAAACTGAAACTCTCCTCTTTGGAGCCAGACATTCAGAAACTGATGTGTGAGAAGCAGCACCACTCGTCTCATTAATATTCACGTTAAGTTTTAGATGGAAATCTCAAAATATAAAATCTACAGACCTATTAGTTCCCTATCAGGGAACTCGAGCTGCGTGACAACGCTTTGGGAACGCCCCTGCGTGAGTGCGTCATGAAGCACGTATGAAATCAGTCCAATGGCGAGATGGAACGTCATAGGCGGGTGATGTCATCGACCAGGAAACTATATAAGCACCCCAAAACACAAGCGCATCAGCTTCTGAGTCTTCAGCAAGCGCTCTGTGTATGAAAAAGTCTGTGTCTCAAGTGTTTTTGTCTGTCCTTAGAAATTGCTAGGCAGGAGTTTTTCACATATATATATATATATATATATATATATATATTTATATAAAAAACTATAAAAGAGACAATATATATCAAACTGGCGAGCGAACAGCAGTTCAGAAAGTGTGTTCATCCCTGCTCACGTTATATTACGGGTGGGGACACACACACAATCTGTGTGTTGTTTGTTTGGGAGTGCAGCATGCCCAGTCAGCTCTCGAGGGAGCTGATTGCGAGCATTGCGAGCGTTTGTCCATAAAAACGCTCTGCTCCCGCCGAGCCCTCTTCGAGGAGAGTGGTTCGGTGCGCGCTCCCCGCGGTTCAGGTCCCGCTTTTGCCGAGGCACAGCGAAGGCTTCAATCGTGGGGATCGCATATGGATCTATCAGCTGGGATTGAGACGGGCTCTGCCCTTTCTCAGCCCTTACCTGGTAGATCCAGTGCCTCATATCCGGGTTCGGAAGCACGCACTGCGGTTTCTTCCACCCGGGCTGAGGCACCATCATTCTAATTACCCAGTTCTGAGGAGCTGGATGTTGTCAGTATTGTGCGAAGGGCTTATGGAGGTTTTCGCTCGAGCTGTGTCAATATTAAGCATTGAGTAGCCAACGGCTAGGCAGGAGTCTGTTACTGAATCTAAATTAGATGAGAGATTTCTCCCTTCCCGTGTTCAACCTCCACGCCGGTGCTTGCCGTTCTTTCATGATCTCCATACTGAGGTTTCGAGATCATGGAAGAAGCCGGTTTCTTATAGAATTTTTTTAGCCCTCTAACGTAAACATATTCTAATATAACGGGGGCAAAATATTATGGTGCTATGCCTCGGTAGAAGAGACGCTTGCGAGCCATCTCTCTTCCGAGGCTGCTTCATCATTTAAAGCACCGACTTTACCCCCAAGCCTTTAAGAAATACCTCGGGGTAAAGCGTATTCGGCGGCGGGTCAGGCTGTGTCATGTCTGCATACTATGTTGATTTTGCGGGCATACCAGGCTGATCTGCTAAGGGACGTGAGTGAGAGTGAGGAGGTCAGTTCTGACGTGGTTCGAGAACTGCGTCAGGCTGCTGATTTATCTCTGCGTGCAGCCTTGGTGGCCGCAGAGAGTCATTTATGGCTTAATTTTTCGACTATGAAAGAGAAAGAAAAAGCTTTTCTTTTAGATGCTCCTCTCTCCCCTGCGGGGTTATTCGGTGACTCAGTTAATTCTGTCATTGATAAATTTCAGGAAGAAAAGAAACAGGCAGCAGCTTTAAAAAAAAAAAAAAAAAAAAGTTTCTTCCATTAAAAGTTCACGTCCCCGGGGCTGCTGGGCGGGAGCAGCCCCGGCCGTCTACGAGCTCTTCGCATAGGGCAGAAGCAGTGTGTCACCTGCGGGCGGTAGAACTGATCTGAGGACAGTTATATTGGCGAAGAAGGCTTCAGCCAAGAAAAAGTCCTGACGTCATAAAAGTCAGGACACTGAGGGTGGTCCCCACCGAGGGAGAAAGGTGTTCAACTCTTTTTACGGTGCCCGTTCTGCCTCGGTGCCCTCAGGGGCCCGTTCTGCCAACCCCGCCTCTATGCTGGGGCGTAGACGGTCCCAGCGAACACTTTCCCGAGGGACGCTCGCTCCCTCTGAGGAGGGTCTCAGGGCAGTCAAACCAGTTGTTCCCTGCCGGTGCGCCGTTACAGGGCACTGTGTTTGCTGCTCAAGTTATACCAGAGGCCAGTCTCGAGAGACTGGTACCCTTAGTAGAATTTCTGGCAGAGTGGAAAAGCCTTCCAAAAATATCTCAGTGGGCACCAAAATTCAGAGGGGTTCTGCCCACAGTGGTGGGCCCCGAGCAGGCTCTGGTAATGGAACAAGAGGTGAAAACGCTCCTTCAAAAGGAGGCTATAGAACGGGTTCCTCCTCCCAGTTTGGAGTTAGGTTATTACAGCCGATATTTCATCGTTCCAAAAAAGGATGGGGGGTTGCGTCCAATTTTAGATCTGTGCCCATTAAATCGCTCGGTAGGGAAGCTCAAATTCAAGATGCTCACTATTAAGCAGATCGTGTCACAAATCAGGTCCGAGGACTGGTTTGTCACGATAGATCTAAGGACGCATACATCCACATTTCCATCCTTCTACAACACAGGAAGTTCCTGAGGTTCGCTTTCGGGGGCGAAGCGCGCCAATATCGGGTTCTTCCATTCGGCCTAGCACTGTCTCCCTGATCTTTCACGAAATGCATGGATACAGCTCTGGCTCCGCTGCGACTCCAGGGTATCCGCATTTTAAATTTTATCAACGATTGGTTGATTCTAGCTCAATCGGAGCATCGGGCGATTCGGCATCGAGATGTCGTGCTCGCCCATGTCAAAAGTTGGGGTTGAGGCTCAACGCCAAGAACAGTGTGCTTTCTCCATTACAGAGGACCACTTTTCTGGGTGTGGTTTGGGTTTCGACGACGAGGCAGGCACGTCTGTTTCCTGCTCGTATAGCTTCGATTCTCTTAGCCGTCAAACAGGCAAAGCTAGGCCAGTCACTAACTGTAAAAGAATATCAGAGAATTCTGGTCTGATGGCAGCAGCGTCCAACGTTATACCTTGCGGCCCGCTGTACATGAGACCGCTGCAGTGGTGGCTCAGGGCCAAGGGGTTCTCCCCGAGGGGAAACCCGCTCCACATGATCAGGGTCATGCGACGGTGTCTTCGCGCCCTGGCTATGCGGAAAGAATCTTGGTTCCTGTCCCATGGGCCCGTGCTAGGAGCTCCCTGTCATCGCGTAACGCTAACGACGGATGCCTCCCTCACGGGCTGGGGGCCGATCATGAGTGGTCGCCCTGATCAGGGTCTGTGAGGACCATCATTTTCATTGGCATATAATTGTCTAGAAATGCTGGTGGTGTTTCAGGCTCTGAAACACTTCCTCCCAGACCTGAGAGGTCATCATGTTCTTGTCCGGTCAGACAACACATCGGTGGTCTCCTACATAAATCACCAGGAAGGTCTGCGTTCGCGCCCGTTATACAAGCCGGCTCGCCAGATCCTTCTATGGTCCCAGGGGAAGCTTCTTTCATTGAGGGCGATTTATATCCCAGGGTATCTAAATCAGGGGGCAGACATCCTGTCGAGGCAGGGGCCGAGGCCCGGGGAATGGAGACTCCATCCCGAGGTGATGGAGCTCCTATGGAGACATTTCGGTCGTGCCGAGGTAGACCTGTTTGCATCCAGGGAGACATCACACTTCCACTGTGGTTCTCTCTAAGCCATCCAGCCCCTCTGGGGTTGGACGCTATGGTACAGGCGTGGCCGAGGTCACGCCTGTACACATTTCCCCCGATCGCTCTGCTCCCCGGAGTTCTGGACGTTGGTTTGCGGACCTAATTTCTCTCCTCGACGGCTCTCCTCTGGAGATTACGATCAGGAGGGACCTTCTCTCTCAGGCGAGTGGGTTGATCCTTCACCCCCGCCCAGGACTACGGAGGTTGTGGGCTTGGCCTCTGAGGGGGCCCAGCTCCTAGAATCTGGTCTCTCGACTGAGGTCGTGGAGACCATCCTCCACTCCAGAGCTCCGGCCACTAGGAAATCATATGCCTTGAGGTGGAATATGTTCACCTCTTGGTGTGGGGAACACCAGTCGGACCCAGTTAACTGCCCGGTGGGTGCAGTGCTGGAATTCCTTCGGGAGCGTTTCTCCACAGGGTTATCCCACTCCACACTGAAGGTGTACGTGGCGGCCTTATCTGCTACCATGTCCCTTTAAGTGGAGCCTCTCTCGGGAGACACCCACTTATAATTTGTTTCCTTCGTGGCACTTTGAGGTTGAGGCCAGCAGTTCGCACGAGGGTGCCGACCTGGGACCTTGCGGTTGTTCTAGAAGGTCTCTCTCTAGCACCGTTCGAGCCCATTGAAGAAGTTTCTGAGAAGTCATTACTTTAAAAACTATCTTTCTTCTTGCTATCTCTTCATTAAAAAGAATAGGAGATTTTCAAGCTCTATCGGTCTCTCCCTCGTGCTTGGAATTCTCGCCCGGCATGGTAGAAGTTTTTCTCCATTCTAGACCGGGCTAGGTTCCTAAGGTCGCAACTAATACTGTTAGGCCTATTATACTGCAAGCCTTCTGTCCTCCTCCTTTGACGTCGGACCAAGAGAAACTAAATCTGCTTTGCCCAGTTAGGGCTCTAGATGCTTACGTCCACAGAGCTGCCCTGTGGAGAAAATGTGAACAACTGTTCGTTTGTTTTTGGACCCCCTAGGAAGGGCTGTCCTGCATCTAAGCAGAGGTTGAGCAAGTGGGTGGTCGAGGCCATCTCACTTGCCTTCGAGTCTTCCAGTCAGCCTTCTCTTTTGGCTGTCCGGGCTCATTCAACCAGGAGTATGGCTGCCTCTAAGGCTATTTTGTCAGGAGTATCAATTCAGGACGTTTGCGATGTGGCAGGCTGGTCCTCACCGCACACATTCGTAAAGTTTTACCATCTTGACTTCAGCTCCATTCCAGGGGCGCAGGTGCTTTCGTCCGAATGTGCGCTCTGACTTCACACGACGGACACTTGCTCGTATGGCGGCGTTGGTATTAGCGTTCCCAAAGCGTTGTCACGCAGCTCGAGTTCCCTGATAGGGAACGTCTCTGGTTATGTATGTAACCCTAGTTCCCTGAAGGGAACGAGACGCTGCGTGTCTGTGCCATACTCCCAGCATGCCCGTGAGCACTTGCTTCAGTCTTATCAGAAGCTGATGCGCTTGTGTTTTGGGGTGCTTATATAGTTTCCTGGTCGATGACGTCACCCGCCTATGACGTTCCGTCTCGCCATTGGACTGATTTCATACGTGCTTCATGACGCACTCACGCAGGGGCGTTCCCAAAGCGTTTTCACGCAGCGTCTCGTTCCCTTCAGGGAACTAGGGTTACATACGTAACCAGAGACGTTTTGTAATGTACTAGTTTTTGTTTCATATGTAAAATTCCACTAATTTTAGTGATATTGGACATTAAGGGGAAATTTTTTTTAAGCATTTTATTGTTACCATAGTTACAACCATAGACTTCGTATACCCACCACCTCAGTTTTAAACTAATGGCTCTTTGGAATGACATTAAGTGGGACCTAGGCTGTTACAGTATGTTTAATTGCAGTTTTTTTTTCCACATGTGCAGTTTGTTGTTCATATTAAGCTGCAGCTCATTTCACATTTACTTTTTCAAATGAAATAAAATTCATATAATAATTTCTGATCATATTATTGTATTTGTGTTTGAATAATTAGTTTTTGACTTGAAACAGTTGCATATTAAACTTAAATTTAGCTTATCCTTACAATTTTGTTGTTTTTTGGGGGCGTGTTAGAGTGGGATTTTGTTACTGTAGGTGGTCCTCAGAAAAAAATTGGAAGATAAAGTGGTCCTTGGGCTGAAAAAGTTTGAGAAACACTGATCTAATCCTATACTCCAGCGAGTCTTCTCTGTCGACTACAGTATCCGTCTAATCCTATACTCCAGCGAGTCTTCTCTGTCGACTTCAGTATCCGTCTAATCCTATACTCCAGCGAGTCTTCTCTGTTGACTACAGTATCCGTCTAATCCTATACTCCAGCGAGTCTTCTCTGTCGACTTCAGTATCCGTCTAATCCTATACTCCAGCGAGTCTACAGTCGACTACAGCATCCGTCTAATCCTATACTCCAGCGAGTCGTCTCTGTCGACTACAGTATCCGTCTAATCCTGTACTCCAGCGAGTCTACAGTCGACTACAGTATCCGTCTAATCCTATACTCCAGCGAGTCTTCTCTGTCGACTACAGTATCCGTCTAATCCTATACTCCAGCGAGTCTTCTCTGTCGACTACAGTATCCGTCTAATCCTATACTCCAGCGAGTCTACAGTCGACTACAGTATCCGTCTAATCCTATACTCCAGCGAGTCTACAGTCGACTACAGTATCCGTCTAATCCTATACTCCAGCGAGTCTTCTCTGTCGACTTCAGTATCCGTCTAATCCTGTACTCCAGCGAGTCTTCTCTGTCGACTACAGTATCCGTCTAATCCTATACTCCAGCGAGTCTACAGTCGACTACAGTATCCGTCTAATCCTATACTCCAGCGAGTCTACAGTCGACTTCAGTATCCGTCTAATCCTATACTCCAGCGAGTCTACAGTCAACTACAGTATCTGTCTAATCCTATACTCCAGCGAGTCTACAGTCGACTACAGTATCCGTCTAATCCTATACTCCAGCGAGTCTACAGTCGACTTCAGTATCCGTCTAATCCTATACTCCAGCGAGTCTACAGTCGACTACAGTATCCGTCTAATCCTATACTCCAGCGAGTCTACAGTCAACTACAGTATCTGTCTAATCCTATACTCCAGCGAGTCTACAGTCGACTTCAGGATCCGTCTAATCCTATACTCCAGCGAGTCTACAGTCGACTACAGTATTCGTCTAATCCTATACTCCAGCGAGTCTACAGTCGACTACAGTATCCGTCTAATCCTATACTCCAGCGAGTCTACAGTCGACTTAAGTATCCGTCTAATCCTATACTCCAGCGAGTCTACAGTCGACTTCAGTATCCATCTAATCCTATACTCCAGCGAGTCTACAGTCGACTACAGTATCCGTCTAATCCTATACTCCAGCGAGTCTTCTCTGTCGACTTCAGAATCAGTCTAATCCTATACTCCAGCGAGTCTTCTCTGTCGACTTCAGTATCCGTCTAATCCTATACTCCAGCGAGTCTACAGTCGACTTCAGTATCTGTCTAATCCTATACTCCAGCGAGTCTACAGTCGATTTCAGTATCCGTCTAATCCTATACTCCAGCGAGTCTTCTCTGTCGACTTCAGAATCCGTCTAATCCTATACTCCAGCAAGTCTTCTCTGTCGACTTCAGTATCCGTCTAATCCTATACTCCAGCGAGTCTACAGTCGACTTCAGTATCCGTCTAATCCTATACTACAGCGAGTCGTCTCTGTCGACTACAGTATTCGTCTAATCCTATACTCCAGCGAGTCGTCTCTGTCGACTACAGTATTCGTCTAATCCTATACTCCAGCGAGTCTACAGTCGACTACAGTATCCGTCTAATCCTATACTCCAGCGAGTCTTCTCTGTCGACTACAGTATTCGTCTAATCCTATACTCCAGCGAGTCTTCTCTGTCGACTTCAGTATCCGTCTAATCCTATACTCCAGCGAGTCGTCTCTGTCGACTACAGTATCCGTCTAATCCTGTACTCCAGCGAGTCTTCTCTGTCGACTACAGTATCCGTCTAATCCTATACTCCAGCGAGTCTACAGTCGACTACAGTATCCGTCTAATCCTATACTCCAGCGAGTCTACAGTCGACTACAGTATCCGTCTAATCCTATACTCCAGCGAGTCTTCTCTGTCGACTTCAGTATCCGTCTAATCCTGTACTCCAGCGAGTCTTCTCTGTCAACTACAGTATCCGTCTAATCCTATACTCCAGCGAGTCTACAGTCGACTACCGTATCCGTCTAATCCTATACTCCAGCGAGTCTACAGTCGACTTCAGTATCCGTCTAATCCTATACTCCAGCGAGTCTACAGTCAACTACAGTATCTGTCTAATCCTATACTCCAGCGAGTCTACAGTCGACTACAGTATCCGTCTAATCCTATACTCCAGCGAGTCTACAGTCGACTTCAGTATCCGTCTAATCCTATACTCCAGCGAGTCTACAGTCGACTACAGTATCCGTCTAATCCTATACTCCAGCGAGTCTACAGTCAACTACAGTATCTGTCTAATCCTATACTCCAGCGAGTCTACAGTCGACTTCAGTATCCGTCTAATCCTATACTCCAGCGAGTCTACAGTCGACTACAGTATCCGTCTAATCCTATACTCCAGCGAGTCTACAGTCGACTACAGTATCCGTCTAATCCTATACTCCAGCGAGTCTACAGTCGACTTAAGTATCCGTCTAATCCTATACTCCAGCGAGTCTACAGTCGACTACAGTATCCATCTAATCCTATACTCCAGCGAGTCTACAGTCGACTACAGTATCCGTCTAATCCTATACTCCAGCGAGTCTTCTCTGTCGACTTCAGAATCCGTCTAATCCTATACTCCAGCGAGTCTTCTCTGTCGACTTCAGTATCCGTCTAATCCTATACTCCAGCGAGTCTACAGTCGACTTCAGTATCTGTCTAATCCTATACTCCAGCGAGTCTACAGTCGACTTCAGTATCCGTCTAATCCTATACTCCAGCGAGTCTTCTCTGTCGACTTCAGAATCCGTCTAATCCTATACTCCAGCAAGTCTTCTCTGTCGACTTCAGTATCCGTCTAATCCTATACTCCAGCGAGTCTACAGTCGACTTCAGTATCCGTCTAATCCTATACTACAGCGAGTCGTCTCTGTCGACTACAGTATTCGTCTAATCCTATACTCCAGCGAGTCGTCTCTGTCGACTACAGTATTCGTCTAATCCTATACTCCAGCGAGTCTACAGTCGACTACAGTATCCGTCTAATCCTATACTCCAGCGAGTCTTCTCTGTCGACTACAGTATTCGTCTAATCCTATACTCCAGCGAGTCTTCTCTGTCGACTACAGCCGAGTATAATAATTCTAACTTACTTGTTTTGCTGCGCAGCTTAAATGACAGACAGACTTCAGCAATTTTCCTGTAATGCTCTTTATTACGGCCGGGAGTTCTCGAGCAGTTCTCAGAGAAGAAGGCCGGAGGATCTCAGTTAATTTCTATTGAGAATCCCAACCCAAAAGAAGAATACAACAAGCTTTATAGAATAAAGCCAGACACATCAAAATAGAATCATCATGACTAACATGTCACGCTCTATCAATATGATTGGTTACATTGTTTAAAGCAAGCCCCCACCCTATATCACCCTTTGTTAGTGACATCAGCAAAAAATATCCTGTATCCTCAAAAAACATTGTAAGGGGGTTAATATTTCAGTCAATCATTTCTCAAAACAGTCAAAGACCAAAACGTTTAGTCCATTTTCAAAGTTCCATTGACCAAGGTTACATTGAGTCAAAAGTTTGTTAGATGGTTAGATCATATCGAAAGTTCGTCTGATGGCTACATCCTAAATAAAAGGAAGTGTGATTTATTTTGTTTATTGTTAGATCTAGAATGGAAGGTTAGTCACCATCAGACATGCAAATGGAAAGTATGAATAAAGTTTACCATAAGCTATAAATATAAAATAAGAGTTTTATGGTTAGTAACATAATTAATCTTATCTATTAAAATGTATTATGTTATACTTGTGTCTCTTTTTGCCCTCAGTGGTAGTAATTCCTAGTAGTTTTCCACTAACTTGGGCACACTTTTGCTCATGCTCCTATTCATCACTACTTCTGACACTGGGAACAACAAATGTAGAAGCATCCTGAGCTCTGAGGTGAGAAGGTCCCTCTTCAGCTCTCCCCATCCAGTCTCACTGCACTTCAGGTGTACAAACATACATACATTTCCCGTTCACGGACATATATTTCCTGTTCCCACACCACTACAAACGATATACACATGTGACTCACATTCCTTTGTAATATCTTGTAACATCAAATTTTGATGTTGCTTGTGTAAAAAACAGATTAATCTAATTCATTTTTTTTTTTTTTTTATAATTGAGCCGAAATTAAAATGTGTTAGGTTGTGCCCCGCTCTCCCCTACTAGAAAAGTACTGGGTAATGTAAGGTAACTACATGGGTTCAGGGTTAGTACCAATATTACCCAGTTATTTCAATTACTATAATAAGTACATAGTAAGTACATGGGAACAGGACTGTAAAATAAAAAGCTACTGACTATGCAACATTGTTTAGTGTGGAATGATAAAAGAGAGTTCAATTATCTTAAGATGTTGAATTTCAGAGGAACTATCCTACAGCAAACACTGAACCAGACTATTTACATGTTGAGCAGGGAATCTCATTGGCTGCAGGATCATCAGAAGCCAATCAGCTTGTGCCATGCGGTAATGATGTGATCACAGACTGCATGTAAAGGACTGATCAGCCGGTGCCATCTAGATCCGACTCTCCCTATCAAACACCATTGTTGGGGAACCACTGGTCTAGAGTTTCTTGACTGAACTCGATATATATATATACCTGTGTGTACTTGTGTGTAAATGTGTATGTGAGTATATTTAATGTGACTGTGCTTCGGCCATGTAAACCCTCTCAATAAAGCTCTATGACTCTGATGAGTCTGAGGTGAATCTGTATCTCGTCCTGATCTCTCTTCGGTCTCGTCGTGAGCTCACAGTCTACAGCAGCTTTTGCATTCAGAGGGTGTTTTATATGATCAGCACATGCTTCACTCTGCATGTGTTTATAGCTCTATGAACTGAACATGACATGATCAAGAGCTCTTCTTCATCAACCAACAAACATGACTTTCAGTATCATCTTCCTCTTGACTCTGGCAGTGTTTAGTCCAGGTTTGCATAATGAGTCATATTCAGTCACTTCTGCTGTCTGGATGCTTTCCATTTGACCCACAGAAAGTTTTATATTACTGTCACATTGGCGATTCTTGATTTGTGATCATGGATTATTTTTTTATAATACATTAAAGTTTTATTAAAACCATAAAAAACACCTTTAAATGTAAATGTGCAGCAGAAGTGAAACTGTTGTGTTCCAGTTCAGATCATGTAACCAATCAGAGAGTGAGACTGAAAAGCCCATTTGCATTGTCAGGGTGGAGTGATTGTGATCTCTCAGAATAGAGCAGCTCTGTCTCCAGAGACCATGTTCAAACCCCAAGAGCTTTATTTGACATTTACTGCTACATCAACCTTCTGAAAAGCTCCTGCATCTTCATCTGTTAGTTGAATGATGTTGTCAGACACAAAGTGAACTTGTTGAGAAGCTTTATTGAATGTTGCAGCAAACACAGCAGATTGAAAGATCACACACACACTCCACGCGATTCGGAAGAACTGTTAGTTTAATGCTTGATCGTGATTCGCAGTGAGTCGGACTATTCATGTTACTGGTGAAAAACTTTACTCAAGTTTATCCCTTACATCGGCGAATGTTAGAGTATCAAAGGTGATCTAAGCGATTGCCAAGAACTGTTAGTGCATCGATCGAGAGTGACAGAGCCGCTGAGGAGGAATCCAGATAGCGCTCCTAATCCCCGAGTGGTTATGTTACGAACTGGAAGACTCAGTAAGATCCATATGCAGCTTTATTGAAGAAGCGTAAAACAGGCAGGGGTCAGGAAACAGCAAAACAGGGAATTCAGAGAGCAAGCACAGAGAGTAGTTAGGTAACAGGCAGAAGATCAGGGCAGGCAGCAAGAAACAATAATCCAGGGCAATCCAAGTCAAGACAGGCAGCAAACAGGCAGTAGTGAGATAACAATCCAAGGTCAGCAAACAGATCAGCAAGATAGGAAAAACGCTCAGTGATTACAGGCCGTGGCAATGCAATACTTCGCAGTGATCCTCTGTTTGAGTGTGGTTTATATGGAGTGTCTGAATGAGATGCAGGTGTGTGTGCAATCAGTCCCAGGTATGAAGCATTATGGGAATTGTAGTTTTGTGAAGTGATCAGTCTGATGTGGAGTGCCCTCTGGTGACTCTCAGGGGCACTCCAGCTGGTGATCGTTACATAGCCCCCCCCCCAAAGAGCGGCTTCCAGACGCTCAAAAAAAAAACTGTCCAGGTGGGAGGTGGAGCGGAGGCGGATCTGGGGGCGGGATGGAGGGCCAGGTCCGTGGAGCAGAAGAGGAACAGAAGACCAGGGTGGAGCAGGCGACCAGGGCGGATCAGGCTGTGCAGGTGACCAGAGCTGAGCAGGCAGTACAGGCGGCCAGGGAGGAGACGACCCTTCGGGCGACCACGGCGGTGAAGAACCCTCGGGCGGCCACGGCGGTGAAGAACCCTCGGGCGGCCACGGCGGTGAAGAACCCTCGGGCGGCCACGGCGGTGAAGAACCCTCGGGCGGCCACGGCGGTGAAGAACCCTCGGGCGGCCACGGCGGTGAAGAACCCTCGGGCGGCCACGGCGGTGAAGAACCCTCGGGCGGCCACGGCGGTGAAGAACCCTCGGGAGGCCACGGCGGTGAAGAACCCTCGGGAGGCCACGGCGGTGAAGAACCCTCGGGAGGCCACGGCGGTGACGACCCATCGGGCGGCCACGGCGGAGACAATCCTTCAGGTGGCCAGGGCGGAAACGTCCCTTCGGGTGGCCATGGCAGAGACCTCCCTTCGGGCGGCCACGGAACAGGAGTAGGCATCCACCCAGGAACAGTCATCAGTTGCTCTGGAACAGACCCTGGCTCAGGACTAGGAACTGATACCTGCTCAGAAACAGAAACAGACACAGACACAGGAACAGACACTGGCTCCAGTACAGGAACAGACACCGGCTCAGGAACAGGAACAGACTCTGGCTCAGGAACAGACTCTGTGACGGCGGCCATCTTGTCCGTAGACACCGGCTCGGAGGCGGCCATCTTGTCCGTAGACACCGGTTCGGAGGCGGCCATCTTGTCCGTAGACACCGGCTCGGAGGCGGCCATCTTGTCCGTAGACACCGGCTCGGAGGCGGCCATCTTGTCAGGAAACTCTGGACTGGACGGGACCAGCATCTTGTGAAACTCTGGGCTGGACGGGACCAGCATCTTGTGAAACTCTGGGCTGGACGGAACCAGCATCTTGTGAAACTCTGGGCTGGACGGAACCAGCGGCGAAGAGGACTGAGCGCTGGGCAGGACCAGCGGCGAAGAGGGCCTTGAGCTGGGCAGGACCAGCAGCGAAGAGGGCCTTGGCTCTGGCTGGACGTGGTTGACGTGAGGCTCTGGCTGGACGTGGCTGACGTGAGGCTCTGGCTGGACGTGGCTGACGTGAGGCTCTGGCTGGACGTGGCTGACGTGAGGCTCTGGCTGGACGTGGCTGACGTGAGGCTCTGGCTGGACGTGGCTGACGTGAGGCTCTGGCTGGACGTGGCTGACGTGAGGCTCTGGCTGGACGGTCTCTGGCTGGACGGTCTCTGGCTGGACGGTCTCTGGCTGGACGGTCTCTGGCTGGACGGTCTCTGGCTGGACGGTCTCTGGCTGGACGGTCTCTGGCTGGACGGTCTCTGGCTCGGCAGAAGTGACGTGAACCGTCTCTGGAGACGCCCCCTCAGCAGTAGAGAGCTCGGGGAATTTTGCTAAGACGTAACAAGAGTCCGGGGAATCAGTTGAGGTGTAGCAGAACTCTGGTTCAGCGGGTGTTAGAAGTTCATGGGAACCCTCATCCGCAGGGCCCACAGAAAAGGATGAGCCGCTTAGCCTCAGGGCGAATTCAATATATTGACATAGAGTCCATTGAGGGGTGTTGTCAGGCATGAGATAATTTAACATGTCCTCAAGCCCATGTGGGAAACTATCCTTTAAGATTGCATCGTTCAAATCTACCCCATGGCAGAGCTCACAAAATTCTTCAACATATTCCTCTATAGATCGGTTACCTTGGCTGAGGCGGAAGAGACTGATTAGTGGGTCCATGATGGGTCTCGGTTTCTTCTCGGCTGCTGGATCTGAAGTGGCGAAGTATTCTGTTACGAACTGGAAGACTCAGTAAGATCCATATGCAGCTTTATTGAAGAAGCGTAAAACAGGCAGGGGTCAGGAAACAGCAAAACAGGGAATTCAGAGAGCAAGCACAGAGAGTAGTCAGGTAACAGGCAGAAGATCAGGGCAGGCAGCAAGAAACAATAATCCAGGGCAATCCAAGTCAAGACAGGCAGCAAACAGGCAGTAGTGAGATAACAATCCAAGGTCAGCAAGATAGGAAAAACGCTCAGTGATTACAGGCCGTGGCAATGCAATACTTCGCAGTGATCCTCTGTTTGAGTGTGGTTTATATGGAGTGTCTGAATGAGATGCAGGTGAGTGTGCAATCAGTCCCAGGTATGAAGCATTATGGGAATTGTAGTTTTGTGAAGTGATCAGTCTGATGTGGAGTGCCCTCTGGTGACTCTCAGGGGCACTCCAGCTGGTGATCGTTACAGGTTAGGAGTTCCTATGGCGTCGCGGGAGTTCGCTAACTGATGACAGCTTCACGTGGATGGATCTGATGGGTGACGGAAATCATTAACTCTTGCCACTTACACTCAGGTACACTTTGTTTATTTTATTCGTGCTCTTATAGAGCGAAGCGGCCATTTTACGTTTCACTCGGCCTCAACGCACACAAGCAACGTTTCAGGCCTGCAACGGGGGTGTGTGTGTGTGTGTGTGTGTGCGCGCGCGCGCGTGTGTGTGGGCCCACCATAAGTTGTGTTTTTTTCCATTGGTGAATGATATAATGCTTTAATACTCTGTGATTCATTGAGTATATCATTACAGGGTTACAGTTTGTATTTCTGATTGAAACAGAAGTTTGTTTACATGCTTAGAATTAAACTGGTGTATTGGTTTACTAAGTGAAGACAAATTTGTACTTTGTGTAAAATAAGGAAATGTTAATTTAAAGAGTGATTCATTAGATAGCCCTATTTTGATAGAAGTTTAAAAGATTAACCCTTTAAGTGCCTGTTGTTGTGCACAGAAGAGTCAATCAAACACTGTTTTTGAAAATACCAGTTTATTCAGAAGTTGGTTGAACAGATTTTATTCTTTATTCTTACTTTATTTTTTGATTCGGTTTTGTCAATTCTTTCTTTTCTTTTCTTTTAAATAAATCCATTGTATATTTCAGCTTTATAGTGTGGTCACTTTAATAGAACAGATAGGTAGCTGTAATTGGTTAAAAGTGATATTGCAGAGATCTGAGTTGCACTTTGTAAGAAGTAGTGTAGAACCAAGGGTCACAGATTGATTATAGGATCACGTCGAGAGACAAATACACACACACACACACACACACACTGTTTCAGTATTGAGTTGTAAATCACTACAGCTGCAGCACTAGACTCATGTGAATCCTGCCTGACACAGGACACTCAGATACGGCTCATCTTCAGGAGAGAAACATCAGCACTCAGAGCTCTTGTGGAACGAGACCTCATGAGGAGCTCCATCATGTGTTACTCTGCAGACATACAGCTCTCCCTCTTCCCAGCGTGCTTTGCTGAGGGTCAGGACGCTACTGCGGCTGTAGCGGCCGTCCTGCTGGCTCTCTGCTCTGGTCAGAACCCCCTCGGTGACCTCTGACCCGTCCAGTGTCCAGCTCACCAGCGCCCCCTGTGGAGAGTAAGAGCTGAGCAGGCAGAGCAGTGCGGCTGAGTCTCCAGAGATCAGCAGAGAAGAGGGCGGCAGCAGAGACACTGAGGGCTTCACTGTGGGACCAGCTGCAGGAGACAAACACAACACATTCACACACACACACACACACACACACACACACTGCACTGCACATTCACTGCAAAAATATCTTATAAACTCCTACCCCATTCTTATAATAAAAAGTTACAAATTAGATGGCCTCACCGACATGACAAAAGATAACAACAAAAAATAACAAAATAGACCAGACCAGGGACCCGTTCTTCGTACGTTGCTTAAAACATCCGAGATCAAACGAGACATCCAAGATAATATCATCGTGCTCATCATGATCCGGCTAATTAGGTTCTTCGAACACTCCTGCCGGTTATGATTAGTAAAGCTGGATTGAGTTATCTGAGATAATTGCACGTTCATGCGCTGGTTTAAAAGGGGATATGTATCGATAGTAGAAACATTGATCAGCAACGCTGCTATTGGCTGCTCAGCGTGGCCAAAGAGCGCGCTCAGTTTTTCACCGCAGCAGAGCAAGAGTTATTGCTTGAAGGATATGCTGAATTTGAAAACTTAATTAAAACGCCAGGGAACACCTTAAAGTGTGCAAAAGCCAGGAGAGAGGGCTGGCAAAAAGTAGCAGACACATTAAATGCGTTTGTGGTGGCCATGTTAGATGTTTTTATTACTTATTACAGTTTTTTTTTTTTGTATTTTAATAATTTCATAATTACTTTGTTCATTGTCATGTCAGAGTCACCACACTAGAACATGGTGAAAGTGAAGTACAAGAATATTCTACATAATGGTAATTTTTACTAGGCCTACTTCAAGGCCTACTAGTCTCTTTTAAAAAGGCACTGTTAAATAAATGGTTCCCTGTTTATAAAAGCAACCAAGAAAAAGGCTGAGAAAAAAAAACAGATGCTCCTGCACCCAGGCAGAAGAGCTGACCCTTGTTGAATGTGAATTGACCTATTGTGAAAGCTCTTCCTCAGACCCACATCCAGGGACCAGTAGCAGCATCTCCTTCATTACTGGTAAATGAGCTTTAAATCATCTTAGTACACTGTAAAATAATTTGTTCCTGCATTAAATTAAGTAGGCCTATAATCCAAATTGGCTGGTATAGTAATTTCAACTGTTCAATCTTTGACTCGTGAAAGTAAAAACTGACGAACTTATGTTAATGTAAAAATATTTTGCCATGAGTTATTAATTACATATTTCCCCAGTGTAGTTCATTGTAATGACATTGTGTTTTCCTCTTTTGTGCAGTTTTACACCAACACTTTTATCTGTTCCCACGCAAGTGCTGACTGAAGCATGTGCAGTAAGTGGACTTTCTCTAACTTTAGATCAAAACAAAAGAAAGTATAAAACTTTGTAATACCCATTTGTTTCCATTGCACTGGACAGTGAAGAAACTTTCTCAGATGAGTGTCTTTTGGAGGAAGTAGACTACCTGCAAGTGCATACATAACTTTACTTGATTTATACTTGTGTGCCTATTTTTTCTGACTGCAATTTGAGTTGCAGGAGTCCACATCTACAGAAAGGCCTACAGAAGAGTCTGCACAGAGGAGACACACAGAGGTGGGCAGTGTATAGCCAACTATTCCTTTTTATTTGTTGCATGAGGCATGTGTGACACAAACATCTCACAAATGACACAGGGTGATATTTGTTCCCTATATAGGAGTCTTCAACAGAAAATAGAGTATTTTGAAAAAACAAAAATCAGGGGGAGAAATAGGACTTATACTTAAAGAAAAAAATGGCACTAGAGATAGAGTTGCTTCAAAAGACACTTCAAATACATATGTGCAAATACATATTTCTCACAGAGTACAATTGCTGACCTTGCATAATATCTCTTATTGCAGGCAAAAGATGACTGGATAACTGCCTTTTCTTTACAAAGAACAATTGAAATAAAACTCAAGGACCTAAGCAAATTTGTCTTGTCTTTTATTAAACATTTAATGAAAGTTTTTTTTTTTTGTTTTGTTTTGTTTTTCTGATGGTGGCAATGTTGTGTAATATGGCTCATGTAATGTCACAGGCCCTGTCAGGTGCAACCCTCAGACATTGAAATCTTCCCTTTAGTTGGCTAAAGTTCACTTCATTGTGTGCCCTTGTCCTGGCTAGAGCTGCATTGTAACTGGTCTGGGGTTTGGGTCAGGGAATGGGGTCATAAAACACCTGTCTCCAAGCTGGATCCTGTTGTATTCACCTGTATATTGGAAAAATGCTGTACTGTTAAGTGTATGTAATACATTGAGCTTGATATTTATAATTTTCCTTACCACGTTCAAATAGTGTGCATAAATGTGAATCTATGAAAATTGAGTCATGCACAGATCGTGGCCATTTTGCTTTCACATTGGTGATATGGAACATAGTCACACACCATCTGAGAGATTTTACTCAGTCAACTGCCTTTTTTTTTTTAAATTTGATATAATATTACTAATCTGGAATGTTAAGAATCGTAATAGTAACTTGGCTGCACATTTACATGTGTGGCCTTGATGGGAACATGTGTGCTGTCTTTGGTCTATAGTCTATGGCATCACATTAGTGAAGCCTGAGGGACATACTGTAAGTCATAATCGGCATGGTCATGATTGCATGATCTTCATTAAAAATTATAATATACCTGCGTTGGCAAAAAAAAAAAAAACCTGCTTTACAATCTTTGGGTCTTAGGCTAAGTGGCTTGAAAATGCCACAAAAAAAACCTAAAAACTGCTTGAGCGCCAGGTAAACTTTGCGAATGACACGACAGAAAGCACTTATCACCAAGTTCTCCGCATCTCCAATAGTGTAAAGGAAAGAGCCACTCGCAAAGAATTTTAGGGCAATGCAACTATTTTGTGCTGTTGTTAAAGCCCGACTCCGACGAGTCGAACATTATGTGCATTTCCAACAAAATAATAATGTATAAACGACACCCTCACGATCGCTTCACGAGAATAATTATATCTCTCAGAAAGTAGCCCACACTATCGCGCTGCGTTAAAAGACTTCCCGTATCAGCTCCGCTTATGAAGCCGCGATCTAATCCTGTTAACATGAAATAAGCTCCTCGCGAGCAAGCCTACACATGAGGCTTCATGATAGATGGAGTGACACCATGAACTCTGATTAGAGATTCACAATCAGTCCTGATACTTTCTGAACACACTCATGATTCATGATCTCTAGTGTATATGAGTTTGTTCTCAGCACAAGCTGTTGTAAATCCTGCCCACTTCTTTGCATTGTCAGCACATGCTTCAGTGCTCTGAGAGTGTTTATAGTGCTGTGAGTTTAACACTTCATGACTGAGAGCAGAACACAACACAACATATGGTACAGCCAACATTTGTTAAATAAGAGGCGATCTAGCACGCTGAAATGTATTGTTTTTGAAATCAAGTGATCAAAGTGCTCGTTGACTGCGATCAGTGGTGCTGATACAGTGTTCTCTTGTGGCTCGCGCTGCCGCGCACAGTTTTCACACGGATGCGCGTTTTAATCCGTTGCGGAGACTCTCTATTCGTTCCGGTGAAATCACAAAGTAAAATGCACACAAACGTGTCCCTGCTTGATATACAACCACTGATAAACATAATCGGTTTTAATGAGGAAAAAAAAACTATACGAGTGCGGATTAGAACCCAGAATCTCTGACACGCTTGTCTAAAGTTCTGCCGCTGGACCATTAAAGCACATGCTAAAAAAGTCGGATTTGATATATCTATTTCTTCACGTGAAAATTCTTGGCACCAACACATATTAGATCTCATTAAACGACAAATTAAACACAATGTACTATTTAAATAGATTGCTGGACATCGGTATTGTATAGCCTACATCTGATTTATGATTTAGCATTGTATTAGCAACTGTGGTAGGAGGGGCATCAATGACCGCTAGGGGGGGCATGGCCCTCGAATGCCACACCATAGCGCCGGCCCTGAGGCTAACATAGTTACATAGAGACAGCCCATTGGAAGCACAAGCCGTGATAGACCACACAGAGCAAGGTCGCAATGGACCACACAGAGACAAGGCCGTGATGGACCAGACAGAGACAAGGCCGTAACAGACCACACAGAGACAAGGCCGTGATGGACCACACAGAGAAAAGGCCGCGATGGACCACACAGAGAAAAGGCCGCGATGGACCACACAGAGACAAGGCCGCGATGGACCACACAGAGACAAGGCCGTGATAGACCGCACATAGCCAGGCCACCTTAGCCACACAGAATCAGGCCACTTTGGGCCAGGCCATAGTGGGCGCACAAAGCAGTGCCACGCTGGGCCACACGGCCTTGCTAGACCACTGAGACAAGGCCGGCGATCAGCCACAACGGCCTCTAATTCCACACAGAAGACGAGGTAGACTGGACAAGGCCGCAAGGCCACACAAAACCAGGCCACAAGGACCACAAAACCATCATGGCCATTTTTTTAGCAAGGCAACGATGCCTCAAGGCCACTTGGCAACACAGACAGTGGCCTCTTGGCCACATAGAACCAATGCCGCTAAGGGACATGAGACCACTGGCCATTTTTTACATACAGGACAAGGCAATGACATGCCACAAAGCCGCTATAGGCCACACAGAATAAGTCACATAGAACAACGGCCACTAGACCACATAGAACCAAAGCCACTAAGGGCCACAAGACCACTGGCCATTTTTTACATATAGACAAGGCAACGATATGCCACAAGGCCTCGAAGACCCACACAAAGACAAGGCCCAGCTGAGCCACAAGGCTGCTAATGCCACACAGAAACAAAAACACTCGAGGCCAGACGAGGCCACTAGGCCACACAAAACCTAAGCCCCGAAGGACCATACTGCCAGCGATAAGCACAAAGGACAAGGCAACAATATGCCACAAGGCCACTAAGGCCACACTGAGACAAGTTTGAACATAAACAACGGCTACTAAGCCACACTGAACCAAGCCACTAAGGGCCACAAGACCACTGACCATTTTTTACATACAGGACAAGGCAATGATATGCCACAAGGCCTCGAAGACCCACACAGAGACAAGGCCCAGCTGAGCCACAAGGCTGCTAATGCCACACAAAACGAAACACCCATAGACGAGCCACTAGGCCACACAGAACCTAAGCCCCGAAGGACCATACAGCCAGTAATAGGCACAAAGGACAAGGCAACAATATGCCACAAGGCCACTAAAGGCCACACGGAGACGAGGATACACAGAGACAACGGCTGCTAAGCCACATAGAGACAATGACACATTGGCCACTCAGATGAGTATTACAAGCTAAAACTATCGACAGGATAGATAGAGCATGACACCACCACCGTAGTTGCATAGGGATTTAGCTGAACCGTTACTGGAGAGCTTGCTGAGCTTCAAGGATGATTTTTGAATCGGGTCTTATATATGACTCGAATGCAGAGGAAGACCATCTGCCCAGGATCTTGACAGTGGGGACACCGGAGACCCATCACACATCAATTTTTGTAATTGTAGACGAGGAAGGAACAACCGGCCGTGATCAGGATGGGAAATAGAGAAATCAGAAAAGAAAAGCGAAAAATTATAAACAAAGACTGCAGAATATAAGCTTTTAAGGTGTAGGGAGCCACGCCTTCAGTGATATATACGGTCTAGCTGAATTGAGCAGAGCGACTAATTTACATGAAGTCTGTTAGAGGAGGGCAGAGTGATGGATCCGGGTTGCTGAAGGGCAAAGCCGTCTGAAGCCTGAAGACTAAAGCGTGAAAGCATGTAGCTATGGCATTGCAGTGGCCAGGAATGTGCGCGACCTTAATCATGAAATTAGAGACTACTGATTGCCAGATAAACGTCTCAGGGATAACATGATCGTCTGACAAGAAGATCTGCCTTAGTGATGCAACCGAGCTTCGTTAGCACATACAACATATAAGTTTTGCCACCACTTCGAATCCAAAAAGGACGTTAGCAGGCGCTATAGGATCATTTCCGTGAAGCGCAGATGAACGAAGCCTGAGCCGGCTTGGTAATTCATCTGACCTTTGCTGTTCCAATGTCCAAAATCTGAGATCGGACATGCACCCTTCGTCTAGCTGGATCGGGTCACTTAATTAGACACTGAGTGGGCCAGCGTTAACAGAAGAGAGATAAATGCCCTGCCTTGAAGAGAGATACTCAGTGAATTTTTAGATGACCGAGCAGAGAGGCATAAACTGAAACTAAAATTTCTTCATATATATATATAACCACTAAATATGAATCTTATTAATCTTAGTATGATACTTACCTGAAGAAAGGTGACGGCATACCGATAAGATACTACCTCAATCACACTTGATATTATGTTCTATTTCTCAGCTGTGCATTGCCTGACATTATTCTCGAGTTGCTCTTGTAGGAATGAAGTTTTATTCACGGCCGAGAGATCGCTGGCCATGACAACCAAGTGAGTCCCTTGGATAGAAAAATACATGAATATTTAAATCATACAGATGAGTATATATAATGTCACTTGAGTCTTCTTGACTGTGATTTGTTCTGGTGATTGGTTTGAATGATATAATCTAACATATAACTGTTAGTTATGCTTGCTGGAGGTCATGGGATGTTCAGTACCAGAGAAGTGATAAATGTTCCACCCTGAACACTGATATTGTGTTATACAGAAAGACAATTAAACCAAAGAGCTGCTGCAGATTTATTACATGAACTATTAATGAGCCCAGCACAGTGTAGAATAAAGAATTGAAAGTGTTCAATGACCTTACAAAATATTAAAACCGGCTAAATCAATAATACATGATTCTATCATGAATCCCTCCAGAAATGTGTGCATAATAGATTAGCATGATTCACATTATGAGTAAGTTGTTGGAAAATGTGTTTATGACTGATCTACTGTAGCTGAATTATTTAAATAGAGAGAGTCACTTTGCATTGTCAGCACATGCTTCAGTGCTTATAAGAGTGTTTATAATGCTGTGAGTTTAACACTTCATGACTGACACTGTTTATCATATTAACAGACTAAAATGACATTCATCATCTTCTTCTTGATCTTAGGAATGTATTTTCAGGGTAAGACCTTATAATCGAAAAATTTATTAGCTTACTTGTAATATTCAATGTTAGTTTCAATGTCTTTTCACTGTTCATTAGATTCTACAGGACAGGTGACAGTAATTCAGACTCCCGCAGTGAAACATGTTCAGAACGGACACACAGTCACTCTGAACTGTAAAACCAGCAGCTCCATTGGACGTCAGTCAGACGGTGACTGTAAGTCTTGTGTGTCCTGGTTCCTTCAGAAACCTGGAGAAGCTCCTAAACTCTTAGTGCACAGCATCAGAACCCTTGCTACTGAAACTCATCTAGATTCAGTGGAAATGGAGCCGATTATGGAACTGATTTTACTCTGACCATCAGTGGAGTCCAGACTGAAGCAGTGTTAATTTTGACAGCACATTTTGATTTAGTTTTAGTCATAGTCTTTTGACTAAAATGCCATTTAGTTTTAGTCATATTTTAGTCATCTGAATTGTTTTAGTTTTAGTCTAGTTTTAGTCGACGAAATACAATAAGATTTTAGTCGACTAAATCTACAGTAGATTTAGTCGACTAAAATATAATGGGTTTAGTTAAATTGTAATGCATTAATTTTGAATTTCTCTAAAATGTCCAAACCCATACTCCCGGAGAAAACATCTATTAACCTATTAATATGAATGATTTTTAAGTTTGAACATGCAATACAGATACAGATTTAACTACTGTGACTTAAAAAATATCTTAAAATTAAATAAAACCACTTTTCCTAAAGTAAAACACAGTCTTCTTGACAATGAATGATAGGCTGTATGCATTCTTTATAACTACTTGCATACATAATTCTTTATTCTTTCAAGCAGACATATTTATTTGTATGAATTAAATATAATTAATCCTTATTAAAGCTATTAACAAACAGTGAATGCTTTTCTCTTTTTCTTTTGTTGCTTGAATATTAAGGACACAGCATTAGGTTTATTACCCACTGTCACATTAAGACATCAGATCATGTCCAATGACATGCGGATACAATTGCACTGATGCACATCCGATACACTCATAGTTTACATGAATACTCTCCAAAACGGACATTTAGACATAATGTTGTGTGTATTTGTCCATTCAGACACGAAAGAGAGCTCAATTCAGTACTCGCGCGCTGTATAGGTGATATTGTGCATGGCTGCACGCTTCGGGTCGGGTGTGTGCGCGCAGAAAACCGTACGGAATAGAGCTCTTTTTTGCATCGTCACTCTTATTTAGATCTATATGTCTGCTCTACTCATTCTCCCAGACGTTTAATTTTTTTAACGTTTTATGAGACCGCTGGGTAGATCAGCACGTTACAGTACAAATGTGCGCATCTACCACACACGCAGGACATCAGTTCTGAGTCTGACTGGATCGCTTCCCAGATCGTCACTATCTAACAATTTCGTCTAGTTTTTATTCGTTGACGAAAATGTCAATAGATTTTCGTCATAGTTTTTGTCATTCAAAACTAGGTTTTATTTAGTTATCGTCTCGTTTTCGTCTGTGAAAAGATGTCGTTGACGAATAATTTTCGTCATTATTTTCGTTAACGAAATTAACACTGGACTGAAGATACAGGAGATTATTACTGTCAGAGTTACCACTTGATCAACAGTAAAGGAGTGTTCACACAGTGATAAAGAGTTGTAGAAAAACGTCTTGGTTACGTATGTAACCCTACTTCCCTGATAGGGAACGAGACGCTGCGTAAAACGCTGTGTGAACGCCCCTGCGTTGTGCGTCATGAAGCACGTATGGAATCAGCCCAATGGAGAGATGGAACGTCATAGGCGGGTGACATCATCGACCAGGAAACTATAAAGCACCCCAAAAACACAAGCGCAACAGCTTCTGATAGGCCTGAAGGAAGCGCTAACGGGAGTGCCGGGAGTATGGCGGAACGACGCAGCGTCTCGTTCCCTATCAGGGAACCAGGGTTACATACGTAACCGTGACGTTCCCTTTCAAGGGAACTTCGAGCTGTGTCAAACGCTGTGGGAATGCGAATACCCACGTCGCCATAGGACCAAGTGACCGTCATGTGAGAACTAGCGCACAGAGGACGAGAGCACCTGCGCCCCAGGGGGAGAGCTTAAGTCTATGTCATAGAACTTAAGAAAAGTATGCGGTGAAGACCATCCAGCCGCATCACAAACATCACTCAGGGAAACTCCTGACAATAAAGCTTTAGAAGCAGCCATACTCCTGGTAGAGTGGGCTCGTACAGCCAAAGGTGAAGGCTGACCAGCCGACTCATAAGCAAGTGAGATAGCCTCGATCACCCACTTGCTCATTCTTTGTTTAGACGCGGGACACCCTTTCCTAGGTGGCCCAAAACACACAAATAGTTGTTCTGATTTCCTCCACAGGGCAGCTCCGTGGACATAAGCGTCTAACGCCCTAACAGGGCAGAGTAAATTAAGTTTCTCCTGGTCTGATGACAAAAATGGAGGAGGACAGAAAGCCTGCAGAACTGTAGGTCCAACAACATTAGTAGGGACCTTGGGAACGTAACCTTGTCTAGGATGCAGAAAAACCTTAACCATGCCAGGCGAAAATTCCAGGCACGAGGGTGAAACCGACAGAGCCTGCAAATCTCTGATTCTTTTTAGTGAGGAGATAGCAAGAAGAAAGATAGTTTTAAAAGTGAGAAACTTCTCAGGAACTTCTTCGATAGGTTCAAAAGGAGCTAGGGAAAGACCTTCTAATACAATGGCCAGATCCCAGGTCGGCACCCTCGTACGAACTGCTGGCCTCAGCCTCAATGTGCCACGAAGGAAACGAGTTATAAGCGGGTGTCTCCCAAGAGAAACTCCACTGAAAGGGACGTGGTAAGCAGCTAGTGCCGCCACATACACCTTTAATGTGGAGGGGGATAACCCTGTGGAGAAGCGCTCCGGCAGAAATTCCAGCACTGCACCCACTGGGCAGTTAACTGGGTCCTGCAGGTGTTCTCCACACCAAGAAGTGAAAAGTTTCCATTTCAAGGCATAAAGCTTCCTCGTGGATGGAGCTCTGGAGTGAAGAATGGTCTCAAAAACCTCGGTTGAGAGACCGGAATCTATGAGCTGGGCTCATAGAGGCCAAGCCCACAGTTTCCACAATTCTGGGCGAGGGTGAAATATCGTGCCGCCCGCCTGAGAAAGTAGATCCCTCCTGACCGGGAGCTCCAAAGGAGAGCCGTCCAGGAGAGAAATCAGGTCCGCAAACCATACTCGGGTCGGCCAGAACGGGGCTACTAGTAGTAGGCTGACCCCGTCCCGGCGAACCCTCTCCAGAACTCCTGGTAGCAGAGCAATCGGGGGAAAGGCGTACAGACGTGACTTCGGCCACGGCTGCACCATAGCGTCCAACCCCAGAGGGGCTGGATGACTGATGGAGAACCACAAATGACTATGCGTGGTCTCCTTGGAAGCGAATAGGTTCACCTCGGCGCGACCGAAACTCAACCAAAGGAGCTCCACCACCTTGGGGTGGAGTCTCCATTCCCCCGGCCTCGGCCCCTGCCTCGACAGGGAGTCTGCTACCACATTCAAATACCCCGGAAGATACATTGCTCTCAGTGATAGTAACTTCCCTTGGGACCACAGGAGGACCTGACGGGCCAACTTGTAATGCCAGCGAGACCGCAGGCCCCCCTGATGATTTATATAAGAGACCACCGACATGTTGTCTGACTGAACTAACACATGATGACCTCTCAGGTCTGCTAGGAAGTGTTTCAGAGCCTGAAACACCGCCAACATCTCTAGACAATTTATATGCTATGATAGATGATGGTCCTGCCACAGACCTTGGGCTGGACGACCACTCATGACCGCCCCCCACCCTGTGAGGGAAGCATCCGTCGTTAGCGTTACGCGACGACAAAGAGCCCCCAGCACAGGACCTTTGGATAGGAACCAAGTTTCTTTCCACATGACCAGAGCACGAAGGCAGCGCCGCGTGACTTTGATCGTGCGGAGAGGATTTCCCCTCGGGGAGAATCCCTTGGTCCTGAGCCACCACTGTAGCGGTCTCATGTACAACAGGCCGCAAGGTATAACGTTGGACGCTGCTGCCATCAGACCCAACAGTCTCTGAAACTGCTTTACAGTGAGTAGCTGGCCTATCTTTACTTGTTTCACAGCTGAGAGAATCGAAGCGATGCGGGTCGGAGAGAGTCGCGCCCGCATCGAAACCGAATCCCAAACTACACCCAGAAAGGTGGTCTTCTGAGAAGGAGATAAAACACTTTTGTTTGCGTTCAGCCTCAACCCCAACTTTCTGATATGAGCGAGAACGACATCTCGATGCCGAACCGCCATCTGCTCTGTCTGAGCTAAAATCAACCAATCGTCGATGTAATTGAGGATACGAATGCCCTGAAGCCTCAGAGGCACTAGTGCTGCATCCATGCATTTCGTGAAAGTGCGGGGAGATAAAGCTAGGCCAAACGGAAGAACCCTGTACTGGTATGCCTTGCCCCCGAAGGCGAACCTCAGGAACTTCCTGTGTTGTGGAAGGATGGAAATGTGGAAGTACGCGTCCTTTAGATCTGTCGTGACAAACCAGTCCTTGGATCTGATTTGTGACACGATCTGCTTGATAGTGAGCAGCTTGAATTTTAGCTTCCCTACCGAGCGATTCAATAGGCGCAGGTCTAAAATTGGACGCAACCCCCCATCCTTCTTTGGAACGATGAAATATCGGCTGTAATAACCTGACTCCAAACTGGGAGGAGGAACCCGTTCTATAGCCTCCTTTTGAAGGAGCGTTTTCACCTCTTGTTCCATTACCAGAGCCCGCTCGGGGCCCACCACTGTGGGCAGAACCCCTCTGAATTTTGGTGGACGACACCTGAATTGGATAGCATAACCCTTTTCTACTGTCTGCAGGACCCAAAGAGATATTTTTGGAAGGCTTTTCCACTCTGCCAGAAATTCTACTAAGGGTACCAGTCTCTCGAGACTGGCCTCTGGTGTAACTTGAGCAGCAAACGCAGCGCCCTGTAATGGCGCACCAGCAGGGAACAACTGGTTTAACTGCTCTGAGACCCTCCTCAGAGGGAGCGAGCGTCCTTCGGGAAAGCGCTCGCTGGGACCGTCTGCGCCCCGGCATGAAGGCGGGGTTGGCAGAACGGGCCCTTGAGGGCACCGAGGAAGAATGGGCACCGTAAAAAGAGGTGAACACCTTTCCGCCTCGGTGGGGACCACCCTCAGTGTCCTGCACGCCATGGCGTCAGGACTTCTTCTCAGCCGAAGCCTTCTTAGCTAATATAACTGTCCTCAGATTAGTTCTATTACTGGGAGATTTCGGCTGAGAGTGCCGCGGCTGAGCCCACTGTCCAGCAGGGGGAGCACGAGACGCGACACTCTGCTTCTGCTGTGCCCTATATGATGAGCTCGTAGACGACCGGGGCTGCTCCCGCCCAGCAGCCCCAGGGACGTGAACTTTTAAAGGGAGAAATTTCTTAAAAGCTGCTGTTTGCTTTTTCTCCTCCTGGAATTTATCGATCACAGAATTTACAGCATCGCCAAATAAACCCAGGGGAGAGAGAGGAGCGTCTAAAGGGAAAGCTTTTTCTTTTTCTTTTATATTCGTCTGATTTAACCACAGATGTCTTTCTGCGGCCACCAGAGCTGCCATAGATCGGCCCACTAGCTTGGCCGACTCTCTGGTGGCACGCAGGGACAAATCAGCAGCCTGACGCAGTTCGCGAACTACGTCAGCACTGACCTCCTCACTCTCACTCACGTCCCTCAGCAGGTCAGCCTGGTATGCCTGCAAGATGGACATAGTATGCAGACATGACACAGCCTGACCTTCCGCCGAATACGCTTTACCCACCAAAGCCGAAGTATTTCTTAGAGGCTTGGTGGGTAATGCCGGTGCCTTAAAAGATGATGCAGCCTCGGAGGAGAGATGGCTCGCAAGCGTCTCTTCCACGCGAGGCATAGCACCATAACCATATGCTTTAGCCCCCATAATATTTGAATATGCTGAAGTCTGGGGACTAAACACTCTACAGGTCCTTCTCAAAAAATTTGCATATTGCGATAAAGTTAATTATTTTCCATAATGTAATGATAAAAATTAAACTTTCATATATTTTAGATTCATTGCACACCAACTGAAATATTTCAGGTGTTTTATTGTTTTAATACTGATGATTTTGGCATACAGCTCATGAAAACCCAAAATTCCTATCTCAAAAAATTAGCATATTTCATCCGACCAATAAAAGAGGTGTTTTTAATACAAAAAAAAAAAGTCAACCTTCAAATAATTATGTTCAGTTATGCACTCAATACTTGGTCGGGAATCCTTTTGCAGAAATGACTGCTTCAGTGCGGCGTGGCATGGAGGCAATCAGCCTGTGGCACTGCTGAGGTGTTATGGAGGCCCAGGATGCTTCGATAGCGGCCTTAAGCTCATCCAGAGTGTTGGGTCTTGCGTCTCTCAACTTTCTCTTCACAATATCCCACAGATTCTCTATGGGGTTCAGGTCAGGAGAGTTGGCAGGCCAATTGAGCACAGTAATACCATGGTCAGTAAACCATTTACCAGTGGTTTTGGCACTGTAAGCAGGTGCCAGGTCGTGCTGAAAAATGAAATCTTCATCTCCATAAAGATTTTCAGCAGATGGAAGCATGAAGTGCTCCAAAATCTCCTGATAGCTAGCTGCATTGACCCTGCCCTTGATAAAACACAGTGGACCAACACCAGCAGCTGACAATGGCACCCCAGACCATCACTGACTGTGGGTACTGACACTGACACTGGACTTCAGGCATTTTGGCATTTCCTTCTCCCCAGTCTTCCTCCAGACTCTGGCACCTTGATTTCCGAATGACATGCAACCACTGAGCAACAGTCCAGTGCTGCTTCTCTGTAGCCCAGGTCAGGCGCTTCTGCCGCTGTTTCTGGTTCAAAAGTGGCTTGACCTGGGGAATGCGGCACCTGTAGCCCATTTCCTGCACACGCCTGTGCACGGTTGCTCTGGATGTTTCTACTCCAGACTCAGTCCACTGCTTCCGCAGGTCCCCCAAGGTCTGGAATCGGTCCTTCTCCACAATCTTCCTCAGGGTCCGGTCACCTCTTCTCGTTGTGCAGCGTTTTTTGCCACACTTTTTCCTTCCCACAGACTTCCCACTGAGGTGCCTTGATACAGCACTCTGGGAACAGCCTATTTGTTCAGAAATTTCTTTCTGTGTCTTACCCTCTTGCTTGAGGGTGTCAATGATGGCCTTCTGGACAGCAGTCAGGTCGGCAGTCTTGCCCATGATTGCGGTTTTGAGTAATGAAACAGGCTGGGAGTTTTTAAAAGCCTCAGGAATCTTTTGCAGGTGTTTAGAGTTAATTAGTTGATTCAGATGATTAGGTTAATAGCTCGTTTTGAGAACCTTTTCATGATATGCTAATTTTTTGAGATAGGAATTTTGGGTTTTCATGAGCTGTATGCCAAAATCATCAGTATTAAAACAATAAAAGACCTGAAATATTTCAGTTGGTGTGCAATGAATCTAAAATATATGAAAGTTTCATTTTTATCATTACATTATGGAAAATAATGAACTTTATCACAATATGCTAATTTTTTGAGAAGGACCTGTATATGACACCGGTTTTCTCCACGATTTCGACACCTCAGTGTGGAGATCGTGAAAAAACGGCAGGCACCGGCGTGGAGGTTGCACTTGTGACGGCAAAAATCTCTCATCTAATTTTGATTTAGAAACAGACTCCTGTCTAGTCACTGGCCATTCAATGCTGAGTTTTTCTACAGCTCTTGTTAATACCTCCACCAGCTCATCACTTTCGGGAGTGTAAGGTGGCGAATCCTCCACATTTCCCCCAATATTAACAACATCCAGCTCCTCAGAACTGGATAGTTGCAGTATTGGTGCCTCAGCCTGAGCGGAAGAAACCGCAGCACGTGCTTCCAAACCCGGGACTGAGGCACTGGATCTCACAGGTGAAGGGAGAGATAAGGCAGAGCCCGTCTCTAACCCCGCTGAGAGATCCATCTCGAAGAGCGCCCGGCGGGAGCGGAGCGTCCTTAGTGGCAGACGCTCGCAATGCTCACAATCAGCTCCCTCGAGAGTTGACTGGGCATGCTGCACTCCCAAACAAACAACACAAAGAACGTGTGGATCCCCACTCGTTAGATAGCGCGAGCAGGGAGGGACACACTTCTTAACCCTCTGGGGTCTGAGGTGTTTTTGGGGTCCTTGAGATGTTTTGACATGCCCTGACATTTGTGCTTATTTCAGCTACTTAAAACATACCATTTGCCAACATATAAATTTGCTGTATTCAGCACAAACTCTGCTACAATAATATGTGAGCAAAATGGATGTACATGTTTGCATTTTATAGAAAAAAAATATTATGCGTGGTTAGTACGTTTTGGGAAAAAAAATGTCACCGCAATAAGGCCATTTAACACATACTGAATAGTTGTCCACAAGACTTTTGAGTTACTATTCTTGTAGGCTAGAATTTTTACTTCAAAATTAAGTGAAAATCATTCTGACCACTCTTTCACAAACAATATAACGATTTAAATTTCTTACGTCAGTTTTTGGGTCAGCACTGCTGTATGCGTGAGAGTGTGAATGGCCATGAATATTATTGTGATTTACACCTGGGGAGACTAAAGACACTCCCCCAATGGCCCATCATGGTGCTGTGAGGCAGCCTGAACTAAGAATGATTCACTGATGAATAAAAAGTTCAAAAGAACAGCATTTATTAAAAATAGAAATCTTTCCTAAGAACGTAAAGACTTAAAGTCATTACTATCACTTAACACATCATTTAAAAAAAACAAACATAAAAAGACCAAACTTGGTTTTTTTTATAAAAAAAATTTCTTATTCAAAGAATCCTAAAAAAAACTATCACAGGTTAAAAAAAATTAAGCAGCACAACTGTTTTCAACATTGATTTAAAAAAAATCATATCATATTGATTTCTGAAGGCTGATGGTTAGTTAGGTAGCGGTACATCTCACTGATGCTGACATCTGTCCATTTATATTTGCAGCCTTTTGCAGTTGCCTTGGCAGCCTGAGCATTGGTGTTGTGCAGGGCCGGAGTGGGGCCACTTTTTCCATGGTGGTGGAAATTGGATGAATAAAAGCAACAGTTCAGCTCTTACTATTGTGTAGTTTTTATTAATACCATGGTTCAACAAATAATGTAAAGGTTAAATAATAATTACTAACTTAAGCTGAGAAGTTAACAAAAAATATTCCACTATTCCACAAGGATAGGCTGATAAATTAACAAAAGCATACTGCTCTTTCTTACATTAAATAACTTTAATTCATATTGTTTACTCTGGTATCCTCTAAATGTCAGAGAAACTAACATGATGTAGCCTACAAGTTCAAATAAAGTTTTGACAAAAAAAGATTTATAAAAAGAAACCTCGCATATTTCAGCCTTTAAATCATTTTTATAAAAAGAATGAGTCAAACAAGATAAATTACTGACGTTTACAATGCACATTAGCTTATCTTTTATTATTAATAGTAAAATTCGGTCGGATTTTCCCGTGGCGTCTGTCGTTGCTATGCAACCATGCACTGCGCTCTCCACAATGACAAATAAGTTTTAGTAGCTAGTGGATTTTTTCATCTCGCTGCGCCTGGAAAAAATGAGCGCGTCGCTTATGAGCTTCCTACATTTCAAATAACGAACTTGAGTTTCGCAAAAGACGCGATATGTGAACGGTCCCTTGGTGAGCTACTCCAATCAGGCCACGAGCTACTGGTAGCTCGCGAGCGACGTGTTGGAGACCCCTGGACTAACGTGACAAATGTAAAAAAAAAAAAAAAAAAAAAAAAAACTCGACCGGCCCAAAAGTGAAGCGGCCCACCGGGAATTCTCCCGATTCTCCCGATTACCCACCCCGGGCCTGGTGTTGTGGCACAGAGTTGACACAGCACTTTCTGAAAAGAATTGTTTGAATAGACTCATGGGCGAATGCGAGTCTACAGAGCTCAGTTGCGGTCCAGTTTCCCGTGCAGGAAGGAATCGCAGTGTCTGTGGAACCATGTCAACATCGGTCTCTGTTTTCCATGACAGAGTGACTGCCTGTTGCTCGTCTGCTTGTTTGCCTTGGCTCTCTTCGGAACTGCTTGGACATGTTCATTGTCACATCTGTTATAAAAAAGAAGAAAGAAAAAGTGTGAGCATGCTGATAACACAATCAAAGAAACTGTATTATTATCATTATCAATCACTAATTGCCATGGATAAAAAAATATATAATTTTTTTGTAATTTCACACAAGAATAGGAACTTTTACATTATGACGATGTAACCACAATTAGGCTACATTACATCTGTAAAATATTACATCTATGCACTTACTCAGTATGATTCTCGATTGCACTGAGAACTGAACGACACCTGCTGGAGAAGGAGAGCATGATGCAGACACATTCCTAAAAAACAAAACAAAAAAACTGTTAGCACATTATCCAAAGTAAACTGATGGACAATTAATGGGTATGGATGCACAATGTATGTATATATCTGTTGATGGACGGAGAAACATCTATTGATGGGCCGTAGACCGCGTCACCGCGAGTATCTGTTTATGGCCCATATAGACGCACGCATTTACTGATACACTCAATGAATGTTCGCGAACGACACATCACTACATTTCAAACATTTACACATCTATTCACAAACATCTGTGCATAAGGCAGTATTTACGCATGATAAGTAGTGTCATAGACTAACCAAAACTGAACATTTATATATAAAAAAATATATTGTTGTCACAGGTCGGGATGGCCCCCCCCCCTGGCGCAGACCACCCCTGTGAGCGTACCACCTCGAGGAGTTACCCAGAGACACCACGAAACCAGACAAGGTATCAAGTATAAAAAGTATTTTATTGAATTAAAACTTCCTAAACTAAAACTTGGTGTCTCCTCTTCCTGGCCGCCAGGGGTGTGCGACGGAGCCGGCACTAACAGTGGATACACGCAGCGGGGCCTCTTCGGGCGGCCAAAGGTAAGTCACGGAACAGACTCTTGCAAGGAATTCACACCGTCGTTCTCCTCACAGCCAGAGGCCAGTAAATGAGCAGATGCTTCTCAGGAGTTCACACGACAGTTCCTCTTCACACCACCAGGGGTAAGTAATGGAGCAGATGCTTCTCAGGAGTTCACACGACAGTTCCTCTTCGGGCCACCAGGGGTAAGTGATGGAGCAGATGCTTCTCAGGAGTTCACCCGACAGTTCCTCTTCGCACCACCAGGGGTAAGTAATGGAGCAGATGCTTATCTGGAATTTGCGCGACAGTTCCTCTTCGGGCAGCCAAGGGTAAGTAAGGGAGCAGATGCTGATCTAGAATCCACGCGACCGTTCCTCTTCGGGCAGCCAGGGGTAAGCAATGGAGCAGGTGCCTCTCAGGCGTTCACACGACAGTTCCTCTTCACACCACCAGGGGTAAGTAATGGAGCAGATGCTTCTCAGGAGTTCACACGACAGTTCCTCTTTGGGCCACCAGGGGTAAGTGATGGAGCAGATGCTTCTCAGGAGTTCACCCGACAGTTCCTCTTCGCACCACCAGGGGTAAGTAATGGAGCAGATGCTTATCTGGAATTCGCACGACAGTTCCTCTTCGGGCAACCAAGGGTAAGTAAGGGAGCAGATACTGATCTAGAATCCACGCGACCGTTCCTCTTCGGGCCACCAGAGGTAAGCAATGGAGCAGATGCCTCTCAGGAGTTCACCCGACAGTTCCTCTTCGCACCACCAGGGGTAAGTAATAGAGCAGATGCTTATCTGGAATTCGCACGACCGTTCCTCTTCGGGCAGCCAGGGGTAAGCAATGGAGCAGATGCTTCTCAGGAGTTCGCACGACAGTTCCTCTTCAAGTCCACAGCATGCACATACTCACGACAGGGCTTTCTTCAGTGTGAGAAGCTCAATGGGCAGATACTGGTTCTTATTTGGAACAGGGGAATCAAACAGCAATACATGAATGTTTCACCAATCCTCTTCAAGTCATCAGTATTCCAATACTCACGGCAGGGCTTTCTTCAGTGTGAGAAAGCTCAATGGGCAGATATTGGTTCGGCAGGGCTTTCTTCAGTGTGAGAAGCTCAATGGGCAGATGCTGGTTCTTATTTGGAACAGGGGAATCAAACAGCAATACATGAATGTTTCACAAATCCTCTTCAAGTCATCAGTATTCAAATACTCACAACATGGGCTTGCTTCAGTGTGAGAAAGCTCAATGGGCAGATACTAGTTCGGCAGGGCTTTCTTCAGTGTGAGAAAGCTCAATGGGCAGATGCTGGTTCTTGTTTGGAACAGGAGAATCAAACAGCAAAACATGAATGTTTCACAAATCCTCTTCAAGTCATCAGTATTCAAATACTCACAGCATGGGCTTGCTTCAGTGTGAGAAGCTCAATGGGCAGATGCTGGTTCTTGTTTGGAACAGGAGAATCAAACGGCAATACATGAATGTTTCACGAATCCTCTTCAAGTCATCAGTATTCAAATACTCACAGCATGGGCTTGCTTCAGTGTGAGAAAGCTCAATGGGCAGATGCTGGTTCTTGTTTGGAACAGGAGAATCAAACGGCAATACATGAATGTTTCACAAATCCTCTTCAAGTCATCAGTATTCAAATACTCACAGCAGGGGCTTGCTTCAGTGTGAGAAAGCTCAATGGGCAGATACTGGTTCCTATTTGGAACAGGAGAATCAAACAGCCATACATGAACCTTTCACGAATGAACCTAATACACTAAAACAACAGCGATTTTTAATCTATTGAGTACTCCTGCCCTGAGAGCAGCACGTAATACACTAAAATAACAGCGATTTGAACCTATTGAGTACTCCTGCCCTGAGAGCAGCGCCTAATACACTAAAATAACAGCGATTTTAATCTATTGAGTACTCCTGCCCTGAGAGCAGCGCCTATTACACTAAAATAACAGCGATTTTCATCTATTGAGTACTCCTGCCCTGAGAGCAGCGCGTAATACACTAAAATAACAGCGATTTTCATCTATTGAGTACTCCTGCCCTGAGAGCAGCACGTAATACACTAAAATAACAGCGATTTGAACCTATTGAGTACTTCTACCCTGAGAGCAGCGTGTAATACACTAAAATAACAGCGATTTTAATCTATTGAGTACTCCTGCCCTGAGAGCAGCGAGTAATACACTAAAATAACAGCGATTTTAATCTATTGAGTACTCCTGCCCTGAGAGCAGCGCGTAATAGACTAAAATAACAGCGATTTGAACCTATTGAGTACTTCTACCCTGAGAGCAGCGTGTAATACACTAAAATAACAGCGATTTGAATCTATTGAGTACTTCTACCCTGAGAGCAGCGTGTAATACACTAAAATAACAGCGATTTTAATCTACTGAGTACTCCTGCCCTGAGAGCAGCGTGTAATACACTAAAATAACAGCGATTTGAATCTATTGAGTACTCCTGCCCAGAGAGCAGTACTAGGTTCGACAATTATTAGTTCTGTACATTTTAATGTTCGCTGATTATCCTAATAAACGTTAAAAGGTAATGAATTTTAACAAAATATATAGTGCATGATTTTTCGTTGTGTTTTCACTGAGATATTAGCCGAAAACCACCGGGTGCGCCTCTAAATAGATTAGAAATATATGACATAGAATGGCAAAATGGCGGCCGCCAGTACGAACGCGAGAGCTATTCTATCTAATATTTCTAATCTAGAATATACCTATAAACTAAAATAACGTGGTGCTCGTGTCCTCAACTACCTCGACGAATAATCTTTCTTACTAATATTTCTTCTTTCATTCTAACTCCAAACTAAATTCAAATTTTGACAATAAATGTAAAAATGAAGTGTATTTTTTTTGTTGAAAAAACAAAAATCACACCGTCCCACAATAGCAAAATATAATATATATAATTATATAGGTTACTGCTGATATTTGGATGTTTCAATGATCTTTTGATTAAGTATATCCGCTGTTCTGTAATTCAGTTTAAATGGTTCACTCAACAGTATTTAGTAGGATACATTTGCACAGACAACAGAGACTGTAATACATGGTGATGTATGTTTTAAGGGAAAGAGTATTGAGTTATCAGAGAAAAATACTACGTGAGTATAAAAAGAAAGACACTTACAAGAGTGATGCAACATGTTTATTGGTGTTTTGCTTGAGTGAGTCACATGTAAGGTGACACAAGATATTGTGATTTAATTATACAATATATATATACATATTCTTTGAATTATTGTAATAAAGCCATTACAGAGCGACTCGTTACTGATAACAGCACAAATTTGTCTGTCTCATTGTTTTACCAAACAGAATTCATTTACTGCAGCAACGCCAGTCGGACGGCGGGCGCGCTACAACAGCGGTGTGGTCACATCAGGAGGAAGTGATGTGGTTAGTAGAATAAGTATTCATATAAAATGCTTTGTCATTCGGCCAAATCTTAATCTTTATTAAGTAGCAAATATTCAAATGAGAGCTTTGAAGGCCGAAGTGGAGAAGCATTTGAGAGCTTGGGTTTAAAAAACGTTTGCTTTTGCAGAAACAGCAGTGCTGATTAAATCCCATTACAGAGAATCAAAGTATTTACATGACTGATTTGAAAGGAACAAATTTGAAAGGCTTGTGGTAATAATTCACATTTCATTTTTTGTTCAATGTTTTCTCCTACCCCAGGCCACCGCCGTTATCCTTAGCCGCACTGTGAGTACACTTGTCAGTAAACAGTGCATCTGTTTTAGACAAAGATTATTGTATGATGTGCAGTTGGACAGATGTTGTATTGTGTTATTTTGCAGGACAGCGAGCACCCTTCCTCTTCGGAGGAGATCATAGGACCCATTCCTCCTCTTCACCGTCCTCTTTTCCCTCATCATCCACCACCACCACCCTCACCTCCACCTCCTCCTCCTCCAAGTCCCGAATTCCCAGTTCTTCCTCCTCAGGAGGACTTTGATGATGAGGTAAGACATATTCAATGTAGAATGTCAAACTCTCCAGTTTCATTTGTGTTTATTTTTCGTTTGATTTTTCTTTCTCTCCAGTATTTCGCCGACAATGAGGAAGAAGAGGATGATGATGAATAATTTTAATAAAAAATGTAAATAAAAGTTAAAAAGTAAATAAATAAATATACATTTCTAATAAAAAAATAATATATCATTATGACTCTTCTCGTTTTTTAAAAATATATTTCCAGCATAGGCCTACCATCAAAGTTTTTGGAATAAATGAATGCTGAGCAAGTTAATATTAAATAAAAAAAAATTGAGAGTAAAAATGATTTCCATTACACGAGAGTAGATGTTAAAACTTCATGCTGATTTGTACTCGGCTTTCGCCAAGATAAGCAACACTAAGACGTAGCTTTACAGTAAACTATGCTTCTCCATCCATTTACGCTTCTTTCCATATGGTGGTGTGACTCCCCTTCTGTCCGGCGTTAACGGCTGCAGTGTACTTGGCGCATCAGCACACACGACGGCTGCAACTACAGTGTGGTCTCCCTAGTGGACCAGCACGACAACCGTCTGGATTGAGCCGAGTAGGGGACATCTCTAGGGTCTTCAAGTGGGCACCTTCCGTCCTCAGTGTTTCGTCGACTAGCCCACGACACCTCAAGAGGGCTCGACAGTGACTCTGGCGTCCCAGAGTCACCCCCCTCCGTCCCCCACTCAACTCAGCCCAGCTTACTGACCTCTACATCCCTCCTGCTGCTGAGACCTAACCACAATCTCACAATCTCTCCGCAACCCAACCATACGCGCCAACCCGTTTGACTAAGGCTGTCGAGCCCCACTGGTGCGTTAATATGCAGTTTCAGTGGCAACGGTTCCGTATGGCATACCACCTACCGCAAAAACACAATATCTGCCCAACCACCCGTCATTCATGCAATATACACAGGAGCGTGTCCTTTTGTTAATTTGGGAATATAATATTCAACAATTAACGTTACATATGCATGTATACTTCAGTCTTATAACCCATGGCGATTGCTTAATACATTGCTTTTTATGCTATAAACACTATAAACATCACATTACTTTGGGTATTCAGTGTGTTGGAGCCTCTAACCATTTAGATTATATAATACTAATACCAGGCCTAAAGGCCAATTTATACTTCTGCGTCGGGTGCGCGCAGTAGGTACGGCGTAGCATACGCACAGACGCGTACCATACGCCGTACCCTTCGCCGTAACCTGACGCGCACCTCCTCAAAAATGTAACTACATGTCGCAACGACGCGGACCGCAAGAACTGTGATTGGTCGGCTTGGTAGCATCGCGTTTCCTCCTACGCATTTCCGGCGTGTTCTTCTGCACCGCCCGCCATTTTTAAATTCTAAGTACAGCGAAAGAAACATGGAAATGGACCAAGTGACCGAGCGATTGGTTGAAGAGGTGAGGAAATACAGCCATCTGTATGACTCGTCTTCTGCCGAATACAAAGGCTGCCAGATGGCAGCGAATTCGTGGAGAGAGATTTCCTCCAACGTCGGGTTGGATGTAGCGGATTGTATGAAGAGATGGAAGAACACTCGAGACAAGTACGTTCGCCTCCGTAAAAAACTCGCCACAAAGAGCGGGGATCCAGGAGGGAAAAAAGTCCCGGCGTTTTATTTATTCCTGTCTTGGCTGGCACCTCATGTGAAACAAACTTTGACGATAAGGTAAATAATGCACGTCCTTTGTGAACCTCTGTTGTGTTTAGGTTAGCTAACTTAACTAGCAATGCTAATGGAGTATTGATTTGTGCAAAAATAATGTCTCTGTGAAAAAAATGTAATAGGTTGTAATTATATATGTAATGGGTTGTATTTATATTATATGTAATAGATTGTTATATCTGGCTTACAGATAATGCAAAGAAAACAACATAGCGTTTGCAATGTAGGAATATGCAGTATCCATAGCTCTGTGAATTAACACTGAATGCATCAACTTATATATATATATATATATATATATATATATATAAAACTATTTGCTATTTCTTTCATAATCACAGGATGGGAGCGATTCAAGCTCACACTCCACTGGTTCGGCTGTTGTGAGACCTCCAGTCAACAACGATGAGCAACTACCAAGTTGTAGCCCCCATCACCAGCCAAGTCCACCGTCCCCCCAGCCATCTCTTCCGTCCCCCCAGCCATCTCTTCCGTCCCCCCAGCCATCACCTACGACCCCCCAGCCATCACCTACGACCCCCCAGCCATCACCTACGACCCCCCAGCCATCACCTACGACCCCCCAGCCATCACCTACGACCCCCCAGTCATCACCTACGACCCCCCAGTCATCACCTATGACCCCCAGTCCAAGGATGGCACAGAAAAGGAAGAGGAAGGAACAAGATGACTGGATCCAAATGCAGGTTGCTCGTTTGGAGGCTCAGTTGGAGGAACGGCGGGTGGAGCTTCTAAGTACAGCGAAAGAAACATGGAAATGGACCAAGTGACCGAGCGATTGGTTGAAGAGGTGAGGAAATACAGCCATCTGTATGACTCGTCTTCTGCCGAATACAAAGTTTGCCCTAGTTTGCCCATTTGTGTGTTTACTCTTTTGCATCTATTTATAATATAAATAATTTTAGACCATTGCACTTTTACATGTTGCACAATCTTATATATAGTTTGCCCTAAAAAAAATTATATTCCTGCTGTTTGCACATTGTATTGTGCAGGTTACTGTAAACGATAGTAGAACAACACTGTACAACAACTTGACTTTAAAACTTGTATTTATTAACACGGTTCAATGTCATTTATAGGTGCATATATTTTACACCAGTACAATTTACAGATCAAGTTGACCACGACACACTATGTTGTTCTGCCATGGCACAATTCCGTGGGGTGATTGAAAGAAGGCCATCAGGTCATTCCGCACACCAACTGCAGCTCTGGTGGAGCGGGCCCTTGAAAGGTGACGTGGATCTAGTGGTTCAAAAAGATTTGTGTCCCCTGACACCACTCTGCGCCACTCCCCTTGCTGAGGTGACCCTGTAGTGTCAGTGTCTGTGAAATTAGCAGGGATGTATCTGCTAACAGGTGTGGTGACCTCATCTGTGTAGGCCAGGAAGTTGTGTAAAACAGAACAAGCTTTTACAATGTCAACTGCTTTGTCTGGCAGACATTCCAGAGGTCGCCCAAGGATTCGCCACCTTGCAACCAAAATGCCAAATGCATTCTCAATCACCCGTCTGGCTCTGGAGTGACGGTAATTGTAGGTCTGCTTATCCATGGGCAGGTTCATCCCTATGTAGCAGAACAAAACAGAATTAATTGTCTGCCAATGCAGCTGTGATCAGGAATATATACATATATGCATATACACAAAGTATTATTACATTAAATACATTTTGTCTGTGACATACCTGGAAAGGGACGCATGAGGTTGTGGTGTAGGGGGAATGCAGCATCACCAACTATCACATGTGGGATTTTGACTCCTGTTCCAGGAAGATTGGCTGGTGGGGGCAGGTTCAGTTTGTATTCAAGAAGCCTAGAACCAAATCGGCTCTCCTTGAAGTCACCACCATCACTTTCCCGTCCGTATCCCCCCACATCCACCATGGTGAAGCGATACCTGGCGTCACAAGTAGCCATCAGAACAATGGAGTGTGCGCCCTTGTAGTTGTAGTAGTCGCTCCCGGCGTGCGGTGGTGCTTTTATGTTGACATGCTTTCCTTCGACGCTGCCAACACAGTTCGGAAAGTTCCACAGTCGCCAAAAATCAGCAGCAATATTTTCCCATTGGGCGACTGAAGGACAGGGAAGAAACTCTGGCTGCAGTGCTTTCCACAAAGATTTACATACCTCGGACACTATGGAAGACACTGTGCTTGACGACAGTTTGTAGTTAGCTGCTACAGCCTGTTGGATTCCACCTGAAGCTAAAATACGAAGGGTGATTGCCAGTCTCTGCGTAATGTCATACTGTGCGTACACTGATGTACGATAAATGGCTGCACACGACGAACCAAATCATCGAATCTACCGGCCGACATTCGGAAATATCTGAAGTGCATTTCCTCGTCCATGTCTCTCAGTGGCCGGACAAGCACAGAAAATTCACCCTCCTTCTGCTTCAACCGGTTCACGGGCCGCACGTACCATCTCCTCCGACGTCTTCTCTCGTTTCTGCCTTTTAGTTTTAGTATTTTCACTAAAATTAACTGCTTTTCCACCTCGATAAGCTCCAACTCCAACATGATCCGCTCTCTTTCAGTCGCCATTGCTTGTAGTAACCTAAACTCAAAACAGCCGCGAGGAATCTAAACACAGTGGAACATTAAAACCCTCCGCCGCCAACTAGCGTTTCGGCGCTGTACTGCAGAGCAACGCAGACCTAAATGCAGAAGTATAAATGCTCACGACGGCGTCGCCTACGTGCGTAGCCTACGCCGTACACTACGGTGTACACTCGACGCAGAAGTATAAATTGGCCTTAACGCGGCACGTCCGCGAATGAAACGTAATTTTCATAAACACAACACCGTCTCTATTAAACATCTTAACTTTACTCAGGAAATGTATAACCCTCTTAAAACAGTGTACACACGGTATCAACATATTGTTTCATGTTTTTATGTCCATGGTGATTGATTTCACCCACCTGTTTGGTAAAACAATGAGACAGACAAAGTTGTGCTGTTATCAGTAACGAGTCGCTCTGTAATGGCGGCTTCTTCTCCGCGACTCAAAGTTACTCACATAGTGTCCGATCAGCACATTGTCTCCGCCTACTGTCCACTGAGGGTATTACTCATCACAAGTTCACCATAATAACAGTAATTGAAACAACATCATAAACACAATAAAATAAATCAAATACATAAAGAAAAAATATAATTATTCCTGTGACTATACAGGGTGTCACACTGTCACTCATTGCGTCATCACTCATTTTGTTGTCACACTGAAACAAAGAAAAAAATATATACATAGGCTATTATTATTATTATTATTATTATTAAACACAAAGAGTCTTCATGCCACATTTATTATTTTTATTAAAAAGAGACTCTCATGTAGCAGCCCTTGGGTCCAAAGAAACAGAGAGAGTCTCGACTGATGCATAAGGTGTCCTTTATTTAGTTCGTCAAACCAGCATGATGCTCAACTTTCACTCTATCACCTTAGCACCGTGAAAACTGTATTAAAAACATACAACAAACATTTCACACACACTTGTTTCACGGCTACAAACGTCATTACGCAAGTAAAACATTCAAGATGACAAACATTAATTATCAGCAAATAAACCATACATGTGTACAAATATTATGAAATATCCATGAATGAGAGCATATCATACCTCGCTGCGCTCACCAAGGAATGCAAACAATATCCTTTCTTCCGTCATGAAACGGGCGTCGAGTTCTTTAAATTCATGCATAAAACACGGGATCTCCAGATAAAATACATATAGACTCACTCAAACACAGCTGCCTGCCATTCACACTGCCAACCACCTTTAAATATTCATCTTCCCTTGTGCAAACTACGGTGCCACCAAAGGGACAAATTTCATCGTTACAGGTGCACCACATTTCTGGTCAATCACATACGAATAACATTAAAATACATACAAAGATAAATATACTTGAATAAGGTACAAACAATTACACAAATATTTTTACCACTAACCCAACCCATACTTCATTTAATTAACAACATACATTAAACTCCAAAGTGGTCCTTTACATCTCATGATCATCAAACCTGTATTTACTTGATCAGAAATACAGCATTCTATTAAAAAGGGTGTTTTTTAGGCAAACATAGGCGGTACTTTTAAAGTACTGAGTTTTAATGCCTAAAATCAGCCTCAATATGTTTTCAACATCATGTTCAACTAGTATTGTTAGTATTTTTATTAGGGGTTCAAGCACGTAGTACTGAAACCCTATTGTTATTGTTAATTTTCCCATGATGCAACATTCTCCATCTAAAACTGATCGGGCAGACCGAACCGTAAGTCGTAGAGACTTGAAACTTTGGGGGCTGGTAGTACTCACACCGCCTACAACGTCACCAAGGCCCGCCCCGATCGGCCTGACGGGGGCGCTACAGCGGCCAAAAGTACGAAATGGCTCATAACTCCTCAACCGTCAGGCTCAAGTGTCTTACATCGTTGGAATCCTTGGCTCAAGGCGGACCAGATGCATGCCTCGGATTGGCTCGCCCTTCAGGCGCCAATTTCGAGTAAATTGCGTTTTTTTGAAAAACCTACTTTTGCTAACTACTCCTAGGTTTTTAGCCTGATCGGAACCAAACCACTGCAGAAATATTCTCTGGAGTCTGACAGTCAATAATCATCAAACAAATTCAAAATTTCAATTATCGGTTGCTAAGGGGAACCAAAATGTTTGATGGCACCAGAGCCACTTTTACTTAAACGGTTATAATCTGTGAACGGAAAGAGATATTTTCGCGTAACTTGGGACACGTGTTCATAAGCTCAATATGAGGTCACATGAAAAAAATCGTGACGATTGGCCACTTGATGGCGCTATAACAGGGAAAAAATCATGAAAATGGCCACAACAGCACCCAACCGTTAGTCTAATGAAAATTGGCATGCAATGGTTATGTCCAGGGTACCTTGATAGTCTATGAAAACATTGGCGTATCTCAAAAAACTCAGTATACGTCAGCGGCACAATGCCCTGAAGGAGCCTGAGAATTTTCAAACCAGCGTTTTTTCACGAGAGTGACCTCCTTACACTCCTGAATCCTTGGCGAGTCCAACGATACCAAACATGCCAGGTTTTGCCTTATGGTTTTTGTAATAGTGTCATTTTGAGCTTAAAAAAATTGCTGTTATCTTCGAACCCATTAGTCTGATCGAGACAAAAAAAAAAAAAAAACACAGGCAATTTGAAAACATAGGTAAATAGCTAAACAATAATGCCCAAATGTCAAAATTATGATAGGAATTGAAAAAAAAAATCCAGTCAATGTCACCCATGGATCATTTTTATGCTCTCATAAATATAAGTGTCTAAACTTCAAAACGAAATGAGATATTTTCAACAAATTTGACATATATATTGGCACACTTTGAGGACTACTAAAACAAGTGGTGGAGATCAGGCAAGACAAGGTGCTATAACTGTAAAAAAAAACATTTAAAAACATATTTTTCCTAAGTAAATTTCCTGTATTGGCTGTAAATGGTCTTTCCTATGATCTAAGTTCATTAGTTTATTTGGATCCCCATTAGCCACTACATAGGCAGAGGCTTATCTTCCTGGGGTCCCAACAATTAAATACAAATACTACATTTAATCAAAAACAATACAAAAGTTAAGTCAATGAACATAACATTCATTCCAAATATCAAAATCAACAATTTACTATATATAGTGCTATTAAATGTTCCTTCCAATATTTTTTAAAACTACTTTTTCTTGTTAGAAAATGTGTAATATCAATGGTAAATCCTTCCATATTTTCATTCTTCTATACATTACAGTCTGTTGTTTTGCAGTGGTTTTTGAAACAGGAAATAAAAAAAACATCCCTTTTATGCATGCCTGGTGTTAAAAATCATAACTAGCACTACTATACAAAAAATGAGAGTACAGGAAATGAGGAATTCTAGACACAGAAATATTTCTTATAAAACAAAGCAGAGACAATCTTTCACCAGGACATTCTTAGTCTTACACTCGACCAAACCACTGGGCTATAATCTAAGCTAGAACCATTGTTTGCACAATTTTAGAAATACAGTTGTAACCCGGGTAACCCATGCCACCAGTAAATGACTTGAGAGTTGGAAAAAGTTAAGAAAAAGAAAGAATTAAAGTGTTCTACAAAGAAACGCGATTCATCCAATCACTGATTGAGTAGCGGCATATTTATTAGGCCCGCCCACAGTTCGCGCCCGCGCCGCTGTCAGTCAGCATGAACAGACGAGAGAATCAGATGAGAAGAACAGGTCAGATGAGGCAGGAGCACACGGAGCATTTCTCCACAAACTCCTTTCACTAAATCATAATCGAACGGGAACTGTGATTGAGTGCACTTGGAAACTTTGGATGCGTCATTCTGGAGCGTTGTCATCAGAGAGAGAAAAGTGGAGTGGAAATCTGTATTGAATAATCTTCTTTAAATTAATATCTCATGCAATCTCTTTTTGGTGAGTGATTTTTAGTATATGAAATTAACACAAAAAGACATATGAAAGATATAGATAAAATTACAGAAATGATTTGATATGAGTTGAGTAACTTAACTGAGCGAGCTGAACTGACGTTAGTTAGCCAAAGCTAAAGCTAACGTTACCACATGTAACAATGCTTATTGTATCATGAGTTGAGACCGTGAGTGATTTATGAGTGTCGATGTGTTCTATAAATGTCGAAAAGTTAGATTAATGTGTCATTTGAAATGCGCATGTGTATTGTTATTGAAAAGTTGAATCAGAAAGTTAATTCTTGTACGTTGTCTTGTGTTTTGCAAGGCTGGGTTTTCTTGTTCTCTGTTTTTTTCCTATGTGAACGTGATCGGCAAGTGTATCCTGTTTTGTGCCATAAATAATCCATTGGAGATGAATCATGCTATTAAATGTGCACAAATGCCGAGCTGACCAGTGCTCATGGACCTGTTTCCCCGTTGAACCGTAATTTGAAACTATCAACTGGTAGGATATTTCCAAATTTCTTTTGTTTTTTGAACTCAAAGGACTTTGATTCATGAGATTAATTGATTGATTTATTTATTTTTTGCTTCTGAAATGGACAGACTTTGTTTTTTTTACTTGAACTGATCGAGAGAAGTTTGAACAACTCTTTAAACTGAATCCTTTGATTCACGAACTTTGATCAACTGAGTCGTTTTATTCATGAACTTTGTTCAACTGAATCTATTCATCTTTCCAGCATTTCCAATTCATATTGTTGAACACACTGTTTACTATTGAACGTAAAGGTGGTTAATTGGAAGGAATTCTGAATCATTGCGTTTTGAGTCAAATCCAATACCTGATTACAAAATACAAAAATAACGACTTTATTTCAACTATTCATTTCCTTCTCTGTGGGCCTCTAGTCAGTTAACTTAGTGTAATAGCGTAGAGCTACGTCACACGTAGGCTCACTATTGGCCGACGCTGGTCATGTGTGTGATGCGTGTGACGTACAACACAGAAGCGCTGCGCTGTTAAACTAGTGAACTGACTCGAGGCCCACAGAGAAGGAAATTAATAGTTGAAATAAAGTCGTTATTTTTGTTTTTTTGCGCACAAAAAGTATTCTCGTTGTTTGATTAACTTAAGATTGAGCCACTGTAGTCACTTGGACTATTTTAACGATGTCTTTAATAACTTTTCGGGGCCTGCAAGTTCAATCCCTCAAGAAGCCTATGGAGGAGTATGGAGGAGTGATCCAGCTCTCAGATTTAATCAAAAATATCTTAATTCGTGTTCCGAAGATGAACGAAGGTCTTACGGGGTTGAACAACATGAGGGAGAGTAAATACTGACAGAATTTTCATTTTTGGGTGAACTATCCCTTTAAGTTTACTTCTACCTCCGTCTATCTAAAAGAGAAATCAATGGTGCTTGGCTTGATTAGAACACATCCACCCCTGCCTGAGACTTAAGTCACTCAAAAGCTTGACATGAGTCAATGCATGCCAGTTTCCGGTTCAGTCTACTGATTACTGGTTAGAGGGAACTGCCACTATTTTTGGCTGATGGGAGTTCTTTAAATCAAATTCCAGAGCTAGATAAATTATCTGAGTGACGCAGTCATATGTGGCCTGGTAGGAACTGTGAGAAGAATCCAAAGGACCAGATCATATTAACATATTACAAGCAATAAATAGAGTGCTTTCAGTATTTAGAAGTACGCTGTCTGAACATTTTCCATTCAAGAGCTGTGAGGGATTTTTTTTTCTCAGTTTATATACGATAAGCAGCATTCACACTAATGCACAGATCTATTTTGAAATATAAGATGTGGTTTATCCTGTTGGTTCAAGATATAATTGACCGTGTTTACATTAATTTCGTGTCATAAAAGCATTTTGAGATGCAAGTACATTTAACCAATCAGTCGCTCAACAGTCGCATGTAGGGGTGTGACGATAACCGCATCACCGCAATATCGTGTGAATGAGATGCCTACCGTGGTGTGAGGTCATCACCGCACTTTTTTTTTTTTTTTCTGCTGAAATTTTTCTGTACCTCTTACTTCGTTACGTTGGGCGACGTTCCTCTCATTACTTTTTTAATGCAATACATGTTGTTAAAGGGATACTTCAGGATTTAGCATTAAGCTTTGTATCAGTAGAAAACCAGTAGTATTTTCGAATTACCGTGCTTCCCCCCCTCATATACCCCTGATATGAGAGATTTATGTATTTTTAGTCTGGGAAAAATCCTCCGATGACGCAAAAATCGTCATTTTGCGTCATCGGAGGATTTTTGGGCCAGAGGCTTAAAACTACAGCCAGTACTAGTAGCTATGTTTTCACCACGCCCATATGGGGGATCTCACTCACAGAAAGTAAAGATAGTGTCAGCCATCTTTCTGTAGAAGCTAAGCTAACAGGCTCTTGCTCTGTGTAGAAAGTTAGTATAGTAGTCTAATCACGATTTACAAGTTTTGAAGTTGAAATGGCAGAAGGGGATTTCGAATATCTGTTGCGCGAATCTGATGCTCGCGGCTACCTGTACGAGCCGCAATACAGCGATGAACAGTTGCGGGAGATGGAGGAACAAGAGGCGCCGGAGCAGCTGCGGCAGCAGGGGAGCAAGACCTGACTCGAGCCCGGCCAGACTCGAGCTGGGGCGGACTGGTGGTGTCAGTGCTCTCGCTGTGCGCTAGGGCTGTCAACGAATATTCTAAATTCGAATACATATTCGAATAGTTTTAAAAAACAGAATTTCGAAGGTGAAAATTAATATTCGAATGTGGAAAAACACGCCCGCGGTAGCAGAGGCGCGGCTGTCTGCTTTGCGAGTGGCAAAATTCTGAAGCTTAAAAACGCATTTTCCAGCTGCACAGCTAGCACAGTGAGTGTCTGGCTCACTCATTGGCTGTGCTGCGGCAACTGCACATCCAATGGCGCGGGCACCTCCAACGTGTGCGCCAATGAGCTAGCATTACATCATACATGTCAGAGCCCGCCAAGGGGGCGTGGCCAGACGCCCCCGAAATAGCCATTATAGCAGCAGTTTACCACAGCACAGCTCGCTCGGAGCGTTCAATGTCGGTTCTATATACTCTAAAACTTCAATTAATGTTAATAATATTTGTTTCAATCACTGAATGAACCCTGCTATATTTAGGACAAGAGTCGCGAGAGAGAGAGAGAGTGCCTGCGAGTGCGAGCGAGTAAGGTCTGCGGCAGGGCCGGACTGGGACCAAAATTCGGCCCTGGCATTTTGGGTTTTCACCGGCCCAACTAATTGATGACGTTAAAAAAACGTCCCCAGAATCTGAACATTTTTCCCACTGAGACACACCATACAAGGCAGCAATTAAGGCGCGTTTCCATTACAGATTTGCGCAAAACTTTTGCGATTTTTTCTAAATGTCGATAAAAAACTATTGCGAAATGATGGCGTCTCCATTAACTGATGTTATGCGATACAACGTCCTTTTTTCCTCTCGCGATAAGTCATTTAAACATCATGGCAACGGGTAGGTTAGTCTATCAGCCACCACCACACTAGACATTATTATTATTATTATTAATGGAAGGAGACGTGGTGTGTTATCCAAGCATTAATGGCAGGGAAAGACCCTTACTGCTAACGGCATAAGGAGTTTCTGGGTGTTTCTCTCTCATTTCTGCTCCGAGGTCTTGATTGTGGCATTTCTTTGAGGTTTAGAATCCAGTATTCCTGTAGCCTAATTATTGTTTCTTTTATGAATTTAATAAAGAACTCTGTCCAAACGGTCAGTGTACATTTGTGTCCATTCGTTTTTCCTTATTTAACCCGTATTGCAAAACGAAAAATGAACGGTGGTTGTTTTTTTAAAATGCAAATTTGAACACCAATTTTTTTTTTTAATTTGAACTGTACACAAATGCTGCGCAAAAATAATAATATATCGACTAAATTTCAGATGTTTGTTTATGACTTTTTGCCCCTTTATTAAACATTTAAAATATTCCCAACTTAATACGAAAAAAAGTCGATTTAAATGGTTTTCTAAGGCCAAATTAGAACCTGGAAATTATATTTTTCCCGCAGTGCTGAATGAGAAGAGCCATATTTATGTCTCTGGAACCACAGCCTACAGAAAGGTGATTTAGGTGAGTTATAGGCTAATGATAATAAATGTGTCTGAAATAATAACGAGGCATTTTAATTGTTTATTAATAAACTATTGTTTTCTAAATCAGTGTCGGCTAAAAACATATCTCCATCTCCGCTGAGGCGCGCCGCGCGAATGCACCTTTAGAGAGAAATCCACCTTTCATACGGATTACATAAGCAGAAGGTATTAGCTTTCGATTCGAATTTGTTCGTTTTAAAGTGGACACTTCAAGCTTTAACCTACATAGGCTATAGGCTACTTTGTTTCAGTTCTCGCGCTCCAGTTCACGGATCATGAAAGCGCGCATGATTGTTTTATTTTATTTTACAAAAGCACAACGTTTTCTTGTTATTGTGAGTTTACACAAATAAAATCATAGTTGCGAATAATGTTTTAATTTTTTTCTGTATGACCAGAAATTATAGAGTAGGCCTATTTTAAGTTGTTTCAGGAAAAAGCAAGTGTTCGCGGCCGCGCCTCCGTGCCATGGGCGCTCAGCAAACACTTGGATATGCGTCAAAATCTTGTGTTTATTTGTGATAATCTTAGCCCTGTATTATTGTCTAACCATTATGAATGACATTTGACGAATTGCTTTGTTCCTTTTTTGGATAAAAGCGTCTTCTAAATATGTAGCCTAATAACTGTTATAATAATGATGATATTTATTAGCCTATTATTATTTGCGTATATCACGGACCCCAAACACACCGCGTCTTCTAAGTCAGGTGACTGTAAATGCTCAAAAACTGTTTCCATTGCATTTTTGCGAAATATTCCTTTTTCGAATTGCCTGAAAAACCTCCTCATGCGAGCGTAAAAACTTTTTTGCGATAAAGGTGCAGCAACGTGGTCAGCTCGGCCCAAAACAATAGAAAATCACACCGGCCCTTCTGGCATGTGCCAGAATTGCCAGATGGCCAATCCGGGCCTGGTCTGCGGTCTTGGCCATTAGTTGATTTACTTGTTTTTGTGTAAGTTAATATGTTGTCAAATATGTTTAAACTTAAATAAACTACATATACAAGTAGTTATGTCTCTTTGTATTAATTTGTCCTGTTATTAACGTAATGCGCGTCATTGACAAAATGCGCAACCAGATGTTCGAATAGTTAGAATAGGCTATATGTGTTTTTTTAGAGGGAATATTCGAACGTCATTTTTGAGCAATTTTGACAGCCCTACTGTGCGCCTATGGAAACAGATAGAGAGTCCTATTTCTGTCGCGAATTTCAGCGATGCCATTTTCTTCTGGACGAGATAAATTGGAAACGCCAGCCAAAGCCCGCAGGGACAAACGGACGGCTTAGTGTAAAGTGAGTATTTGGTTTGTTTTTCTTTTTTTTACTAAGATGTAATGAACAGAGTTTGGACACTCGGCATTATCACAATGTTCTTCACGCGTAGTCAGCTGAGCTATTGTTGTTATATTTACATCTATGCTAGCATACTGTATGTGCAAATAGTTCGCATTGCTAACGTTGTGCTTAACGTTACTGTTTTTTAGACAATATCGCCGACGCCTAACAGCCTACCGTCACTTTATGGAATGGGTCCTGCAAGGCGAGAGACATAGTAAAGGCTATCGTCTCGTTTTGCCCACCTGTGTTGTCCAGGATATAAGACGAAGATATCCAGCTCCTGACGGGCAATACTGTGAATAAGGAAACAGCGGAAGCTCTAGAAGAGCTTTGAGTGTAAAAGTGTTAATATTAATTATTTTTTTAATTAAAAGTTATAACTCACATTGGTTGTGGTTCTTTTTATAAACCTTTACTGTTACTAGAGTATGTATTAGCCTAGAGAATGTGTGGAGAAATTTTTCGGATACTGCCGCCTGTAACCGGTAGGCGTGGTTAGGGAGTGGCCTGGCCTCATAAGGGCAGCAAAGCAAGTGCATTCTGGGAGTTGTTGTCTTTCAGCCACATGAGTAAAAAATACATTTTCTGCCTTTTCTCAGTCTAGAATGCTTCAATTTCAAAAATAATTTCACATTTCTACTATATAAATGACCACTATTAAATACACATTCATCTTCCCAGAGCTGAAGTATCCCTTTAAATGTGGTGTTTATTCCAAGCGCGCTGTATCTTTTTTATGGTCATGTGCGATTCTCAATTCACAAATGAATCACTCTTTTGAGTCGGTTCTGTTTAAAGACTTCATCAAACAAGTTGTCTGATCTGTCTAAATCGGTTTGCGAATTAGTTTGAATGATCTGTTCAGTTCCTCACGCACTGAATCACTGAAGCGCTTTCAATTCACACTCGACTCGGAGTCGTAACAGGAAGATTTAAGAACATCAAGAGCGTTGGATGAAGTGGCCGTGGATCTAGTTTAGTCTAGTGAAAGCAAATTCGCAAATGCATCATATTTTTTGCCAGCGATGAAGGTCTTTATTAGTTGAACATCTTGGTAAGCTGTCTGTGAATGAATGATTCCACAGGACGATACAATCGATTTCATTTCATTCAGGTATTACATTTTACAACCAAACAGATTATTACGCGACGATAGCGCTACTACAAAGCATAACATTATCCGTTTTTTGGACATATACATTAATTTATAGGCTACATTAAACGCTTGTCCACAGTTTATGAAATGAACCCCACCCCGCGGTAATGTGTGTGTATTGCGCAGTGGCGTGCGAACTCGACTTGAAAAATGCCTTTGCCTGCCTTAGACACTGTCAGTTAACCAGTTTAAACATGCTTGCAGAAATATACATTTGATTACATTTTGGAGAACAGACAGAAGAAGATCCGTCGATGTGCATTTGATCGTTGTTTGTGTTCAGATGTTCAGTAGCGGTCATGAGCGCGAGCACACGTGAAGAGTTAACTCTTTCTTCTCTGTGTCAATGGTTCCCTTTACATGCCTTTGAATGCAAAACTCTGCAGAGTCTGCGATTAACCGCCAAACCGCGAGATTTGTTGGTTCTTCACCGCGGTAAGAAAAAATCCCATACCGTCACAGCCCTAGCCGCATGCGCGAGCGCTCTTCACAAACAAGCGTGAGTATTTTAAATGAAAAAAATCAGCCGTCTCTGGGCTTTTCATATTTTTAATATATAAGCCAACTGCATTCCAAAAGACATAAATAATGCCTTAGTAGAGCATTTGTGAGGAAAAATCCGGTGGGCGAGACCGCGCACTGCAAGAGTAACATCAAGCAAAGCAGCATAACCTGTGCGATAAAGCCCGCAAATGTCCTTAAATCGCTTAAACCTTTCCGTTCGAGTAGAGTCGTGTGTGTGTGAGAGAGAGAAATTAGAAGCAAGCAGAATATGGCTGTTTCTAAAGCACACGCAGTGTCATCACGCATCGGTGTTTAAAAGCTAAGCTCAGACTCGATTCTGAAATTCTCTGAATCAATCCAGAATCGTTGGAGAGAGAATCTATAACATAATATATCGTTAAATATTAATTATATATATATTATAACATATCACATAAATGAAACATAAACTGTTCTTTCCTGTATGCCAGGCCTATGCGTAGCGTGCCAAGTTGATGCTACATCTGCAGACTGCTTTTCTCTCGCGTGTCACGTGACCAGAGTGTAATTGCAGCTTCTGCGGTTTAAAAATCGCGTTGCATCATATTGTGATATTATCGCAAATGCAATTAATCGTTCAGCCCAAGAATGTATTTTGTTTTATTATTGAAAGTTATTTGAGTCAAGGTGAAAGAAACAGACGCTGTATTGGGTTTGAGAGGTTTTTTTTTTTAATTGAAGCTTTTAGGCTGTTGAATCATTCATCCCAAAAGAAACGACTAGTCGGTGATGTCTGTTTTGATTTACTGACTGTTATCAATTGTTCATATTTGTCACTCATCTTTCTGAAACAAACTACAAAGAGAACTATTTCCTTTTTATAAATATAATTTCCTCTTTGATAGCAATACCGTGGTCACATGACGCCTACCGCAGGTCTGAGCTCGTCACCGTCATCACCGCAAAAAAAAAAAAACTTTGGCCTTTACATGCGTTCACGTTGTATCTAATAACATGGATTCATTGATTGTAATGACATGGATTGTGTAATGACATTGTGTCTTACATGGATTCAAGGTTTTCTAAACGAAACTTATCAAAAGATGGAGCAAATCCGACCTTTCGCGAGTTGGGAGCGCAATGTTCCATGACGCATAATAACATTCCATTCATAGGCTATTGACTGTAACCCCTTATTTACACTCTGTGGTGCGTTACAGCTGCGACGCGCGGCTACCGGAGCTGATTACGCCCAATATAGTCACTGCTTTTGTTTACATCAACCACGACGCGGCGCGTCTCTCCACGCCGCTTCTCTAAAGTTAGGAGCCTGGTCTATTTTCGACGGACACCGCGTCCAAGCCACACCGCACTGTATATACAAAATAGAGTAAAAGTCAATTTCAAAATAAACACCCTGTGCAATTGTATTGCAAATGTCTTATAGCCTATCATTTGAAGCCCCAAAAGCAGGACCTCAGCTTTTAATTGCACGTGCTTATTTAACACAATTATCTTGCGTGAAAAGACTGTGTTTGTCAACCCACGCGGAGTCGCGGCAAGTGCACAGCACCAGGAAGTGATCTTGACAGAACTTGCAAGAAAATGGATAAATAGGCTACATAATCAAATTCACAAATATTACACCATTTAAACATTATTAAAAATACATAGGCTGAGTAACTAAAACAATCTTTGTCAAAGAATACACTTGATTGTTCACAGTTTGAAGGTTCTTGTTTCCATTTGTTTAATTTCAAGATCTGAGGTGAATTTTCCATTGTTGCTTTTACAGCTACAAAGCTGTGAGCACTACATGTTCAAAGTCACATTGCATGCTTTTAACATTAAATAGACTAAAGCACACAAATTTCTTGCTTTTTAACCGCGGTAAGAAAAAATCCATACCATCCCAGCACTACTCTTTGAATCAGAACAAAATTCAGTCAGATATTTGCTCTCCTGTTTCACCATTTCCTCCCTCCAGTAGATGTTCCTTGCTTCTGATTCAATTAGGCCCTACTGAATATTAAAACTGGGTGTAGCACATCAAGTCACGTTGCGCTACATGTACACAGTGTTGTGGTAAAAAGTTTTCTTTGGATGAGGTAAAATGTCCTTATCCAAAGCAGTAGACCACTGCTTAATTGATGTGGCAGGTAAATATTTTGGATTTTTTAAAACAGCCTCTGTAACACCCCTCTCCAGGGGGCTGCAAGGTGGGCTCTGATTGGCTAGTTTGAATGCAAGCTCAGGTCAGGATTCAGTCAGAGGGTCATTGCAGGTCATCACTAGAAACAGTTAACTGTTTATCTGGAGATCCCGAATTGCTAGAGACAAAATCACTGATTTTTTTTCTTCTAAAAAACTGAAATTTTATCTCAACCTGATATGGCTTCTGAAGGGTGAGTAATTTCTAACTATTATTACATTAGTTGTGTTAAGCTGCCTTGATTTTGTTTGTTAAAAGACCTAACTGAATTTTCACATATGTACCTTTAACATTCATATTGTGGAGCATTATTTATCTTGTTGTAGATAAATCGAATTTCAATCTCCATTTGCCATTTTCAACGTGATTCCATTATCTGTGTAAAGCTGCCTTGTCTTTGTTTGCTGTCTTTGTTACTTTGTTACTTGCTGTTACTTTGTTTTCACATATGTACGTTTAACAGTGATGCTTTATTGGGGATACTGGAGTCTGTTAATGAGTCTGTTAATGTCCAGATATCTAAAAAGTCTTAAAAATCAATAATCATTTACTAGCTAAATGTTATGTTTTGTTGTTTTCTGAAGAGATAAATCAAATTTCAATCTGCCTTAGCCAATTGTGGATAGTGGTGTCTGTTACACAAAGGTTTAAGGCCAGGCAGGGTGTGCAGATCTAGAAAAAAAGTTACAGAATACATATTTGAATCTTGGCTCTAAAAAAAAATTTATTTTACGTTTTGTGAAATATTTTTGTGGTTGTTTTTGCAAAGTGGTGCTTATTTGCTGTGCTGCAGACTAGGTTGACTACATTTTATTTAACTTGTATGTATGTATGTATTAGGGCTGCAACTAACGATTATTTTGATAATCGATTAATCGGACGATTATTTTTTCGATTAATCGATTCGGATAACGTTTTTTTTAATTCAATTTGATTTATTTTTTTACAAAATAAAACCCTAAATCAGTGTATTTATGTGTAAAGTGTACTTTAAAAAGTGCAAAAGCAACGCATTGAGTTTTACGAATATAATCTTTAATTTGGACATTTTAAACCTTAAAACACAAAAGTTTGTCCAGTTTTTAAACAGTAAAACTTAAATATCCAAAATATAAATAAACAAAACAAAATATTGAGTTGTGCTCATATAAACTATTAAGCAGCAGATTTTGTTGAAATATCAAAATTATAAATAATAAACAAACAAACAAATGTTACTGTTTTATACAGAGGTAGAATGTAGAAGAAGAGGAAAACTGTCACTGTTCAGTGTTGTTCATACGAACATATTCACTATTCCAAAACTTTGAATTGGAATGCAAAAATGTCAGCATGTCCACATGCTCCGGGCTGAGGCTGGCTCTCTTTTTGCAAGCTATGTTACCTGCAGCAGAGAACAGACGCTCAGATGGTGTTGAGGTGCTTGGGATACACAAGTAGGATTTAGCTAATTTTGCCAAAGTGGGATATTTATCTTTATTATCTCTCCACCAGTCCAAAGGATTTTCTTCCTTGGCTAGGGGCCTCTCAACAAAGTAAGCCATGACTTCATTTCTTATTTGAGTGTTGTGGTCCTCCTCAGCTTTCTCCTCTCTGCTCTCTTCCTCACTGCTGTCTCCAGACTCAAGGAGTGAGTCAAGCAAAGATGTTGAAGGTTCAGCTGCGGTTCTTATGGTTGAGGTGGTAATTTGCTGCTGCACCATCTCCCTTCTTGCTGCAAGTGCTACAGTTTGCAGTTTAGCTTGAACAGTTATAATTTGCTCAGGTGACAGAAATTTCAGTCTTCTGAACCTTGGGTCCAGAGCAGAGGAGAGAATCACAGGATTATCTACCTGATCAAAGAGTGTTTCCTTCCATCTGTTTTGAAGCTGCTCAACTGCTGTGACTTGGAAGGACTTCACTGAAGCTGTATCGTAGGCAGCACCTTCAGTGGACTTCAAGAGCCCTTTCACAAGTGGAGGCAACGAAGAGACTGTTATATAGTCCTGCCCACTCATAAAGACAGTGGCACATTCAAACGGCTTAAGAGCAGTGGAAAGCTCTTCAAGCAGACTCCACTGATCTGGTTTCAAGTCAAGATAGCGTTTGCCTCTGTGAGTGAGGGATGGGTCAGATAGAGTTGCAGTTACAGGCCACCTCTGTTCAATCAGTCTGTTAACCATATAAAATGTACTGTTCCATCTTGTACTTACATCCTGAACAAGCTTATGATCAGGTGTGCCCATTTGTTTCTGTTTTTCTTTCAGCTTGCTGCAGGCTAGCTCACTTTTTTTGAAATGCTCGACAAGACATCTTGCAGCTCCAACAGCTCTTTGAATGCCTGTGTTCTTTAATGCAGCATTAATCACCAACTGCAAGGTGTGGCCAGTGCAGCGTATACTGGTCCACCCATGTTTCTCCTCCAGTAATTTTGCAGCAGCCACAACGTTCGCACCATTGTCATGTACAATGGCACAAATTTTCTCAAAAGGAATTTCAAACTTGACTGCTACTTCTTCCAACCACTCTGCAATGTTGGTTGAGGTATGTCTGTCTTCGAGTGGCATGGTGGTAAGGCAGACAGATGTCATCTTCCAGTCATTCCCAATGTAATGGCATGTAATGCCAAGGTAAGCTTCAGTGGCAACACTTGTCCATATATCAGTAGTTAAAGCCATTCTGCTGTTGGTGGTGTTTATAGCACTCTTAATTTTTTGGAATGCCTCCTGGTACTTCCTCTCCATTAATTTTGTGAAGTGGGTCCTTGAGGGAAGAATGTATCCTGGGTTGAGTATGCTGACCATTTTTTTTAATCCTTCATCTTCCACCATTGCCATTGGCCGCATGTCAGTTACCAACATACTAAGTATGGCATCTGTTACAATGGCTGCTTGTTGAGGAGTGCATGGGGGATTTCTCCTCTGAACAAATTCACTCATGGTGAGCTGTTTCTTTCTGGGGAAAAAACAGCATTTGAGTATGCAAGGAGAAACAATTTATGTGTAAATCAATATTTGCATTGTTTTTAATGATAATTGCTGATGGCAAGTTGACAACCATGATTAATGTAAAAAAAAAAAATCAGAATTATATACAAATTTACACAGACATGTTGTTCAGATGTGAAGATATAAACCAAAAACATCTCAAATATATAATTCATTTAATTTTTATGAATTATAAGAATATATTGATAAATTATATAGAAAGACTGAAAACAAGCGTGTGAACGTAGTAGAGCAACGCATTTTTTCCCCCCGCCAAAGCCTTTTTTGATCGGTGAATGATGTAGAATAGAATGACTGCTGCGCTTGACAGGGCGAGAGCGAGAGAGCGAGATAGCGAGATAGCGAGAGAGCGAGAGAGCGAGAGAGAGAGAGCGCGCGCCGGCCCCGCGCGCACTCTCACGTCTTCAAACAACACGACCGCTGTCTTGCTCTCTCTCCCTCGCGCATATTAATCAAAATCTATTGACACGATAGTAAAAGGTTGGAAGACCGCAGTTTCACGTGGAGCATTTGGAGATTTTTACAGATTAGAGACTCTAGGAACAACATCTCAATGAAAAAAATCTCAACTAAATTATAAAGGCCTGTCTCATATATAGACGCCTGTCTCAAATGCAAGCCGGTGCAGTTCGACGATTTGGGAAAATAAAAGCCCGGGCTATTATTTGAAGTTTTACTTGTATGCCATTTTCACATCTTCATATAATGAGGATACAGTTTTTGCTTACCGTGCTGATGTTTCACCTTCATCCGTGACACCAACGTGTTTCCTCTTCATGTGTTCGTGCATCACTGTGGTACTTCCATGCCACACAAGCTCAGCTTTGCATAACTTGCAGGTAACGATCTTCTTTGCTGCATTTAATGTAAAATGCTCCCATGCCTTAGATGACTTGGGGCGCACACTTTTTTTCTGCCGCCGATTGATTTGTACTCTCTGCCATTTCGCGTGTGACTGTCATGAAAGTGACGTCATCAGTAAACACTCCCCGTGACGTAAGCAGACCAACTAATCGATAATGACATTCGTTGACAACGATTTTCATAATCGATTATTATCGATTTTATCGATTAGTTGTTGCAGCCCTAGTATGTATGTATTTTTTGTTCATGCAGAACGTATCACAGTACAATGTACTTCCTCTGCCCTCGCGCTCTCTTCCTGGCCATCTCAGGACCCTGTGCATGAAGGACAGCTCTGAGGAGGACATACAGGCAACGGTACTGCAGGCCAAGAAGGAGTTGGCCGAGTTCTCCCACACCGGCCGGTTCTGGGAGTACCAGAGGATTCGGCAGATTTTGGGATCGGCTGATCCTCTTGCCAGGTGTGTGAATTACCTTTATGCCTCTCTGCTTTGTCCTGTTGCAGTACAATACACAATATTCCATCAAATGTGCTTGTATTCACTGTTTTTCTTTTCTTAGCTTGTTAGAGGAAATGGACCGGAAGGGCTTGGTGGTGAGGAACGTTCCTCCACTCCTTCCTGCTCCATCTTCTGGTCCTCAGAGCTCCACGAGGGAAGCTGAGAGCGAGCCGCCAGCTGTGGAGGCAGAACCGGAGCCAGCGTCTGATGACAGCTCTGAGGAGTACTATCTGAGGTAAAGTTTCACATCATCCTTCACAGAGAGCAGATGCAGAGATTGAACACAAACACAATCATTTGACCACCTGGTTTATTTAATTTCAGCACTGGGGGACCGAGGTGGACCTCTGATGTGCGGGTGGAGATGGCCAAGAAGGGCCTCTATAAGAAGCACTCCATTGATCATCCACTTCTTCAGGGCTTCTTCCACTACTTGCTCGTGGACTTGGGAAACAAGAGGAGCAAACAAGAAGTAATTTTAAACTTACTATAGGATCAGGGTAGGGTTAGGATTTAGTTGAGGTTTACTTGCATTTAATTATGCATAATTTACTGGTACTAAATGTTAAATAAAATGTTCCCAAAATGTAGTTTGGTTCCTATCCATAAACTGTGTTGTGATCACATGTTAACCTGTTTTACATATTTACAGGTGGAAAATGTCTCCAGGTTCATGTATTTCATGGACCACAATGAGCCGAGCCTGTCTTTTGTTCGGGAGGTGGAGAAGGTGCGAGAGTACTTTAATGTACTCACGCAGACCCAACTCTCCAAGCAGACGGTGCTCAATTATTGGAAGAGTCTCAAGAGGGGAATACTGTTTAACGTAAGAAACGCATCATGTAACTGTCAACTGATAATTATCAGATAGACTGACTTCTGGCTGTAACAACCATTTCTTTCTCTCTCTTTAAGGTTCATGAAGTACATCCTCACTTTCACCAGCCTTCACAGCAAGGACAGAAGTCTCTACACAGACTTTAGAGACTTCATTGATCCTCTGGACGGCATACGGGCGGGTATGTCAAAGAAGGTCAACACAGAACTGACACAAAAACGGTATGTTTTTCAAATGATTTTTTCTCTCCTTTTTTATCTATTGCACAGAAATCGCAGGTGAGTTCAACATTACTATTTTATTTCTCAGCTACCAGGGTTATGGGAAGGAGAAGCTGCCGGCAGACTGCGTGGCCATCCTGGATTTAGCTCGTGTGGATTTCCAGGCGATCATGTGGAAACTGCAGGGTCCAGAAGCCGTTTCCGGGGAGGAGCTTGAGAAGAACGACCGCCTGCTCGTCCTCTACTACTTGGAGACGATCGTCATGCTCAAGCTTCTCCAGCGTCCTGGTGTCATTACAAACATGACCGTAAGTGTGCTTTAGTAACCTTTTTTATTTTATCAATGCCTCCTGATCTCTTGTGGTTCACAGATGTGTGTGTACCTTTTGATTATTAGTGAGACCTGTCATCTAATGTGCACAACTGTGTGTTTGCAGGTTGAGGAATGGCAGGGGAGAACCAGCATTCAGAACGGCTGTTCTGTGGCGGTGAAGGAACACAAAACTGCTGCCTCTCAAGTCGCAGAAGTTCCCCTGACCGCTGAGCAGGAACATGTACGTTTGTATTCAAAGTTATATTATAACAGTTTGTGTGTGTGTGTGTGTGTTTAAATGTATTTATTTCTTTTTCCCAGTGGTTCAGCCTCTACTTCGACCATATTCGGCCGGTGATGCTCCAGGGTCCCAGGTCAGGGGATGATGCGACGCAGAGGGCCATTTCTTTATCTCCAGTAGCGGAAGGCCCATCCATAACCCTTGCAATGACCTGTATAGACTCCATGCCAAGTCAGTGCCATTTATGCATATCTGTATTGTTTTTACACTTAATCTAAAGTACACAAATGTGCACATGGTCCGCTAGTTCTTTTGCATTCTAATGTTGCCCTGTGTTCTAGATACAACATTCCTCCAGTGACCAGCGGTGACGCCAGGATGGCCTTTGAGACGGCCGCAAAGAACCTGCCAGAGGTGGAGAGGAACGCGGTGGCTCGTCTTCTAGGGCACACTCCCGAAACCGCAGAAAAGCATTACCGCATGCGAACTCCGGCGGATGCTTTCCTGGCGCAGCGTTTGGTGGAGGACATTGCTGAAAAAACACGGTAAGCAATCTGAAATCTAATGAACGAGATGATTATTATTTATAATGTTGCTCCTCAAAGCAGTCATTCATTGGCACACACTTTATTGTTTATTCAATGATCTTGTAGACCTGGATCTGCTGCGTGCACTAGCAGAGAGCAGAGGGTGGATGTGTCTGACGGGCCTCCTCCAAAAAGGGCACGCAGGGATCCATATGACTGTGTTGTGATGCTCCACAGGCTTCCCTGATACTGAGGCAGGGGAGCCATGAGGAATTCACCCTGACAGTGATTAACCTTGTAAATAAAATACAATTTCACAATACTGAGAGCTTGCGTATATGGACTACCGATGTATTATGCCACAATACTGAGAGCTCGCGTATGGACTGTCAAACATTGATAGTTCATGTAAATGGAGCCTCAGTTGTGTGTAATAACATTGGTTTTTCATGTGTAAATGGAGCCTCAGTGTGAACATTGAAACGACTGACTTACTATAGAGTCTGTCAGGGTTGTCCGACATCCAGCCACTCAAACTTAAGGGCTCGACATCCTCACAAGTCACAGAAGTTCCCCTGACCGCAGACCAGGAACTTGTACGTTTGTATTCAAAATGACATTATAACTGTTTGTGTGTGCGTGTGTGTGTGTTTTTGTTTTTAAATGTATTTATTTCTTTTTCCCAGTGGTTCGGCCTTAAACCTTTATTTCCAGTAGCGGAAGGCCGATCCATAACCCCTAACGACCTAAAGAGACTCCATGCCATGCCAGTGCCATTATGCATATCTGTATTTATTTTTACACTAAAGTACACAAATGTGCACATAGTCCGCTTTTAGACCTGGATCTGCTTACCATGGCAGGCCTTCGGGAAGGACTCCACCCTGTGTGAGTGCCACTGCATAGTCATTCGGAATAAGAGGAGGTACCAGGAGGATGGGTTCGATTTGGATTTAACCTATATCGACCATCTGTGCTCCACGCTTTGTTCAATGGTATTCCAGTTGCCCAGAGCCACAGAAGAAAGAGGAGGCGCACAAGTCCGTGTGGTGAACACGCTACTGGTCTCAGTAGAGAGCAGTGACCCGTCCTGCACCACCATGTCAACAGTGGACCAGGTGAGTCATTAGAAATGCAACAATTCTATTTGTAGATCATCGGCCTCTTCTGCTGTTATTGTTTGTCTAAGTTTTATCTGTGTCTGGCACAAGTGAGGATGAAGAAGAGCAGCTTGGAGACGAAAGTGAAGACGAGCACACGGACGTCTCCCAGTACGGAAGCGCAACCAGGTATGGCACCTTAATCTTTAAGATTGAAGTAAAGTGCACCTTAAATTATACTTTGACTTCTTTCATGTTTTTAAGACATTTAAAAATATTTGCTTAACAGCTGTGTTCCCTCTCAACCGTGTATTATCTGGCACAAGTGAGGATGAAGAAGAGCAGCTTGGGTTCCAGGCGACTGGAGGGTGTCCACAGAAACAACATTTATAATGTGGTGAGATTCCTTGATTCAAAACAGTGACTGATTCACTTAATCATTTTAATTATAATTTAATAATAAAAAATGTTGTTGCAAATTAAAAACAGGAACCAGGAAGATGGCTTCGACTTGGACTTGACGTACATTTACCCCGTTGTTGTTTTTTTGTTTTTTTACGGCTTAGGGCAAAAACCTCTACAGAAAACAAGTGTATGCAGCCATCGTCACACCCAACGGCAAGCAGGAGTTCTCTCACAGTGACATCGGATCCCTCAACAGCTCGAAACATGCGGATGTGAAAAACGAGGAAAATAAATATGCCAGATATTTTGGTATATTTTCCAGTGATTTGACATGCGCCTCTGGCATGTGCGCCCTGAGATGCTGTACCAGAGGAGAACAGACATGCTGTACGGACGGGCAAACAGGTAAGGACACACACACACACACACACACACACACCTCCACATTGACATTAACACCAACCTCGTTTCCTTCTGTTGCTACCTATACCTCTTGTTCAGCTACAACATTATTATTTGGGTTATTTAGGTAAGCACATTTTCTCGAAGAATGAGTGGATTTGAGATGATTTATATGATGTGTTTTATTAGATTTATTGTTCCAATTTGATTGCATCCACAGGTAATGGGATCTGTTGGACAACATCGCTACACAAGTGCAGCAGTTGGACAGTGGAGCTCTCTGACTGAAGAAGAGCAGACTAAGCAGGTTCTGGAGCTCTCCGAGGAGCTGAGCAGAGGGACGCTGTGTCAGATTGAGCTAATGAAGCAGATGATGGTGACATGGATATCGGCGTGGAATAAATATTTAATATTGAAAGTGCAAAGATTTTTAAATGCCAATAAAAAAGTGTTGTTCTTGTTGACATTATTTTATTTATTGTTCATTGTGCTTTGTTGTATATAAATAATAAAATGTCCCTTAATCCATTGTTTAATTGCATTCTTTTCATTAATTTATTCCAAAAAAGATATAAAACAGTGACTCAACCCAAACTTTTGAATAATAGTGTATAGTGTTACAAAAAATGTCCTGTATTTCTGGCCAAATGAATGCAGGCTAATGCCAAATTAACTCACCTAATGATATATCCTAATGATATTGATGGACTGGTATACAATCTACACCCTGGGAGACGTCCGTGTGCTCGTTTTTAAGACATTTAAAAATCTTTGCACTTTCAATATTAAATATTTATATTTATTCCACGCCGATATCCATGTCACCATCATCTGCTTCATTAGCTCAAAACTGTCACAATCTGACACAGCGTCCCTCTGCTCAAATATAACACATTTGTAAGATAGTACGCATATTTAGCTAAATACAATTGGCTTTCCTGAAGTAAATGGGTCTGAGTGTGTGGTAGATTGTTTGTTGCCTAGTAACCAAGTGATCACATTTCAGGTGACACAATAGTTATAATCATACTTATATTTCAAAACGGCCGGCTCTGCATATAAATTGTCCACTGGAATGTCGAAAAAACCTGTATTAGAGATGCATGCAGATCCATGTGTTCTTTTTTAATTTGCAATACAGCAGAGCGATCCTCGTATTAGCACGTCTAATCAAGTGTGAGTGCGAAATAGACTGTCGTTAAGAAAAAGCTTTTTTTTATTTTTCAAAATCGGCTAAAATAAGCTTAAAACAGTCGAAACTAAATTCCAAGTCTGCGAATTGTGAGTAACTAGGTAAAAGGACAGATGTATAAAATCATTTTCGTGAAAATAGATTTAATTAGAGAGTTACACGACGTTTTTGTGTAATTAGGTCACTCTCTCCTCATGAACTTGGTCTAGCAAGAGTGGACAGACAATGAAACAATAGCTCACAAAGAAAAATGGGAACATAAAATCAAATTCTTGTTACAATAGTCAAAGAGTAACATGTACATGTAGCCAAGACTGTGCCCAATCATGGCTTAAAGAAATTTTAAATTTTTGTATTGTACCTGTTTTTAAATTTTGTTGCTGTCCTCATGAGAAGTAATATTTATTTTAAGTCAAAATACTGAGTTTTAATGCCTAAAATCGGCCTCAATATGTTTTCAACATCATGTTCAACTAGTATTCGGGTAAGATGGATAATATTTTTAACTCCAGATGTTGTTTTCAATTTTTAATGTGTTGCTTTACTATTATACTAATTGTTTAGCTGTATCAGGCCCGAGAGAACAGGGGTCAAATCGCCCTTTTTGAGGTCATTCAAAGCTTGAGACCCGGATAAGATTCTCCCCAGGTGTTGCATCTTTATCCTGCTCTCACCAAATTTGATCTAATTTATTTTTTAAGTATAAATTGCATACCACCTTGAATTGGTCATTGTGTCTGAAGTACCAGTACTTTTAACCATTTTTTTTTTTACTTTTAACAATGCTAGGCCTACCCTTTTCGCCACCTTCTCTGGGCCAGCATCCTCTAACCTGGGCTTTTTAGGGGGCTTTCCTCTCAGGGCGAATAAGACGATGCTTAATTGCTTTTTACCTGACATCTTTGAAAGAAAGATGCAATGATTAATGCATCCATGGCCAGGATATAATTATAAAATATGACATGATTTTAAAAGTCAACTATAACATCAACTATGCAATACACTTTAATTTATTTAGTGCTAATAAAATTATTAAGCCTATTTGGAGAGAGAGATGTTTATAATGTGACTATGTCAGTCATCGTGTGATAATGTAAATATGACTAGCCTAGAGTACTTGTTCTGAGCAGGTGTTGTCAGTGAACAGGCTGTAAAACTGTTGTCTAAGTTACAGACACTCATAAAAAACTGATGCTAATTATCTGGGAATCATTCTCTAACAGCGGTCAAGTTGTCATTGTTTGTGTCAAACAAGTTGTGAATTTGTTGTAACATTAAAACAGGAGATCATGACTCACTCTGTTCTCAAAGTGATGCTCGGAGCTCCAGTGGTTTCCTCTGTGGGCGAACGAAACTTTCGGAAGATGTTGTAGCAGAATCACGTGAACAATTCCAGGATATGCTTTTTTGTCATTGGTTGTTGAGTTAAATCTTACCCAGATACAATAGTGCTCTTTTCTGATTGGGTATTGTGAAGCCCCTTTCTTTTTTTTTTGATTGGGCAGCCTCGACTAAGAACTCCAGGGGAGACGTGCTTGATTCCTGCCGGTTTCATAGTGAGAGCGGCACGGCCAGATAAATTTTGGGCGCTGCAGGCATATTAAATATATTATAAATATATTATAAATATTTTTTCCGCGTGAGAAATACAATGTGTGGCGGGAGTGCGTGACAAAAGACCGAAATGAGTGACTGTCACTCTCAATGCGTGACACTTGAGAGCCCTGTGAACCTTATTGTAAAGCGTTACTATGAAATCAAAGATATAAATTCCTTACAATTTAGAGTTGGACATGGACTTAAGATTTCATTTAAGTAGATGTATTTCCCAAGCTAATAACACTTGCTATGGCCTTGGATAAAAACGAATGACATTGTCACTCAGAATGCGTCTGAAATCGAGTTATACATTTATTATAGTTTCACGAGTTCACACTTACATACAATTAAAGGGAATAAAGTATAAAGCTCGTTTGAAGACTCGCGCGAACTGCTGCGTAGTGCGTACCAGAACCGTTAAATGCATATGAGGCGCTGCAAAGGAAACTCCGCCAAAGTTTTTTTTATATATAATATTTGTTTGTATTATTATTGTTAGTGACAAGGGTGTGTAAGTGTATTGTTATTTATTATAATATTTTTAATAATAATTATTATTGTATACAATTATCAGAAACACCACTGATCCTGAGGACCCCCATGAAAACGAGATGTTTCATCTCATGGGGCTGATCCTCTAATAAATGTTCATAAATAAATAAATAAATTCAATGACTTAATAAATAGTAGGCCTTGTAGGCTGTGTGCTGGACGACAAAGTTGCCGTTCTCGTAGCTGTCAGTTGTCCAGAATTGAAACTCGATGGCTGAGAGATACAGGAAGGAGGGAGCGAGTAAAAGAGCTTCTGACAGCAGAGTGGCGCCGCACAACTGCTCCTGCAGCACAGAGGCCTGCCAGTGTCCACCACATCTGCCAGCCAAGCTGAGCTGGACTCTTTCACTTTTGAGGCAGAGCCAGAGGAGAACTACTCTGCAGAAAATGAAGTCATGGACTACCTGAGGTTGGCCTATGACCTTCAGATTCTGCATCAGTTTTCAAACATAAAGATCATAATTATAACCCTCCAACCTCATCAGTGCTCCTGTGGAGCGGCTTTTCAGTCTGGGAGGTTTGGTGCTTACGCCTAGAAGAAATAGACTTTCTGACAAGAGGATAGAATAGTAGTAGTGGTAGTGCTGGATAGAGTGTAATGTAATTCCCCTTGAATCAGAATAAATTCTCAAATTATGTTGTACTTTAAAATCTTGAATGAATGATATCTGCATACATTCATGTTGGTTCTGTTCTTTTTATCGCTGCTCGTATCTGTGCTCGGCTGGGAGGGAGCTCTCGCCCAGAACAGAACCATGCGGCCAATCTCAACTGTATGATAATTGTCGATCTTATTTTTCACGATAGTGGGCCTGACAGAATGTTTATAAGCAACTGGAAAAAACACAAATGTCAGGGCATGTCAAAACATCTCAAGGACCCCAAAAACACGTTGGACGCCTAATGCCGGGCGTACACCAAAGGATTTTCACAGTCCCAGACTAAAGACCGGCAGTCTTTAGGAATCTTACTGGAGTCTCGGCGCGCTCCCGTCGTCTCGATCGTTAAATGTGAGGTGATAATCTGCAGTCGGCGACCCGATTTATGCCAGTCTTTCTCTAGTCTTTCATATCAAACATGTTTAATATTATCGCAAGTCTTTAGTCTGAGACTAAAAACTGTGAACCCAAGTCTTTAGATGTGAGCTGATAATCTTATAAAGTCTTTTCTAAATCTTTTCAAAGTCTTTAGGTGTACAGAAAGCATTAGGGTTAAGTAAGTTCAGTGATGGTTCACTTTTGTTGTAAATTAATTTACTTCATTTACAGTATTACTGTATGGCCACTGAATCGTTGTGGTACCACAAAATCTGAGACATTTAGTAAAAAAAAATTAAAAAAAAGAGAAAACCCCGGGGTATTGTTCATTGTCATTTCATTTGGAACATGAGGACATTTTGAAAGGTTACCTCACCTAGTTCTGAAAAACATATATAAATACATTTGAGTATAACCTTCAATCTTTGTGGTCTGATATTTAAGTGTGTGTGATCGGAGTGACTTTATTTTTTTTTCAAACAAGGGTTAACGTTATAGTGGCTATGTATATGTGCATGGGAGTTTTATGCTCACAGTGAACAAACAAACCAAAGAACACAGTATAGCTATATTTAAGCTAACCAGGCCTCTCTGCACTTTAGCCAGAGTTTCATGCCCAAAGTTTTAGTTGTTGTGTTTAAATTCTGATTTTAAATTCTAGTAACCTCTCACCAATTCATTTCCCCATGCATATGATAAATCCTTAAAAAAGTGGAATTGTGTAGGAGGGTTACAATTATAATACACTAAAACATGATAAACAACCACTTAAGATGTAACAAGGAATTTGCAAATATTTTAATGCATTTTAACTTTGGTTAGAATTATTTATGAAAAGATATAAGGCATTATAATCTACATTATTGAAACCTTTATAATGCATTACACATAAAGGCTTTAAGTAAAGTGTCGCCACAATATCTAATAATCATTATTATTAATAAATGTTGTTCTTCTTTCAATTTTAAAACACTTTCTGAAATCAAAATTTTATTTTTTTTAAATAGGTAATTAAAAAGACTTACATTTGATCACCAGTTTAGTTCCTCCACCGAATGTCCACCACAGTGATACAATCTAATGAAACGCTCGTACAAAAACCTCTATTCCACTCGAGTGAACACACACTCCAGCAGAGAGAGAGAAACAACACTTCAACACACTGATATTAGAAGATCCTCAGCTCTTCTCAACACTCACTCATTCAGATTTGACTAATGCTTTCTGATATAACACTGTTTAAAGAAATATATGTGATGAGCTGTGACCTCTGAGGTGACCTTTGACCTCTTTGATCATGGATGATGTCGTGGAGTTTCTCATAATGATGCTTCTGTTCTTCATATGCAGATCAATCATCATGATTGACAGAAAAACCTGCAGCTTCACACTTCAATCTTCAGTGAGAATCTGTTCAAATAATGAGTTTATTGAATATTATAGCCAAAGTCAATAGAAAGTGTGACAATGAAGATATAAAAGGTGTTTTGCATGTTCTACACAGTCAAGCATGTTTTCATATTCAAGGTCTGTTATAAAAGTATCTGGACTGGTTATGAATCTCCACACAAGATCATGAAACGTGAACAAGCTCTAATATGTCTCCATCTTTAACGCCTGTTTCTTCTCCATCTGATGATTTCAGACACACATGAGGCTTCATGATAGATGGACCCAGGTGAAAAAGATGCAGTATTAAATGTATTAAAAATATAATTGAAATACAAATAGTATGTTTATAATACATTTGTATTTCCAACATGCTTATTTAAATTGAATTACAAATACATTGAATTGCATTTTAATATATTTCTAAAAAGTATACTAGAAGTACATTGGTAATAAATATATGCTTAATTACATTTTTAAGAAATATGCTATAGACAAACATACTTTTAATATATTTCTAAAAAGTGTACTATAACTACATTGGTAATAAATATATACTTAAAGGGGTCATATAATGGTACATGCACTTTTACAAGTTGATTGTACTGAAATGTGTGTTGACAGTGCCTGTACACAACCATCATATAATGATAAAAATCCATCCAGTGTTTTTGTTTTAATCTCCTTATATGTTTTCCCCTGCCTCAAATTGAGCCGTTCGTTTTTGTGACGTAGATAAAACGGACGCCCCTCCCACGATTGTTGATTGACAGCAGCGTTTCAACACAGCCCCGCCCTGAGTGAGCTGTCCTCATAGTCCGTCATTGTTTACACTGGAGCAGAATGGCGTCTTGCGATTGTGGTGTTCTGTTCTTGGATGTAATAACGAACACAACAGTCATTTTGATGTTCCTAAATCCGAACCGCTGAAGACGCAGTGGCTGAGTTTGTTTACGATGGGAATATTCCCCACGAGCAACGTCAATGCGTTCATGTTTGCGCGAATCATTTCACACCAGACTGCTTTATAAACGTGGAGGGTCAGTATGGTTTTGCTAAGAAGCTGCTCCTGAAAAAGGAATCGGTACCAACTATACGTGTTCCTGCTGCACCTCCAGAAGAAGTGAGTGTAACGTTTCATTAACCTTTAAATATTAATCTTTGCAAACCGCTTGCACGCTTCACGATGAATGTGGCTAATGTTTACACTCAGGGTGCATTACGGCATGTATTCTATGTAATGTTACGACGTTCTCAATATAATTAATAATCCCACGTTTATAATGAACAACGCGTTATGGTTATTGTGTTATTAAAAACTGTACGCACAGAACAGAGGGGGCGGAGTGAGCAAAGCTCATTATCATTTAAAGGCATATGCACTGAAACGGCGTGCTGAAAACAGAGCTGTTTTTGAGCAGGTAAAATGAGTGTTTTCTTAAAATACTAAGGAGAATTTTTAATAAAAGTATATTACAAAGTTTTTATTTTGACCCTAAAGATTCATATTAACTTGTACAAAAATGGCATTATATGACCCCTTTAAGTACATTTTTAAATAAATATGATAAAAACGAGCATATTTAAATTATATTTATAAATATTGTATTCAAAATACATTGTAATAAATATATGCTTAATTATACTTTTAAGAAATATGATTAAAAAAACAAGCATATACGTTTAGTTAAATTTTTTTTGTGTATTTACAGAAAACATACTTGTGTTACTAAATTAAAGTATTTTTATGCTTACTTTGTGCGTATAGCAAAATGATTAATATTTTAGTTGGTTACACATACCTTATTTATAACCATGTGGCCTACTGCAATATATTTTTAATATTCATGTAATAGCATGTGCTTCAACCTGATTTCTAAAATATTGTGAAAAACATGTTTTAACATTTTAAAATGTTTTATAAAACACAATAAATACAGTACATTACAGCTATCAAATGCATTCTTAAACTAATTGTATAAAAAAAAATGTCAAAGCTTGAAATTCAAGTCCTAACATGAAGGGAATTAAACGTGTATTGAAAATAATTTTAATATATTTCTACAAAGGCTATAAGTAGCCTATACTTTAATTATAAATATATATCAGTTGAGCTTTTAAGAAATATACAAAAACTATCTTAAAACTATCCAAAAAATGATAACTATTTGCTATCATAAGCAATACAATTAACTAACTAATAAGTAATGAACTTCTTATCTGAGAGTATTAAAATAATGTGTTTTTTTTTCTTCATTTTTTTGTATTTTTAAACAATAAAACAGTTTTTAAGTACAATTAAAATGCATTTTATTGCACATTAAAAACATATATATCAAACAATGTGCATTCATTTGACCAATAGTCTATTTGCACAAAACAGTTCACTCCAAACAAGTAAACATATTTTTTCAAAATAAATGATATCCGCTTAACATTATATCTTTCAGTACTAGTGTAGTAATGACAATAGGCAGTTCGAACGATCCACTTAAAACCTGAATGTGAATACCAGTACTTGCACACATCAATATAAAAGATCATTTACCGGTATACATAATAGACAAACAAAAAATCTTAAAGCTTAACTCTTACATTTTTAGTTACACCAAGCTTTACAGCCAAAAGGGGGTGAAAAATCAGTTTATAAAGCATTTTATGCAATTCACGGATTCAAGTATTTCATTGCAATACAAATGCAATGATTTCAGTCCCTTTCTATATTATTTGGCAGGGCTACGACATACATTTTCTCTTTCAACTCAATCATCACACATTTTCTTTTCAAAGACTGTGTAAGCACAGCATAAATAGTGTTTGACTCTTTTACCTCATGAATAAACTTGGAAGAAATTTTAAGGTCTGAGTCCCTACAAAGGTGTCTTGCTGTCCTGCAAAGCTCCTTAACCAAAACACAACTCATTTGTGTATTACAACCTTCAGGGTTAAATGCCACAATGCTCAGAATCTTGCATAATGTGCCATCAGCTAACTCTACTACACAGTTATTTCTTTTTTGTAGCCGTGTGTTAGTTTCTGTGTGATAAAGTACACCGTCGATAAGAAAACGTTGATAGTACAAGCATTGCTGTACCCTAACATCAAAAAGATCCTCTATAGCATGCATGTGCCGTACTGGAATGGTCACTGGATGAGGATTACCAAAAACCCTAACCCTCTCTGACAGTTGTGCTGATTTAGCCGTCTCTTGCTTACTGTTCTGCATATCATCGAACAGTTTTTTGACTGTGTCTTTGGCATTCCTCATGTACTTTTCTGCTTTGATTGTGAGGTCTCTCCACTTGAGGAATCTTTTGACAATCTGTTGTTGCACATGTGTGGTTCCATTAAAGAACTTCAAGAGTGTGCCATTGAAAGATTCAAAAGAAAAGGTGGATGTAGCCCACAGAGGTCCCCAGTTTCTCACACTTGCAGAAATGTGTGTCATCAAGTGCACGTTAAATGTCATATTTTCCTTGCCATACAATTTCTGAAATTCCATAACAAATTTCTTCAGTGCTTTCTCTGCATTATCAATATCAACCATTTGTATATTTTCCTGAAGCAGAGTATAAATGCCAAAAACAAGAAGGAAAAGATGGTTCCAGTATTTCTTGGAAAGAACACCACAAAGCACTGGTAAAGCATAGAACAGAAGAAAAGATCTCCATTCTGAGGCCTTCCAATATTTGCGTTCTTTTACAGAACGTGGGACTCTAGTTAACTCTACTGGAGGCTTGATTGCTAGTAACTGCTTATCAATTACTTCGGTTTTTGTGCCAATGTACCATGGTTTATCATGGTTAGTGGAATCCAGCCATAATGTCATTAGCTGCCGTGTTACTCCTAGGCAAACACTGTGCTGGTATTCAGGCACAAACCCATTGACAATCTGAAAGTTTGCTAGCTTCATTAAAGGAGTGGGACCTTTCACTCCCATTACAGGCTGCTGAGGAGTTGCATCCATAGCATGTTGAAAATGATCAGTTTCACATCTGAGAGGAGGTTCAGGACTTATGTTAGAGTATGAACCCCCACCTTTATGGTAGCAAAAGTCACAGCCATATGTGCCATTAAACTGCTTTGTGTTTCGAATTTGTGGACGAGCCACTGAATCTGAACTACAGATTAGTGCATGCACCTTAGAGGAATGTTCCTGGTTCTGTGTGTCTGTCCATTTAATTCCATTTTGCTCCAGTTCTTGAAGCTCATCAACAAATGGAGTTAACAGAGTTGTCATGTTGGGTTTCTTCTCTCCAAACCAAATACATGGTATGCAGATATTATTTTTTCGTTCTTTTGGATCCAGTTCAATTATCTGACACTGAATTGGCCATAGCTGACACTTGGAGCTCTTGAAAACTGGGATACCATCACAATTCCACAGTAAACTCACATCCTCTTCACTAATTTTACCACTCCTGATCAGTTTTTCATACTCCATTCCCGAATATATGTCATTAATAATGCCATTAGTTGACATTTTTCTTTCTAATGTATTCTTAGGATTTTCAAGAATGTCCTTAATTTGGCAAGATAATTTCAAAACCAGAAAATACGACCCATTTTTTAAATTTGTGTCTGCATCAAACTGAATGTGACATACAGAACATTGTGTCTGACCATTAACCTTACCTATATAGTTGGTGCATCCAGAACAGTAAAAATGTGATTCATAATGTCCATACTGCCCATAAGCTTTATGAAAAAGGTAAGAAGTAGCTGGCACTGATCCTGGGAAATGTTCATTAAACAATTTGAGGAGGTCTTCAAGAGCTGTCCCTGTGAGGTTGTGTCTCAAAATGAAGGACATCAAAAGAAGCAGACTCTGTTCTCTGGAGATAGGTGCTCCTGGGTAAAGGAGCTCTTCCTCCTCTGATTCCTACAAGAAGAAAATAAATATAAATAATAAAGAAATACTAAAACAAACAGATCAGTGACTACAGGGGCATTTGCAGAAAGCAGACCTCTACCAGGGCCAGTGATATGTCTCAAAGTTTTAAATACAATTATTTGGATCCAAAAAAGTTATATAACTTTATACTTTAGACCATGGTGCACCTTTCTACCATTTTTTACTCAATTCTGCAATGTGTTTATTTTTTTCTTGTGAAACTTGCTGAGAGTTGAAAAAGACCACTGCAATATATTGCCTGTGCATTGACTCAGGGTCAGAGATAATTAGAGCCAGCACGTAATATGCAACAATGCTACTTAATTTTGTGTTTGCTATAAATTACTATCCAACACATGGTGTGGGCATAACTGTCCTTCCTATTTAAGTATTCTAGTTGCATTCCTTTTATTTTACGCTGGGTTTTATTTTCATTATCATTTATTACATGGCTACAACTCATAGACGGTACACAAAGCCACACCATAAATACTTTATGACAATACCTGTGATAGATTTGAGTTTGGCCCTTGTTCCAGGTTAGGTATCTCTGGTTCTGGTTGCAAATCAGCATGCTCATGGTGTCCCTCACAAACAGGCCTGTCTTGAATTATCTGTTGAATATATAGAGACATATGTCTGAGTTTTTCAAGCAACAACTTTTGTTGGGTAAAACAATTTAAATGAACATTTTTAAAATACAGTTAATAGCTCTATAATTGCTTTACAGCAACCTCCCTCATCTGTTACAATTATGCCTGGACTCTGACGTGGTCCCTTTAAATCTCAAATACATTTGCAACTGTCTAAATATTTGACATACCAAAGTTTTGAGTGTCTGAGTATATGAAGCATCACGATAGTAAGAACCAATTGCTCCAAGGGGATTAATAGAGCTCTAAACTAAACAAATAATAGGCTAACAAACATAACTAATAATAATTAGTGAATTTACAAAGAAATAAAACCTAACCCATGTAGCACTTTAACAATTACAAAAACTAATTTGTAACAGCCAAAGCAGCCATGAAATATATAGCCTAATATTTTCATGTTGGCACAGTACTCTGACACAAGCCATGTAGCCACATATCCAAACAAGTAATGTGTATAATAAAAAATATATATATTTACCTGAGAATTAATGTTTGCTTCTTGATGATGACTCTCAGGAGACTGGCACAAGTTGTACTGGTTAGTCTCCCCTCTTTCATCAATATTGTTCACATCATTAACACTCTAAAAAAAGGGACATAAATGTTCAATCTGAATGATGGATGACTTCCTGATGGAAGTCCAAAGTGATGCATGCAAACAAAGTCTAAATTAAAAATTAACAATAAAGCTTTTATGAGGGGTTCTTGATTTTAAGTCTGCGGTGTATGTAAAAAATATTGTGTGTGTATATATATATATATATATATATATTAAATAAACTGATGTTAACACAATATTTCATACCTACCCATTCAACTATTTCCTGCACTTGGTCTTCCATTTTTTGTCTCTTTGCTGGTCTCGGGCACGGAGAATAATGGACACTGTAATTTTCCTTTGTTGACTCATTATTATTGCAATTAACTGGAAGCTAAGAGATACAAAGTTGTTGCTAATATCATCACTTTACAAGATTAAGTAAAAGACAATTTTTCTAAATTGCGGCTTCATGATTATTATTAATTAATACTTTTTCCAGTACATATTACTTCGTTATAACCATCAAATATACTGAATATCAATTTTACCAGTGTTTTCCTTCTCCTGTAATCAGTTACTCTTGGTAATTCAGAACCATTTATGCACATATAGTTTTTGTAACCAGCTCGAGCTGAATTCTGCAAAGAAAGATATATATATTACAAAATAAAGCAGGTTTGAATTCTTAGCAGAAATACCATGCACATTCAATAATACATGATAAATAGTATGTGTTGCAGATCTGGCTGCAGTCTTCAGACAATGCAGGACAATTAAATGCTTAACACAGCAATTAAAAATACAATTCAGTATTACCTTTTTATTTTCTGTGCGCAGCTTCTTAACGCGGCGATGTTCTGTCGTTTTTGGAATCTCATTATCTTGTGAGTTGAGGTAAGATTTGTACTTCTTCATTTCTGTAACTTCAGTGTCCAAGGGTATTTAGCCAACGTTCCGGTGACGTAATACTTCACGTAATTCACGTAATACTTAAATAAAAAAATAGATTATATATATTTCGCAGTGCATTCATTTTGACCAATCAGAGACCAGCTTTTCAAAACAAACTTGCAGGTAATTGTCCAATCACACACTGCCATTTGAAAGTACAAGTTGGGCGGGCAACGGATATTCCAACTATTAGGCCTATTACGGATATTTCAAAAGACAGACATCATGTCGTTTCCAAAATTTGCGTTATATTATTTCCCTGACTCTGAACTTGTGAAGGTGGACACCACCGATATAGTCATAAGAGAACACAGACGACCAGAATATCAGGTCAGCTCCCGCGATCAACTTAGAAGTGAAGAGGGCTACGTAGAGGTGCGACTGCCAAGTCGCTGCCGACGTGGAGAAAGCAAGATACTGGCAGCAAAAATATTACTTCTTGGTGGTAAGTTTATCATTGTTCGTGATTAGTATAAGTGGCTTAATCTCACATTTGGTTCAGAAAATATTTTCACACGTTGATGCCGATGCTCAATATAGATATATAGAGCATCGGCATCAACGTGTGAAAATATAATGTGGATTACTGACATTAACCGCTATAACTGCTACGTCTGTCAATTTAAATTGTCGTATGCTTAATCTATGTAACGTATAGTGGCATAAAACAACTAACGTTATAAAAACATTGCACACTGTGTTTGCAGAAAACAAAATGATTATTAATGGTAATTACATGACATTACATGACACTTGTCCCCTGGACAAGTAAATGGGTTAACAGAATAAAATGTTAACTTACTTGTATTGTGAATATAATTTATTCTGAAGGCGCTCTAATTAAACACATTTGTGATATTTAAAGGGTTAGTTCACCCAAAAATGAAAATTCTGTCAGTAATTACCATTAAAATAATTAGGCTACTGACAGAATTTTCATTTTTGGGTGAACTAACCCTTTAACTTCAGAAAATGTTAGGCTAACTTCATTGAAATTTGGCTGTCATCTTTCATGTCAAAATCTTACATTTGATCAAAAAAATAAAAAAATTAAATGATTTACACTGCTAAATTAAAACGGCAATAAATAATGTTATGAACGTTTTTAAATTTAATTTAATAGGAAAAAACTACGAAATTTGCATATTGCAAAAAATGCAAAGACCATTTGTTTTCGAGGAAGCAATAGTGGTGAAAAACAACAGAAACATACTGCTTGTATCTTGAACTGAGCTGTATTTTAAAACCTGTGTGACTGTTGAAATCATGTTAATAATTTTGGAAAACCGCAATCTTGAGATGTTGTTAAGCTACAAGTTAGAAAAATAACAAGACAGCTAGTAAAAATACTCTTCACTTATCCCTTCAAAAAATACACAGAAGGAATGACGAACTATCCCTTTAATTTGTGTTTATATTCGTTCAGCCCATTCTGATGCTGAATTGTCATTGTCAGCATCATAATATATCTTTTCTATATTATAATTACAGATGTTTACAAGGACTTAATTATAAAGAGAGATGCTTTTAAGAGAGGAGAAGACATCTGGAAGAACACCATTCTGCAAGGGAAAAAAACATCTGAGGCTGTAAATGTTTTTCACTATCTTAACCTTCAGGATTATTGTGTTTAACAATAATGATTCGCCTGCCTGCCTTTTTATGCTAACTACAATTTGTTGTTTTTAGAGTGCAAGTGCATCTCAAACTGCAGCTGCTGTTGCAATGGGAGACAAACTAAAAAGAGACCTTCGGGACTTGAAAAGAAAAAAAGCAGCTCCTGTAACCTCCACTCCAATGTCAGATGATTCAGATAACACTGAAATTGACATGTTTGAAAATATACAGAGACCATCAAGGAAGAGAGTAAGCCATGTTTTATTTTCATAATAGAACCTCAAAGTTTTTTTGCCTCTGATCTATTTTAACTCCATTTTCCACCTCCATTTTAAGAGATTTTCAAATCTGAGCAAGGTTATCCATGACTTTTTCTCAGAAGGCGATTCCGATTTTCCGAGTTTTCACTCAAGACTGGAAACAAATGTTTATTAAATGTAAAAACATTTTTTAGTTCAGTTTATTTTTATTTTTATGGGAGTTTCAGGGAGTATGTGTTAGTCGTCATGATATGTTCTCTTTGCATGTTCTATTGTGTTACTTCTCGTTTCACTAAATCTGTTCAACAAAGTTGAATAGTGCAAATTTAGTGTGAACCATAGTGTTACAATAGACACATTTAGTAGAAATATAATTACGTTTAATTGGTAACACTTTACAATATTAAACATTAGTTCATGTATCAACTAACATGAACTAACCATGAGCAATACATTTGTTACTGTTTTTGTTCATCTTTGTTAATGTTAGTTAATACAAATCCAGCTGTTCATTGTTTGTTCATGTTAGTTCACAGTTCATTAACTAATGTTAACAAGATTTTAATAAAGTATTATTAAATGTTGAAATTAACATTAACAAAGATTAACAAATGCTGAAGAAGTATTGTTAATTCTTAGTTAATGTTAACTAATGTAGTTAACTAATGAACCTTATTGTAAAGTGTTACCGTTTAATTAAACCAAATGTTTAATTGAGCCTCTTCTAACCTTGTATCCAATGTAACAAATACAGGCTGCACTGGACAGTGACGACGAGGAGGAGATGGAAGGAGATAGAAGTAAGGAATTTGACAACAGTCTTTTGCAGTGTACATCTCCCCGGAAGACTCGTGTTGAGCTTGATGATGATGTTGTCAAAGCTTTGAAAGGTAAATTACCAGGAATTGAAATGTAAACATGAAACCTTTATTTATTTATTTATTTATACAAACCCTGACTTAAGAATTCATTATCTGTTCGTTTTTATAGATGTATATTATGTGTGCATTTGGACACTACACCTAGCTTTTTTTTTTTTGTTAATCTGCCCAATGAGTTAAGTTAAAGGTTTAATTAATGTTACAAATGCAATTGTTGTTGACTGTGTATGTTCACAATCAGAAAGGTTTTTCAAATTAACAAAGGCTTTATGGGTTTGGAACGACATGAGTGTGCGTAATTATTGATATAAGTTTCATTTCTGGGTGAACTAACACTTGAAGTCTATTTCAGTTAGAGTATTTTGATAGGGTATCAGCCAGCATGGAGAGGAAAAGTCATCTTGGTCACTCTCTATTAACAGCTATGGCAGAGTATTGCTTTAAGACAGACTTAAAAACAGAAGAAATTGTTTTTCTGTCCTGTAAGACCTAGCAGATAATACAGTATAGTATGGTGGGGTGTTTTTTTTTACCTTTTGTAAACATGACTGTTTTACATTTATATGGTTGTATGTCTTGTATTCAGCTTTTTTACATTTAATCAAACTTTTACCAGCTGTAACCAACTTGTAACTTTCCATAGAATTTTCTGTCTTTATTAATATTTAATAATTAATGTAATAGCATTAAATTTACAGTAATGCTTCATTACAAAATATATTTAAGCATTTAAACAAGAGACCAAGTACACATGAAGAAGAACACAAACTAGTGTTTGTTCTGCCCTAACTTTGTATAACATTCAACTTTATCTTGTCTTGTAGAGCTTCCAGGGATAGTATCATCACTCAAAGAGGTCTTAGAGTCGATGAAAAGAGGTTCATACAGCTCAAGCCCAAGTTCAACTGAGCTGTGTGTTCCTGAAACCTCAGAAATGGTTAGAAAAATCTTTATGATAAAGAAAATTCATATTTGTAATAATCATTTTATCTGTCTTTTTGGGCATGAACACTTCAGAAAGTTTTCTGAATCAAGTAACACGGTGACAGCTTTTTATTTGAATTATAAAGGAACAAGTTTATACTAATACTTTAATATACTTATACTTTTACTTATAATACTTATACTTTTTTATTCTACACAGATTTCCCTCGGTGATTCTAACGTAAAAGTTCCCAAGAGAGTCTATGACAGACTTAACAAGTCACGAGCTTCTCTATTCACACAAGATTTGGCCACTTTACTTTTTGGTAGAGAAACTTTAGCCAGATGCACACTTACTGGTAAATCGGGAATTCATTCAAAACACCAGCTGGACTCTCACATGGTGCAAGCCATCATAGGTATGTTTCTGCTCATCATCATTTTTTTTTTTTTTTTGGAGATAGAGATGCACTGATTACAATTTTCTTGGCCGATTCCGATTTTCCTTGAGTTTGACCTTCCGATTCCGATTTCATTTTTTCAAACCACTTTACAGCACACACAAATATTAATTTTCTATCTTCTCACATAGTAGGATGCCCTGTTACTTTATCCGCTACAGTAAAAGACCTGGGTGTTACATTAGACTGCAACCTGTCTTTTGAAAAGCATATTTCATATGTTACAAAAACAGCCTTTTTCCACCTTAGAAACATTGCTAAACTACGTAATATGCTATCAGTCTCTGATGCAGAAAAGTTAGTTCATGCATTCATGACCTCGAGACTAGATTACTGTAATGCTTTATTAGCTGGTTGTCCTGCATCTTCAATAAACAAGCTACAGTTAGTCCAAAATGCAGCCGCTAGAGTTCTTACTAGATCAAGAAAATATGATCATATAACACCGATTTTATCATCACTTCATTGGTTACCTATAAAGTTCCGTATTAATTACAAGATATTGCTTTTGACTTATAAAGCTCTAAATGGTTTAGCTCCAGTCTATTTAACGGATCTTTTATCACCTTACAATCTATCGCGCTCTTTAAGATCACTAGATTCGAGGCTTCTGGTCATTCCTAGGATATCCAGATCCACCAAAGGAGGCAGAGCATTTTCACATTTAGCTCCGAATCTCTGGAATAGCCTTCCTGATATTGTTCGTTGCTCAGACTCGCTCTCCCAGTTTAAAACTAGACTGAAGACGCATCTATTTAGCCAGGCATTCATATAAATTTTTTATCTTACAGTTACTGTAAATTCGGCCTCTAGTTCATAAACGCCAGAGGAGAACTGGCCCCCGACTGAGCCTGGGTTCTCCCAAGGTTTTGTTTTCTCCATTGGGTCATCTGATGGAGTTTTAGGACACCATTAGGTCACTGGATGGAGTTTTTCGGTTCCTTGCCACTGTAGCCTTTGGCTTGCTCAGTTGGGGATATTCAAATGAATTAACCAATCATACCATTGATCAGCTCTAACAAACTTGGATGTCTTTTTTTTTTCCAGTAATAAACAAACATTGTTAAGTTGTTTTGATTGATACTGTGAAGCAGCTTTGATACAATCTGTATTGTGAAAAGCGCTATATAAATATATTTGACTTGACTTGACTTGACTTGACTTCTCATAGCCGATCATGTGAAAATCGGCCAATTCCGGTCACCAGCCGATCAAACAGTGCATCTCTACTCTCGAAGTCAAAGGGGGCTGACTAAAACAAATATCAATGCTAAAAATAAAGATTCACATTTGTTATACATTATAATTATTATACTTCTTGGCTGAATATACTTTTCCAGTTAATCAGTTAAACTCTATTTTTTCCCTGTGATACAGTGACATAACATGTAAACTTTACAGTTGTTCAGCAACACTTAAAGGGATCCTCCACCCAAAAATGAAAATTATGTCATCATTGACTCAAGTTGTTGCAACTCCACATGAGTTTCTTTCTTCTGCTGAACACAAAGGAATATATTTTGAAGAACGATTGGAACTTTGGCACCATTGACTTATATAGTATTTTTTTTCTACTATGGAAGTCATTGGTGCCAAATAACTGTTTGGTTCCAATAGTTCTTCAAAATATCTTCCTTTGTGTTCAGCAGAAGAACTCATACAGGTTTTAATAATAATAATAATAATATTCTTTCCCTTTCACAGACACCGTGATCAAACAGTTTCCGAACACGACAGTGTCTGAGGTGCGAGCACTCATCAGAAGAAAATGCAACAATGAGTCAAACTCAAAGACCAATCACTCTCCACTTGAAGGATGAATATGGTTTAAGTTGTTACAGTACTGTAACTGTTTGCAGTTATTTCATTTAATGGTTTGCAGATATTAATGACAGCACTTTATTGACTGTATCTAGGCTTTATTTTTTTGTTGTTGTTGTTTATAATACCCCTGCAGGTCACTGTAATTTATATTAATGTATTTTGTTTACAGTTTATATAAGCTGCTGTACTGATGTACATTGGGTGTAGTAAATTAAAGTTTACTAGCTTTCAAAGTGTGTGTGTTATATTCAAATATTTTTTTACTGTGTGTTGTACTGAATGAAAAATTTTCACTATAATTTTAGTACATTTAAATATATTATTTTCGTACTTAATTGTTTGTAAAAATATATTTTTAATATACTAATAGTGGCTCTTTCAGTGTTCTACTAATACATTATCAATATGCTAATATTATATTTAAAATATACTGGGAACACATTAATGTAAAGCTAAAAATATACTACAACTATAGTTCTAAAATACCTTTAAAGTGTATTAAAAATACAATCTATATAAGTAGTATTAAATTACACTAAATATACTTAAAATGGTTCCATTTTAACACAATTAAGTATATTAAAATATATTACTATTACCTTAAAATTGGACTTAAATACATATTAAAGTACACTTAATATACTTGAAGTTGTTTCAATTT